>JAGFMF010012160.1:0-304709 GCA_019455555.1 Galemys pyrenaicus | reverse complement strand
CCTGTTCTGCTCCCTGCTCTCTGTGGTGAATCCTCTCACCCTCCACACCTCTGGCCTGTACCCCAGTGCTTGTATGCATAAATAAATAAATCTTTAAAATAAATAAATAAATAAAGCCTGAACTGTGGCGAGTAAGACCACGACCTTCAGGTGACACCTCCTGTGGGGGCTGCAGGGCGGAGGCGGTGGGGGCTGCATGGCCGATGCCGGCTGCGAGGGGCTGCACCCCTCCTCATGCGAGGGGCCCAGAACTGCTGCGTCTGGGGCTGGCCAAGTCCTGAGAGCCCCCTGCAGGCACTTTCTGAGGAGCCCCCCGGAGCTTGTGGGGCGGGATTGGGCTGCTCCCTGAGGCAGAGGCAGAGACAGAGGCAGAGCGGCTGGTGGCAGGCTGCCGGCCTGCGCCCCATAGCCCACCGAGTGGCCCTTTTCCCCCAGCCCTCCGCATTGTGCAGGAGGGACGGGCTGTTTCTCTGGTGACGCTGAAGCTCATTGGACGCAGATGGCAGGGCCAGCAGAGCTGTCCTGGTCATGGGCGGTGCCCTGCCAGGGACCCCTGTGGGCACTGCGCCCCTACCCCGGGGCCAGCAGGTCCACAGACCACTGTTCACAGCGGCTGTCCCACAGGCGCTGAGCTGGGACACGTGGGAGGTGCAGCTAGGCCTGCTGGCGGGGCTGGGGACTGGGGGGCGGGGGTCCCCGGAATCTGGGAGGACACTGCAGTCTGGGCTGCCCAGCAGGGCAGGTTCTGAGCTGGGGCATATGCGCACCACTGGACCGGCCACCCTGCAAGGAGGGCCCAAACCCGCGTGCACTGGCAGCTCGGCCCAGCCACCTCGGGTGCCGCCAGCTCTGGCCTGGGCCGCGTCTGCGTGTCCCCGAGTAAGGACAAAGCCTGGGACACAGAGGTCCTCTACCAAGCCTGCCCCAACAAGAGGTGGCTGGTCTCTCCCTGCCCCTGTCCTCTGAAAGGGCCAACTGTCCAGCAGAAGGCCACACTCAGGCCCCTGTCCATCTGATGGAGACACCCTTCCAGCCTGCCACCCCCGCTTGGTCACAAAGGCCCGCCGTGACCGCGTCCTCCCGACCCTTTGCACTTGCCTGCCGCCCCCCCAAACCCGCCGCTGCCACCTGCCGCGCCGCGACAAGGCGGCAGGATGAGAGCGGGTTTGCAAGGCCCGGTCACAGCCCCGAGGGTCAGGGCGTCCTCTCCACGCCACTCAACCCTCCGTGTTTCCGGCTGTCCTCCCCCTCCCTCTCCAATGGTCTCCATCCCCCGTACTCCTCGCCCAAGCCCACTCCCCCAGTCCTCCTTGCCCCCTCCTGGGTCCCTCTTCCCCAGACCCTAGACCGCTCCCTTATCCTTCCTTCTTGCACCCCCTCTTCTCCCACTCGGCCCGAGTGGCTTCCGCGGTGCTCGGAGCTCTGTGGCTGACTCCGCGCCCCACCCCTCGGCCCTGGGCCCCGCCCTCTTTCCCGCCGGCACGCGACCGGCTCCCGCCCCGACTACAGCTCCCAGAGGGCCGTGCGCGCATGCGCTCCGCGGCCGCCGTCCGGGTCACGTGGCGCCGCCGGGTCACGTGAGTGCGGCTGTCACGGGAGCCCGCCGGCCTGTGCCGTCCGCGGAGGGCCATGGCGAACGTCTCCAAGAAGGTGTCGTGGTCCGGCCGCGATCGGGACGACGACGAGGCGACGCCGCTGCTGCGGGGCGCGGGGCGGCCAGAGGCGCAGGCCAGCGAGGACGCGCCGCTGCTGAACGGGGCCGGGCCCGCGGTCGCCCGCCAGGTGAGCCCGCGCGCCCGGGTCCTCGCCGGGGGCCAGGGCTGCCTGCGGGGCGCGGGCCGGGCGCGGCGGGCGGGACGTGCGGCGGAAGCTCCGGGCCGACCCCCGGCTGGCCGCTTTCGCAGGGGCGGGGGGCGCGGAGCCTGTCGCCTTCGGCACCGCGACTGGGGCGCCCTTGCCCTCCCCCGGGTCGGCAGGAGCGCGTGAGCCTAGCGGCTGCCCTGACAGAAGCTTGGAGCCCCGAAAGTCCTGGCCGCGGACGGGGCCGCACGTTCTCGCGGCGAGGCGGCTCAGCTGAGCCCTCTGCCCGCACTGCATCCCCGGGTCGGCCCACTCGGGACAGTCTGAGGACTGGCACCTCTCAGGCTCCCTTCGCCGGCCGTGCGCTGCGGGCCCACCCATGAGCCGCGTGTGGGGGCGGCCTCGGAGCCGCGCACCCGCCCCGCGCTCGTTTCGCTTCGGGAGCCGGGTTTGAGACAGCTCTGGTTCCTCTTCCCCTTCCTTTGTCTCGTGTACGTAGCCGGGCGCGATGAGCAGGCGCCAGCTGTGTTTCCCCAAAACCAGCTCGTGGAGCAGCCCAGGCCCAGATGGCCCACCTAACGGTGCGCTACGAGGCTGGGAGCTGGTGCCACGAGCCATTTGTTCGTATTTTCTAGTACTATGTTGGCATGTTTTTCCTCCTTCTTAAAAGAAAGTGACTTGCACGGCCTTCCTGGTGACCTAGGGGTTAAGTGTCAGTGTTACCACCACGATGACCTGAGTGCAGCCCCCGGCGGGGACTGACTCCTGGGCACAGCAGGCCTCCTGCCTCCGCTGCCCCCTCAGCGGTGTGTTTCAGGGGCACTGCCTGTTCTGCTCCCCGCTCTGTCTCTGGGGAGTCCTCTCCCCACCCCCTGCCCCTCTGGCCTGCACCCCAGTGCTTCTGTGCAATAAGTAAGTGAATCTTTTAAAAACTTTGAAAATAAACGTGTTTTTGAAAAAGAAGGTGATTATAGGCTGCGGCAGAAAAATTGAAAGTTGATTTTGGGAGTGACAAGTTGAGAGCAGGGACCTGACGGGCGGGGCTGGGCTTGTCTGTACAGAAGGTCCTTGGGGCCCCCACTTCTCCTTGCAAGCAGGCCCAGGAAATGGTTGATCCTGACCCTTAAGCATCGTTTCCCTAAAACAGCCTTTGGCAGCCCCCGAAGCCCCACCCCGTGGCAGTGTCCCTGTCGCCAGCCTGCAGGCCTGCAAGCCCAGCCTGAGTGCCCAGCCGAGAGCAGGCGGAGCCGCGGGCAGCGCAGGCTGGGGTGGGCCGGAGCCGGTGCCTGCTCAGCGGGACCAGGCCCCTTGCGCCACACCTGGGGCTCCCTGTCCTGCCCGAGCGTGGAGTGGTCGCACCTGAGCAGTGGAAAACCGCCCACGCCGGGACAGGGTGAGGTCAGCCTGCAGTCACGGTCATGTGCGCGGGCATGGGGAGTGGTGTTCCGAGGCCAGCCTGGAGCCCTGGGCCAGGAGCAGGCGCCCGCGGGGCAGCCGGCAAAGGAGGCGGCACAGAGGCTGGGCTTTGGGCTGCCCTGACCCGCGGGGCGAGTGGGACGCCGAGGCAGTGCTTAGAACAGCTTCTGGGGAGCTGGGTGACCCCAAGGAACTGTGTTTTGCCCTGGTGACCAGTGGCCGATCATCATCTGAAAGTGGGGGGGGCAAGGCGCTGCAGGGGCAGGTCACCTGTCACCCCGCCAGCCCAGACCCTTCTCTGGGTGAGCAAGTACCTGGCTTTCTCTCGGCTCCCAGCGTTGGGCCCCTTCCAGCAAGTCCCCTTGCTGGTCTCTGTCTCAGCCCCCACCCAGCCCTACTTTGTGGGGTTCAGGCTGGTCGCCCCAACCTGCTTCTCTAGGGTGCCCCAATCTCCCTCCTCCTTTAGGCAGCCACTGTCCAGGGCCAGGTGGGGGGATAGCCCTGCGCCCTCACACGCCAGCCAGCTCCGGGTCTGGAGAGGCTGGTGGAGTTGCTGCGGTGGGGACAGCATGGGCCGGGTGAGTCAGAGAGCAGAGGCGAGAGACGGGGCAGCCCTCCTGGCCCAGCGCCCCCTGCTGCCCTGGCTTCCCGCATGGGCTGGGTGCACTGGCTGCGGCCTGCAGGCCAGGACGGAGGTGTCTCTTTGTCGTCCCCAAACTGCGTGTTAGCCGCGGTGCAGGTGCCTGCCAGGTGCCGCTGGCGCTGTGCACTGGGGACAGTGGCGTGAGTCTGTTGGGGTGTGGGGCCTCTGCTCTGCCTCCTCCAGAGCTTGTCCCAAGATCTTGAAACCGGCGCCCCCTTCAGACTGCCCCAGCTGGCCCAGGCCAGCTGAGCTGTGGGGCTTGTCCCACCCGGGCTGCGGCGGCCCGGCCGCTCCCCCTCCCAGCCTGCAGCTCAGCGTGGGGATGTGTGCCGTGTGTGGACACAGCTGCTGCCAGCTCCACGCCAGGCCTCGCACCTGCCAGGCTCCCTTGCCCCGCCACCCCCAGAGGTGGGAGAGCCCTTTCGGCCCCGGCTCTCTGCCCCCACCCTGGCGACGCTCCACGGGCAAGGGCCCCACCCAGCAGGCCTCCCGCGGCCCCACACGGACTGTGACTGAGCCTCGCCTCTCCTCTCCTAGTTGCCCCGTTCGGCATTTTTTCGGGCCGGACAGATGAGCAACGTGGAACTGGATGATGAGCTTCTGGACCCGGTGAGTGGTCACTGCCCCTCCGCAGCCTGCAGGACGAGACCTGCCCTTTGGCAGCACAGGCCGGAGGGGAGCTGGACATGGCCAGCAGGGCTGGGAGGCCAGACGAGGACTGGACGCCAGCCGCTGTGGGGTGCCATGGGGGCGGGCAGACTGGTCCCCTTCCCGGAGCCCTGCCCGCTGCTGGGCTGCTGCTCCCAGGCCTGCATCTCCCTCCTCGGGGTTCCGGCCCAGGCCTGGCCCCGTACGCCTCGGGGAAGCGCCTTTCTGCATTGGGCTTGGTCTGCGGCCAGTCTCTGTCCTGCCATTGAGCCCTGGGCTCTGTGGGCCCCCCGAGCAGCCCTGTCAGACCCTGCTGCCGTGGGGCCCTGCCCGCCCCTCCCTGCAGGCGCCTTGAGGCACAGGGCCCACGCTCTCCGTGCTCCTGATGACGGCCCAAGGAGGCCCCTGGCGGGCATCCCAGCGTACCGGCTGCCCCCCCAGGGCCCTGCGCACATCACCCCGCCCGACAGCACTGACTGTGGGCGAGGCCCGAGATGAGGCTCCCGGCTCTCTCGCCCCCAACGTCCAGCCCCTGTCCTTGCCCGCTGCACCGGCCTGGCCCACCGGCGGCTCGCGCCGGCCCTCAGGACACCGGGTGTTGCTGGCTCTGGTGTCCTCTGCACCACCGTGCACAGCCGCTGCCTGTGTGGTGCTGTGGGTGCCCCTAGGCGCTGCTCCCAGCCTGGTCCCCGTCAAGGCTGTTGGGCCCAGTCTCGGCCACCGCCACCCACCACCCACCTGTCCCTCCTCACATCCAACCCAGCCCAGCCCACCCCGCAGGTGCCGTGTCCCCACTGGGACCCCAGGTCTCCAGAAGGGCTCTGGGGCTCAGGACAGTGCGCCCCCTCCCGGCACCCTGGCCCTCTGTGGGCTTCCAGGTACCCCATTCCATGGCTGGGGGCTGAAGCACAGCCCTCCAGGTGCACCCCGCTCCCCACAACCAGCTGCCCTGGAGCGCGCCGCTGCCCTGCTCACAGCCAGTGCCCGCTGACCTGGGGCCTGGTGGCCACGTGAGGTCTGCGTCCGCCGGGGTCTGTCCTGCCTTGTGCCCCGGCCCTGCGGGCCCATGGCTGGGCTCCCTCCGCTGCACGCCTGGGTCTGAGGGTGCTGGGAGGTCAGGGCGCGCCACCTCTTCCTCTCACAGGAGACCGACCCTCCACACCCCTTCCCCAGGGAGATCCCCCACAACGAGAAGCTGCTGTCTCTCAAGTATGAGGTGAGCCGCCTGCCCTGCCCCACCCACCCCGTCGCCCCCACACCCGCTCTCGCGCCTGCCACGCCTCACGGCCTCTCCACCCTGCCCAGAGCCTGGATTACGACAACAGCGAGAACCAGCTGTTCCTGGAGGAGGAGCGGCGCATCAACCACACGGTGAGCGCCGCCCCGCCGCCCCGCCGCACCCACCAGGCCGCCTTGACCGGGCGGGGAGGCGCGGCCCTGACCCCGGCGATTGCAGGCCTTCCGCACGGTGGAGATCAAGCGCTGGGTCATCTGCGCCATGATCGGCATCCTCACGGGCCTCGTGGCCTGCTTCATCGACATCGTGGTGGAGAACCTGGCCGGCCTCAAGTACCGCGTGGTCAAGGATCGTATCCTCTGGGTGGGGGCCTGGGCGGGGCTCGGGCAGGGCCTGGGCGGGGCCAGCACTGGCGCACCCTTGACGAGCGTGGACATCGACGCGTTCACCGAGAAGGGCGGCCTGTCCTTCTCCCTCCTGCTCTGGGCCACCCTCAACGCCGCCTTCGTGCTCGTCGGCTCCGTCATCGTCGCCTTCGTGGAGGTACCGTGAGGCGCCCACGAGGAACCCCACTGCGGGGGGGCCCTCACGGGGCTGCTGAGCGTCCTGCCCAGAGGGGACGCAGCCTGGCCGGGCTGCCCGTGCCTGCCACCCAGGGACCAGCTGTCTGCAGCGCCCCTGTCGAGCTGGGAGAAGGAGCAGCGTCCAGGGCTTATGTGGGGGTGCCACAGCCAGAGTTGGGGTGTCTGCCCCCCCCCGTCTGGCTGCACTTGCTCTGGGCCATCTCCCGTGGGAGCCCCCGGCCAAGCCTGGTGGCCACTGCACCCACCCAGCACCCTGTCCTTCTAGCCGGTTGCCGCTGGCAGCGGGATCCCCCAGATCAAGTGCTTCCTCAACGGGGTGAAGATTCCCCACGTGGTGCGGCTCAAGGTGAGGGCGGGGCCACGTGCGGGTCCCACGGACAGCTGGCCAGGGGTTCGTCACCGTTGGGACAGCGCCCTGCTTCTGGGGCCTAGGAAGGGGGCTTCCCCAGGCCGGCTGTTCCTGGGCACGGCCGACCGTGGGGGCTGGGATGCACAGCAGCCAAGGAGGGTGGGCCCTGGGGTGCTGGGCCTCGCCCTGGTGGGGGTGGATGGGAGGATCTCCCACGGGGCTCCTCTGACCGCTTGCTTGGCCTTGGTGCGCCAAGCGCCTGCTGAGTGCACCCCCACTCCTACACTGTGCCCTGGGGGCTTGGCCAGCAGGGCACCTGGCGTTTTCTGGGTCGGGATGGCCCCTGAGCCGCTGCGCCTCCCTAGAGGCTGGGGCGGGGCCTCGGGCAGGGCAGGCGAGTCTGGGGGCAGGAGCGCACCAGCCTGGCCACACTCTGAGCCGCGGCCTGGCGTCGCCCTTGGGGAGGGCCAGGGCAGGGTGCACTGGCTCCGGGAGGGCCGCTGGCCGTGGGGTCTGGCAGGAAACGGGGTGAGAGCGGGACGCAGCCCCGGGCTGGCCACTGCGCCCTGCGTGGCCCCTCAGGAACCCTCCTGTGCCGCAGACCCTGGCGATCAAAGTGTCCGGCGTGATCCTGTCCGTGGCGGGAGGGCTGGCCGTCGGGAAGGTAAGGGCACTGGCCGGACCCGCCCACGCGCAGCCCGCGGCTGCCCTCCCGCTGCTGACCCTGGCGTCTGCACCCCCAGGAGGGGCCAATGATCCACTCGGGCTCTGTCATCGCAGCCGGGGTCTCCCAGGGCCGGTCCACGTCGCTGAAGCGGGACTTCAAGGTGAGCCAGTGCCGCCGGGCCGGACCTGCGGGCCGGTGCTTGGAGCCCGTGCCGCTGCAGGAAGCCTCTGTGGACTGGGCAGCCCGGGGCTGCCATTCCACCGGCCACCGTGTCCACAGTGCCGTGGCCTGGTCTTCTGCTGGGGGCCGCCTGCGGGGCGCGCTCCTGCCCGGCCCAGGCCATCGGCGGCGGTCTCTGGGGCCAGCTGCTGGACTCTGGTTTTCCTGTCAGGCTTCAGTTCTGTGCCTTTGACCCTCACCCCGCACCCATCTGGGCCCGAGTCCCTCCCCATCCGCGGGTGCGCTGACCCTCCCCCGCCCCACGCTGCAGATCTTCGAGTACTTCCGCAGAGACACGGAGAAGCGGGACTTCGTCTCCGCGGGCGCTGCGGCTGGCGTGTCTGCTGCCTTCGGCGCCCCAGTGGGTGAGGCGCCCTCCGGTCTGCTGGGCTCGCCACCCTGCCCACCCCACCCCCTCCAGTGCAGGGGAGGAGGTGGCGGGGCGCTCAGGGCTGGCCACTGCCATTCCAGGCGGGGTCCTGTTCAGCCTGGAGGAAGGTGCCTCCTTCTGGAACCAGTTCCTGACCTGGAGGATTGTAAGTGGCAGCCACGGCAGGGCCTCCGCCTGCCCCTGGCCCCGCGGGCCGCGAGGAGCCCTCTCATGCCCGGCTCTGCCCGCAGTTCTTCGCCTCCATGATCTCCACCTTCACCCTCAACTTCGTCCTGAGCGTCTACCACGGGAACGCCTGGGACCTGTCCAGCCCGGGCCTCATCAACTTCGGGAGGTTCGACTCGGAGGTGATTGTGTGGCCCCGGCAGCTGGCGCATCGGGCGGCTGGGCCTGGCCAGAGGCTGAGCCGAGCAGCGGGCCTCGGGGTGGTGGCGCCCCGTGGGCGCGGGGCTGGCGGCAGGCTCTCCACTGGCGCAGGCGGGGCGCTCCTGAGCGGACGTCGGCTCTCCCCGCAGAACACGGTGTACACCATCCACGAGATCCCCATCTTCATCGCCATGGGCGTGGTGGGTAAGGCTGTGGCGCCGCTGCTCCCGTGGGCCGGGCCGGGCCGGCTGCTGGAAGGGGCCGCTGGGCAGCGAGCCCAGCGCGGGGTGTGGGCGGGCAGTGGCGCCCACCCTCCCCTGCGTCCCAGCTCCCCTCTGCACCTGGCTCCCCTGCACCCGGCCCTCCGCCCCAGGCCCTCGCGCTCCTTCCCTGCTAGGTGGGGTCCTCGGAGCCGTGTTCAACGCCTTGAATTACTGGCTCACCATGTTCCGGATCAGGTGAGGAACCTCCACTCCGTCCCCCAAACGGACAGGAGATGCCACAGGGCCTCAGGTGGTGTGTGGGAGGCCCCGCAGCTGACGGTCCTCCCGCTGCGCAGGTACATCCACCGGCCCTGCCTCCAGGTGATCGAGGCCATGCTTGTGGCCGCCGTCACGGCCACGGTGGCCTTTGTGCTGATCTACTCGTCGCAGGACTGCCAGCCCCTGCAGGGCAGCTCCGTGTCCTACCCGCTCCAGGTAGGGCCCGCGTGTCCTGGGCGGGTGGCTGGCCACAGCCCTGTGGGCCACGCCCGCGCCCACCTCCGCCCGCCCACAGCTCTTCTGCGCCGACGGCGAGTACAGCTCCATGGCCGCTGCCTTCTTCAACACCCCGGAGAAGAGTGTGGTCAGCCTCTTCCACGACCCCCCAGGTGCGTGGACGGCCCTGGCCCGTCCCCGGCGGCGGCACTCAGCCCTGAGCTGGGTGCTGGCCGGCATTTCAGTGCCTGTGCCTGGGCGCGCCTGCCTCAGGCCATGCCCGGCCGCACCGCGGGGTCTCCGCAGCCGGGGCTGGGGGAGGGCGGGTGGTGCCGGGGGGTGGAGAGGCCTCACCGCACCCGTGCCCAGGCTCCTACAACCCCGTGACCCTCGGCCTCTTCACGCTGGCCTACTTCTTCCTGGCCTGCTGGACCTACGGGCTGACTGTGTCCGCCGGTGTCTTCATCCCGTCCCTGCTCATCGGGGCCGCCTGGGGCCGGCTCTTCGGCATTTCCCTGTCCTACCTCACGGGGGCTGCGGTGAGTGGTGTGGGGCCGTGAGCGGGGCCACCCTGGGGATGGTGAGTGTGGCCCCTTCCTGGGGCCCGGGGAGGCGTGTCGTCCACCGGGGAGCCAGCGCCCAGTCTGCTGTGGACGTCCTCAGCGGCGAGGCGTCCCCAGCACCGGCCCCGCCCGCAGCCTCCCACCCTGGAAGCGCCAGGGCACGTGGGCGGGGTGGGGCCCGCCCCTCAGCCCCGCCTGTGGTCGTCACTGCAGATCTGGGCCGACCCCGGCAAGTACGCCCTGATGGGAGCAGCTGCCCAGCTCGGTGAGTCCCGCGGCGGCGGCGGGTGGCCGGGGTCGGCCAGGGCCCGGCAGGGGCCCACCTCCGCCCTTGCTCCCCAGGCGGGATCGTGAGGATGACGCTGAGCCTGACGGTCATCATGATGGAGGCCACCAGCAGCGTGACCTACGGCTTCCCCATCATGCTGGTCCTCATGACCGCCAAGATCGTGGGGGACGTCTTCATCGAGGTGAGGTGCGGCGCGGCCCAGTGCCCCTCCCCGCCCGCCCGCCCGCCCTCTGCGCCCCAGCCCTGCCCCAGCCGGGAGGACGGAGGCTGGGGGCTCCGCGCTCACCCGCCGCCCCGCAGGGCCTGTACGACATGCACATCCAGCTGCAGAGCGTGCCCTTCCTGCACTGGGAGGCGCCGGTCACCTCACACTCGCTCACTGCCAGGTAGGCGGGCGGGGCGGGGCCGCAGGTGGGCGGGCGGCTGCCTGCGGGCGGGCGGTGACAACCCTGTGCCCGCAGGGAGGTGATGAGTGCGCCGGTCACCTGCCTGCGCCGGCGGGAGCGGGTGGGCGTCATCGTGGACGTGCTGAGTGACACGGCCTCCAACCACAACGGCTTCCCGGTGGTCGAGCCCGCTGGCAACGCCCAGGTGCCCCGCCTGCACCCCCCACGCGCCCAGGGAGCCCCGAGACTCCCCGGGCCTGGCCTGGGGGGCTGGGCTCTGCCGCACCTGCTGACCCAGTCCCTCCCTCTGCAGCCCACCAGGCTCCAAGGCCTCATCCTGCGCTCGCAGCTGATCGTCCTGCTGAAGCACAAGGTGGGCGCGGCGGGGTGGGGCCTGGAGGGGCGGGGCGGAGCGAGGGCGGGGCGGGGCGGGGCGGGGCGGGCCGGGAGGCGGCGGGGCGGGCGTGATGGCCGGGCCGCCGCAGGTGTTCGTGGAGCGGTCCAGCAGAGGCCTGGTGCGGCGGCGGCTGCGGCTGAAGGACTTCCGAGACGCCTACCCACGCTTCCCCCCGATCCAGTCCATCCACGTGTCCCAGGACGAGCGGGAGTGCACCATGGACCTCTCGGAGTTCATGAACCCCTCCCCCTACACCGTGCCCCAGGTACGGGCCTGCAGCCGGCGGCCTGTGGCCTGTGGGGGAGGGGTCGCGGGGCTGAGCGCCCGCCCGCCCGCCTGGCAGCGGCTTGCTGACGCTGCTCCCCTCCAGGACGCGTCTCTGCCGCGAGTGTTCAAGCTGTTCCGGGCCCTAGGTCTGCGGCACCTGGTGGTGGTGGACAACCTCAACCAGGTGAGCGGGCCGCTGCCGTGCACTGCCCCGGGCCCCCACGGCGCAGGCCGCTCGGCCCACCCACCACTGCCCCCACAGGTCGTCGGGCTGGTGACCAGGAAGGACCTCGCCAGGTACCGGCTCGGGAAGGGGGGCCTGGAGGAGCTCTCGCTGGCCCAGACGTGAGGCCGGCCCCACCTGCTCCCAGCCTGCCGTGGGCGCCCTCGGCCGGCCCGCCTGCCCCGGGGCCGCCCACACCACGCGCCGCGTGCTGGCCGCTCCAGAGCTGGTCCTCGCGGGGCAGGGCCTGGGCCTGGGCGCCTGTGCTGAGGCTGCTGCGCGGCTCCGGCCTCCCGGGCCCCGGGGCGGCACTGCACGCCCAGCTGGAGGCCGCAGCAGGGCCGCCCCGCCCAAGAGCTCCGTCCTGCCCAGCGCAGCCCGCCTCGGCCAGGCCCCAGCCGGACACACGGAGGCAGCAGGGAGGGCTGTGGGGAGCCTGCCACTGCTGCTCCCCACTCTGGCTGCTTCCCTGAGGCCCTGGTCAGAGGACAGCTGAGCACCGCCCACGGCCTGCACCCCGACTGCTGCTCCGTCACCCCATGTTCTCCGGAGTGGGCGGCCGCTGGGGGAGCGTCTCCGTGGCATGTGGTCTCCTGCCTGCCCCTCCGGCTGCTCCTGGCCCAGGTGTCCCTGTGGGGCAGATGACGCCTCAGGGGCTGGGCCTGCACCTGGCCTGGTCCTTCCCGGGGGTGGGGCCTTCCCGCAGCCTTCACCGGGACACAGGGTCGTGGGCTCTGAGTGCGGAAATAAAGGAACTGGACCGAGGTGGCCGCCTGACTTGCCCTCGCCGGCCTGGGCCGCTTCCTGCGGGGATTTGGGAGGCCCCTGGGTGGGCGCGCCGGAGGAGACGCAGGAGGCCCAGGAGGGGCCTCCCCGTGCAGTGGGCACGCCCTGCTCTGAGCGCCCACGCAGGGCCACCGCGGCGCCCCGGGCTCCCCTGGGCATCCTGAGTCTGAAGTGCGCCTCTTCCCGTGTGACCAGAGCCGCGTGCGGCCTCCGCGCTGGCAGTCGTCGCTGGCACCGTGCCAGTCAAGAGCCCGTTGCTGCTCTCGCACGAGCTGGGGCCAGGAGCCCCCAGCGCCCAGTGGCCTGCCGGCCCTTCCGGACGTGGGCGCCGGGGCCCGGCGGAGCGGCCAGAGGGCCCAGGTTCCAGTGGCAGTTGGGTGGTGAGGTCACAGGTCTGGGCCTGGCGGGAGGGCTCCAGGGCAGCCCCTGCCCACCCGCCTGGGTGTCGGCTCAGGGAGGTGACGCGAGGGCACGCGGCCCAGCCCCAGCCCTCGCTCCTGCCAGCCGCCCCAGACCCCACCACCCCGGTCTCCAAGACAACCTCTCGGCGCCTGGCCCCGGCAGCCACGGGGTGCGGCCACAGGCTGCAGCAGGGTGGGCCGGAGGTGCCCAGCCCCGCCGGGGAGGCTCCTGGAGCCCGCCCCGCACCCTCGGCTGTGGGGCGCCCTCCCGCCCCGCCGCCTGCCTTTGGACCGGGGCTGAGCCAGGCGGGGCTGGCCGGCCGAGGCACCACGGTTGCGGCTGACCTGGGCCTCGCACGCAGGGCCTGCGACCACAGGCAGGGGCCAGGCGACAGCTCCGCTCTGCCTCTCCCCAAGCTGGCGGCCAGCACGCCCTCGTCCGGGGCCTCGCCCCCCTCCCTGTCCAGCACTGTCACCCTGGGGGACCTGGGGCTCCTCCAGGACGGCCTGGCCAGCCCCGCGCCCCTCAGCCTAGAGGCGGCCTCAGGGGAGGACGGCTGTGGCCGCCCGGCGCCCTCCACGCCCGACCCCGAGCAGGACAGCCCCACGCGCTGGCGGCGGCTGGAGCAGTGGTGAGCTGCGGGGGGCAGGGCGGGCGCCGGGCCTGCGCGGCGGCCTGACTCCTGCGCCCCCAGGGTGGCGGACCTCCAGGCCGAGGTGCTGGGCCTGCGCGGCCTGCTGCGGGAGCTGCTGCGGGTGCGGGCCGGCCTGCGGGGCCAGGACGCTGAGCCGAGGGCGCTGCAGCAGGGGGCCCAGTGGGCGGCCCAGGCCCCCGAGAGGGAGGCGCGAGAGGTGAGCCCCCACCCCAGGCCTGTCCCGCCCGGGCCCCAGCGTCTGCGCTAGCGGGGTCAGGGCCGGCAGCCACCTCAGCTCACGCCCCTCCTTGCAGCTCCCAAGTCCGCAGAACCAGACCCAGATGCAGGCCCTGGACAAGAGGTACCGCCCCGCCGCGGGCAGCAGGAGAGGGCCGGCCCAGGGGCATCGGCCCACCCTCACGGGGTCCGCACGCCTGGGGCCCACCTCGGAGAGGGCCACGGGGTGGAGAAAGGCTCGGCGCGCCCCGGGCCATGTCCCGCCCGCGCCCACCTGCCCAGGCTGTCAGTGCATGGGCTGTTTGTGCCCAGGCTGGTGGAGGTCAGGGAGGCCCTGACCCAGATCAGGCGGAAGCAGGCACTCCAGGACTCGGAGCGGAAGGCCTCCCAGCAGGACATCTCCCTCAGGTGGGCCCATGGCCCCCGGGGCGGGCTCTGGACCTGGCCTCATGGTCCTCTGGGTCCCCAAGGCGGCTAGCGCCACCGGCCTCTGCCCTCCCCTGCAGCCCGCGCACAGCTGGGCGGGGCCACAGGAGTCAGCCTCCTGCCCCGTCCCCTAGCCAGGGCCAGAGGCCTCCCGCCCCCGCCTCGAGTGCCCGGCTGCGGCCCACCCAACGGGGCCCTGGGTGTCAGGCTCCTCACGGCCCCCAGGCTGGCCCAGCTGATGGAGCAGCTGCAGCAGGAGGAGCAGGACCGGGCAGTGGCCTGCGGGGCCCTGCAGAAGGGCCAGGAGGAGGCCAGCCTGAGGGTGGACCACGAGGTGGCCAGGATGCAGGTACCAGGAGGGCGCCCCGCCCTGTCCTCCCCACTGCCCAGCCTGCTGCGTCCTGCTCCTGCTGCAGGGTGGCCCCTGGGCCCGGGGCCACTTACCGGAGCGACCCAACATTCAGACATTGGGAACGGGCCCCCGTGCAGGGCTGGCAGCCATGTGTGCCGGGCGCTGGCTTCTGTGCCGAAGACGCCCCACACTCAGGGCTGCCCCACCTGCCCACCCCACGGAGCCAGCACCACCCGGCGTCCCTTCAGGACTGACACCCAGGAAAGACCCTTGCCCCGCCCGCCGGGGTCCTGGGGGCGGGGTGGGCGGCTGCCTCCCCGGGTCAAGCCACGCCAGCTCTGCAGACAGGACCCTGCTGCTTGGGAGAGGGCGCTGTGCTGCTGCCCGCATGGCCGGCTGCCCAGAGCCGCTGGTGGGCCCTCTTGGCTCCGGAGGCTGCGGCCTCCTCCTGATGGAGCTACAGAGGCCCAGGCCAGGGCCCCTGGGCCCACCTCCTCCTGAGGCGCTGGGGGCGGTGGGCAGACGGCCGCTGCCCGTCTCCTGGCCAGGTCTCCAGCATGGAGCCCTTGGGCCGCTCAGACCAGCCCCATCCAAAGCCCTTGCTGCCAGCTCCGCAGTGGTGAGCCTGGTGGCCAGCACCTGGCTCCGAGGGCCATGGAAGCTCCCCCAGCCCCAGGCCCGGTGGCCACAGACCAGGTGCCTGGAGCGGGGCTGGAGTGTGGGGGTGCGGGCTGGGCCTCAGCTGGGCATCCTGCACCAGCCACCTCAGCTCCGCGCTGCTGGAGGCAGCCGGGGTGTGGAGGGTGCGGATGCTCGCTCGGTGTGTGCGTGTGGACAGTGGCCCCTGCTGGCCGCCTGCCTGTGATGCAGGCACTGCCTCTGCCCCGCCCGGCCCCTCCAGGCCCGCCGGTTCTTGGGCTGGGGGTGGGCACGGGGTGCCAAGAAAGTAGGGGCCGCTGGGCAGGTACAGGAGCCAGGATGCCTGGGTCAGGGCTGGTGGGCGCAGCAGGACACCGGGACCAGGGCGGCGGCCGCGCCCCCGCTGCTTGCCCCCAGGCGCAGGTCACCAAGCTGGGCGAGGAGATGAGCCTCCGCTTCCTCAAGAGGGAGGCCAAGCTGTGCGGCTTCCTGCAGAAGAGCTTCCTGGCCCTGGAGAAGGTGGGGGCCTGCAGGGGCGGGCAGGGGGGTCGCCTGGCACGGGCTCACGAAGGGCACGGGGTCCCCGCAGAGAATGAAGGCCTCGGAGAACACGCGGCTCAGAGCCGAGAGCAGCCTGCGGGAGGAGCTGGACGGCCGGTGGCAGAAGCTGCGGGAGCAGGACGAGGAGCGCGCCCAGGCCCTGCGGGTGCAGTGTGAGGTGGGCGCAGCGCTCCGGGCAGGCCGCGGGGCGGGTCCTTAGGAGTCTTGGTCCCGGGGGCGGGGCTGCGGGGGCGGGGCTGCGGGGGCGGGCTGAGGGGCGGGGCGGGGCTGAGGAGCTGAGGGGCGGGCCGCGGGGCGTGCGGGCGGGCCGCGGGGCGGGGCTGAGGGGCTGAGGAGCTGAGGGGCGGGCCGCGGGGCGGGGCGGGCTGCGTGGGCGGAGCTGCGGGGCGCGCTGCGGGGCGGGGCTGCGGGCGGGCTGTGGGGGCGGGGCCCAGGCGGGCGGGCCGCGGGGCGGAGAGTGTGGGGGCGGAGCGTGAGGGGGCGTGGCAGGGCTGGGCGGGGCTGCGGGGCACGCTGTGGGGTGCGCTGCGGGGCGGGACTTCGGGGTGCGGGGACGCGCGGCCGGCCTCAGTGCTCACGCCGCAGCAGGAAGAGCGCCGCCTGGTGGAGCAGTGCCGGGGCCTGGACGAGGCCGTGATCCAGCTGACCACCTTCGTGCGGCAGAACCAGCTGTCCCTGAACCGAGTTCTGGTGGCCCAGCAGGAGGCCTGGTGGGTGAGAGGACGGTGCTTCCCGCCGCGGCCTCAGAGCTGAGCGCTCAGCCCGTGGGTGCCCTGGGCATCCACGGGCACCGCCTGGACTCTGGCGCTGTGCTGATGGGCCGCCCGCTCCCGGCCTTCTGGAAGGTTCTGGAGGCACCACGGGGCGGGCGGGCTGGGCGGAGTGACAGTCTCTCCCGTGACACGCACCCCAGGGACGCCAAAGGGCACTTGGAGGAGAGCCAGGCGCAGGAGCTGGCCGCCAGCCTGCGGGAAAGCCTGGGCGCTGCACAGCTGGCCGGCGAGCAGGCCCAGCGGGACACGCTGCAGGCGCTGGAGCGGGTGAGCGCCCGGGGCTCGTGGGTCGGCAGCCGCCCGCGGCGCCCGCTCAGCCGCGTCTCCCGCAGCTGCGAGACCAGAGCCAGGCCCTGGAGGCGTCGGTGGCCACGCTGGACAGGCAGGTGCAGGAGCTGAGCGACCGCTTCCGGGCGCTGAGCTGGAAGCTGGACCTGCAGGAGCAGACGCTGGGCCTGAAGCTGGACGAGGTGACCGGAGGGCGCCCTGGAGGGTCCCGCCCGGACAGCCAGTCCTGGGCCTGCACGGCCGCCGGCGTCCCTGCGACGGCGACCGAGGGCTCCTTGTGTGGGCGGCCGCCCGGCTGCGTCCTCCGCGCGGGTGCCCCGCCCCAGGGCCCTCGGAGTGACCGGCCCCTCATCCCCTGCCACGCCCCGCCCCGCCGGGCCTTCACTTCCCGCCCAGGCTGTGCGGCCCCCAGCGTCGCCCGCCTCTCGACGTCCCAGCGCCCGCTCAGGCGGCACCAACCCCAGCGGCGGTGTGTGGACCTCGGCGCTGGCCGGCCCCGCCCGCTGTGGTGCCGGCTGCGTGGCCTCCGGGCTTTCCAGGGCCCTTCCCTCCCCCGCGGCGCTGCCCAGGGCCCCACCTGCAGTGGGCGCGACCTCACCAGCATGGAGGGCCTGTTACTGCACGTCCGCACCCCCTCCCTGCTGAGCAGCACCGGGCAGCCTGGTGGGAGGGGGACTCTGGCCTGCGCCCTGCCTCCGGCTGGGGGTCTCCCCTGCAGTGGGCCAGCTGCCCATCCCTTGACCCACCCACCCTGTGGCTGCTGGGGAGGTGAGGGACGCCCAGCCTCTCCCCAAAGGGGGCTCTGCTCAGCCTGCTGCCCAAGGGGGCCCCAGGCCACACCGCCAGGAGTGCCCCCTGGGGCCAGAGGTGGACGCGGACCCCCCGGGAGCTCTCCCCACTGGCACGGCCGTCGAGGGCCGGACAAGCTGTGGCAGCCTGTGCCTGCCCGCCCGGGTCTGGGCCTCACCGCTGCACATCGCAGGCCCGGAGCGAGTGGGACGGAGCCAGGCAGGCGTGGCTGCAGAGCCTGGCCCTGAGCCGGCAGGAGGCGAAGGCCCACGCACACGAGCTGCAGGAGAGAGTGGGTGGCCTGCCCCGGCAGGTGGGTGTGGCCGCCGGCCCCTGCCCACCCCTCGCACCTCTGCCCTCAGCCGTCCTGTCCCCCGCCTTGCAGATGGAGGCCCTCGCCGGCCGGTGCACCCTTCACAGGAGCAGCGCCGACCTCCAGATCTCGGCCGAGGGCAGGGCCAGGTGAGCCGAGCCGAGCCCGCAGGGGCAGGCCCACCCAGGAGGACGGCCAGGCCCACCCAGGAGTGCACCCCTCGGCTTTCCTGCTGGGCCCGGCCGCCTTGGCACCACGCCCTTGTGCCACAGGCAGCTGGAGGTCGAGACCCTGCGGCAAGAGCTGGCCGCCCTGCTGTCATCCGTGCAGCTGCTCAAGGAGGACCAGCCCGGGCGGAAGATCGCCGAGATGCAGGGCAAGATGGCCGCGGTAGCAGAGGGCCCTGGC
Source organism: Galemys pyrenaicus (assembly GCA_019455555.1). NCBI lineage: Eukaryota > Metazoa > Chordata > Mammalia > Eulipotyphla > Talpidae > Galemys > Galemys pyrenaicus. The sequence continues at coordinate 286,958 of JAGFMF010012160.1, read as the reverse complement.
CAGGGCGCGTGGACCGGGCGGGCACTGTCCTGGCGGTGTACCCCCGGCAGCGGGGCAGAGGAGGCTGAGGCCAGGCCAAGGGCGGGGGTGTGGGGGGTGCAGCCACGCAGCCAGCCCCTCCCAGGGCCCACAGGCCGCCCAGCCCTGCCCGCGCCTAGGAAGGAGGACTCGTCTAGTTTCAGAGCCAAATGTTGAAGCTGGAGAACGCCCTGCAGGACCGCCGGGCTGTCCGCAGCCTCACGTTTAATGTGGGCAGCAGGCCGGTGAGGCCCCACCCTCAGTCCCACCCCAAGGTCCCCGCAGATAAGGCCTGCGGTCCCTCAAAGATAGCCCCGTGCTGCCCCGCCCTGACGTGTGTGTTCTGCTCTGCCCCCAGCGCCCGGAGGAGAGGCCCAGTCAGTGTGGCCAGGAGCCAGGGACCCCGGCCAGGTGGGGCCCAGCGGCGAGTCCAGGTGCACAGGAGGCTGCGCTGCGAGGGGTGCACCCTGAACCCGGGGGCCCGGCAGAGACCGAGAGCCGTCCCGGACAGGCACGGCCACGGCTGGGGGCCTGACTGGCCTTCAGCCTGTCCCAGAAATAAAACGCAGCTCCTGCACCTGCCGGCGGCTGCTGTGGGTGAGGGGCAGGAGCCCCGCCTGAGAGCCCAGCCCCCAGAGCCCCTCTCCTGCCACGGGCCGGGTGGGAGTGAGCTTCAGCTGCGGCGGGGCCCTAGCTGCTTGGTGACCCACCCGCCCCAGCCAGGGCGGAAGTGGGGTGCAGGCGGGCTGGCGGCCCCCAGCATGCTTGGTCCTCCCTGGGCCGTGGGCCCCCGCCGGCCGCAGGGGCAGCAAGGAGGAGCCGCCTGGGCCAGCGTGGGGTGGCAGGGCTCCCCCAGAGGGCCCCAGCATGTGGACCTGCCCCCGAGCGTGGGCAAGGGCTGGGCATTCGGGACAGGCGCTCTGGGAGGCCGCGCTGGCCCGGGATGAGCCTGGCTTGGCGGCGCCCTAGCCAGGCGGTGTGTCCTGCGCCCCGGCCAGGCTCTCAGGGCAGAGGCCAGTCTGACCCCGCACCCAGCCCTAGGCCTCGGCCAGCGGCGCCCCCTCCAGGGCTGGGGCGCCCACGGCTGGTGGCAGCTCAGGCCCAGCCTCCGCCGACCAGCTGGCCAGCAGGTCGCTGAAGTCCGGCGTGCCGGGGCGCAGCAGGCCCAGGGGGCTGGGCGCGGGCTCCCTCCAGAAGGAGGGTGGCAGGCTCCGCTGCGCCATGGGCCGGATGTGGCCGTACTTGCGCTGCAGCCTCAGCTGGCGGTCGGCGGCCCGGGGCCCTGCGCAGCGCCGCAGCCCGAAGTCAAAGAGCTCGGCCAGCGGCCCCAGGGCCGGCCCCCCCGGCCCCCCGGAGCATCGGGGCCCCAGCAAGGCCGCCTTGCTCTTGTCCCCCGGGGCGCCCCTTGGGGCCGGGTGTGCCAGGCCGGCGCAGCAGCGCTCCCGGCCCAAGCGGCTGTCAGCGTGGACGTCACGGGCATCCGGGTCTCGCCCCCGGTCCTGGCGGCCGAAGTAGCGCTGGATGTCGCCACTGATGACCTGGGAGAAGTGCAGCAGCCGCAGCGGCGTCTCCGGGCTGCTGCGGCCCCGGGCAGCTCCCTGTGGGGGGGCCACGGCCCAGCCTGAGCCCCGGGGCGCTGGGGCCTGGCCGCCCGGCCTCTCCGGCCTCTCCGCCTCCGGCTCCTGCTCCCTGCCTTCGTCCTCGTCGTCCTCCTCCTCCGAGGTGTCCAGGGGCTCCAGGTCCGCGGGCAGGAAGGGCCCGCGGGGTGGCAGCGGCAGCCGGAAGTCCCAGAGCGTTCGGACCACCCCGGCGGCCATCACGGAGGAGCCTGGGGCTGCGGCGCTGACGGGCGGGCGGAGAGCAGGCGTGAGCACCCAGGGCTGCCCGGGCTGCGGGCGAGAGCCGAGACTGCCAGGAAGGGCGGGGCGGGCGGGGCGAGGGCCACTCTGGGGACCGGACGCCTGGCGGGGGGGCTGGGCGGGCAAGCTGATCAGAAGGCGTCTCTGAGGGTCCCTCCCTGGGCCGGGGTGCGCCCTGCTGCTCGTGGGGCCGGCTCTCGCCCTCCGCCCTGCCGCCCGCAGTGACCCCGGCGGGAGGCCGGCCGCGCGGTCCTACCTGGAGAGTCCGCAGGGCCAGCCGGGGGCCCCTCCACCTGGCCGCGCATTTATAGCGGCTCTGCGGCTGGCGGCTGGCAAATATTTGGCGACGGCCCGTCCCCGCAGACTGGACAAACAGACCGTTTGCTCTGGCGCCCGGCAACCAGGGCACGGGGCGGCCTGCGAGGTGCTGCCGGCCCAGCTGGCCCGCGCCGGGACCCTTATCTCGCCCTGGGCCTGCCCGCCTGCCAAATAGGCGGAAAATTAAATTTCATGCCATTTTGACTTCTGGAGTAGCCTCCTGAGAGGCCCGACTGCCCGGCCGAGGGTGGCGCCGGGCTCTCCACGGCCCCATCTCGTTGGCCCAGGCTGGACGAGCCCACAGGCGTCCAGCCAGCGCCCGCCGCACCCGTCACCCGGGCTGAGGGGCCTCCCCCGCGCCCACCCTGCTCCTCCCACCATCCCTGCCTCCCGGTCACCACGGAGCCCCCGTAGCAGAACCCAGAGCTGAGGCCCCACGCCCCGCCCCGCGGCCCCCCCGCCTCAGGCTGTGCGGCCCAGGCGGCAGTCCTGGGGGGGGGGGGCGGCGTCCCCGCCCACACCCCCCTCTCACCAGAGGACGCACTGCCGCCTGACCACCCCTTCCCCTGGGGGCTAGGCCACGTTCGGCCCACTGCGGGCTTCCGGAGCACGGCTTGGGGGACACTCCCTGCAGTGCGGCCTGAATGACTGCAGCCCCCTCAGCGTCCATCGGTGTGAGCCCCGCTTATGCCCTGCTCCTGGGCCCCCACACCCCACACAGACCCCTGGAGCTGGCACGAGGGCAGCCCCAGACCGGCCCCTGGTGCTCGCCGCCTGCCCCACCCCCGCCCGTCTGCTGCTGGCACCCGAGCACTTTGGGCCCAGCCCTGCTCCTGGCACGGCCACCTGCGGCCAGCATCTGCGACCGGGAGTTGGGAGGGGAGGCTGAACCCAGAATGGAGCCTGAGGCGCCGGGCCAGGGCTGCCTGCAGGCCTGCAAAGCTGAGTCCTCCACAGCCGGCAGCCAGGCCCGGGCCGCCGTCCCCGTCCTGGGCCGCAGGACCTAGTCCGCTGGGTCCACGGCTCTACGCCCGTCACGGTCTGCAGGGAAGGCCGCTTGAGGGCAGGTCCAGGGTGGCCGTGGCCATGGGCAGCGTGGGTGGTTCTTGCGGGAGCCGGCGCCAGCCACAGGCCCCAACACGGGCGGGGGAGGCGAGGACAGAGCAGGTGCTGCAGCAGCGGGGAGGCGCCGCACGCCAAGGAGGGTCCGGAGGCCAGGGCCAAAGCCTCTGCCTGCCCATTGGGGCGCCCTGTGCTCGGCGGCCAGCCAGGGAGCCTGGCAGGGCAGCTTTGGGCACATGACTGTGTCCCGGCTGGAGGCCGCACAGGGCGGGAGGGGCTGCTGTGTCAGCCACGCGGCCACCAGGGCACGGGAGAGGCTGGGCAGCGTCCTGGGCCTTCGGGCAGTGGGAGGCAATTAAGTCAGCCCCTGCGAAGACAGACCAGGCCTCTTTCTCGCGGAGTTGGGCCAACGGCACGGGGGGGCCTGCCCCACCCAGCTGGGCTCTGCAGGCCGAGAGGCCGCATCCAAGGCGTCCACCCGCCATTGGAAGGTCCGCGGTCACCCCTTCCGCTGGCCTCGAGGGGACCCCCAAGTGCTTGGAGGAGCACCCCTGAGGAGCGGCCCAGGCTGCTGCCCCGGGGCAGCAGCAGCTCCGCTCGCAGCTGGGGGCAGGGCCACGTCCCGACGCGGCCAGCGCAACTGGGGCTGCCCGTCTGACCACCTGGCAGACCCGAGCGTGATTTTTATCTTTCCCATCACCGAGGAGCCGGCCCAGGGCAGGGGGCTGGAGTGGTGGGCAGCGCCTGCGCCAAGCAGGCAGCCGCGCCCCCAGGCCTCCGAGAGGGGCCAGCGACATCTGTCCTGGCGCTGCCCACAGGCTCCCAGGCGGCGGCACAGGGCGCCCAGGATGACCCCCCCCACCCCCGTCCAGCCCCGCCACCCGGAAGTCAGCTCTTGGGTGGGGCCAGGAGAGGACCCGCCTGGGGCACTGGCCTTGTCTGTGCCTTCAGAGAGTGAGCTGGGCGTGGGCGCGAGCCCTGGGGCACGGGGGTCCAGGCACAGGCCGGTCCAGAGGCCGCAGCCCCAGCCCAAGGCCCAGGACACACCTGTCTTTGAACAGCTGAGCTGGGCTCCTGGGCAGGGGGAGGAGGGGTGGGGGGGCCTCAGGAGGGGCTGGGGCAGAGCTGAGGGCTCAGGCCGCGTGGGCCTGCCTGCTCCGGTGGGCAGCACTGCCCGCTGGCCTGCTCTCTCCTCTCGGGAGGGCAGCACTATGCCTGCACCGCTCCCCCTCGCAGCTTCTGGCGCCGTGCCCTGGGCTCCTACCCACCCCTCCCCTTCATGCGAGTGTCCCGCGGCCACTTGGGGGACACCCCTGGGGCAGGCCCCTCACTGCAGGGGCTCAGCCAGCGGGGTGGCCCGCCCCTCCGAGGCAGCCGCTGCTGGGCTCTATGACATGAGCGGCGGGCAGGGCTCCGGCTGGCCAGCGACCTCCGGCTGACTGGGGCGCACGGTGTCCAGGCCGCCGCCCTCCGGCCGGGAGCAAGGGACCCTGCATGTGGCCGGCCCTGTGCAGCTGTGGTGGTGCCGGGGCCCGGCTCTGTCTGAGGCTGTGAGGTTGTGGACGGTCCCGTGTCCACAGCCTTCACGCTGCCCTTGTCCCGCGGTGGCGCCCAGGTAGGCAGCGCTGGACACGTGACTTCCCGCGAGTTGTTTTGGGTGGGCTAAGGGTGGGCTTGGGCGGCTGAGCTCTGCACCCCATTACCAGATACGTGGCCCCTCGGGGCCCAGCCTGGCAGTGCCGAAGGCCTTTCCAGCAAGCTGCCGTCAGGCCCCCAGGCCCCCAGGGACTCGGCCCCTTCTACAGCTGAGCAGGGGCAGCCTCAGGGGTGAAGCTACCGTGCGGTGTGCTCTTCTGTCCCGAGCCCAGGCCCCTTGAGACTGCTCTGCCTGGAGGAAGCAGAGACCCCCACCCAGCCAGCTGGGCCCCGCTGCTGTCCAGTAGCTTGCTCCCGTGTCAGGCCTTTGAGCCACCTGCTCCAGGAAGTCCTCCAGGCCACATGCAAAGGTGACGGGCCCCACCTCTACACTCCCAACCCTCGGCCCACCGCAGCCCTGGCCCATGGGTCTCTGGGGGTGGTGGCTGAGCAGTGGTTCTGGCTGGGGCTGGGGCGGAACAGGTGGGGCGGGGCTGGTGTGGAGGGCCGGGGCACACAGGTGCTTTTGTTGACACAGCAGCTCTGAGCAGGACTAGGCTGGGGGCAGAGCCTCCACTGGGCCTCTGGGGTTGGGCTCTCCGGGGCAGAGGGACTCCCAGATGTCACTGAGCTGGGAGCACCTCCAGCTATGCTCCCCTGGGGGGGGGGGGGCTCAAGAGTTCCTGGGGGACGGGCGACCCCCTGAGTCTGGTGGGTGACCTTTCAGGACACAGATGTGTGAGGAGGGTGCTCCGGGGCCAGAGGCTTGCGGGGGGGGGGCAGCAGCTAACAGCTCAGTGGTGGCCTGGAGACCGGTGTCGCCTCCAAGCCCTGGTGACGGGGCCACGTGTCTGTGGGGCTGCCCGTGTGATCTTCGGACAGGACTGCCGGGCAGGACGAGGCCAACTGGCCTCCCGCGCGGCCGAGGGGAGCGAGCCCAGGAGCAGCGGCCTGGCCCTGCTGGTCCGCACAGCCTGACTCCCCAGGTGGCCCCTGGTTCCCGGAAGGCGGGAAGGGGAAGGCGGGAAGGCGGAGGTTCTCTGGAAGGCAGAGGACAGGGGGCAGGGTTGGGGAGCGCGTCGCGTGTCTGGCCGAGTTGGGAGGGTCAGGGCAGGCGCAGGGGAGCCGGGGGCTCCCCACGCGCAGAACAAGCCGGATGCCGGAGAGCCACTGGCCACAGGCCTCCCGGAGGGGACACCAGCGGGATGACGGCTAAAAGTGGCTAAAAGTCCCTGCAGAGAGCCGTCCCGGGCATCACAAGGCGCGGGAGGAGGCTCCCGGGACACTGCGCCTGCACCTGCGGCTGCACCTGCGCGGCGAGAAGGAGCGGCGGGAACGGCCGATTCACACCCTGCGCTCAGCCCGCCGGCCTCTCTTCCAGCCGCAGCCCCGGCCCCGCCCAGCCGCGCCCTGGTTCCACGGCGGGCCCGTGGAGAACTACATGTCCCGGCGCCCCCCGCGCCCTCTTGAGGCCTGAGACGGAAGATGCCGCCGATATACGTCATTTCCGATGCGCGATTGGGCTCGCGTTCTGTAGTTGTGCCGGGAACGGCGTCCGGCTTCCGGTTTTTCGCGGCGGAAGTGACGCCAAGAGGGGCGCTGCGGGGCGGAGTGAGGATGAGACGGATCCCGTGCGAAGCTGGGGCCGGGTAAGCGCTGCGCGCCCCACGCGGGCGGCGGGCGGCGGGCGGCGGGCGGCGGGCGGCGGGCGGCGGGCGGCGGGCGGCGGGCGGCGGGCGGCGGGCGGCGGGCGGCGGGCGGCGGGCGGCGGGCGGCGGGCGGCGGGCGGCGGGCGGCGGGCGGCGGGCGGCGGGCGGCGGGCGGGGGGCGGCGCGCTCACTGCGCTCTCTCTTCCAGGACCGTCCGGGCGCTGAGGCTCGCGCGCTGGGCCTCCCGAAGCCTGCACTCTCCGGGCGGCGGCCGGGCACGGGCGCAGCTGGCGGCCGAGGGCGAGGACGACCCCAGCCGCCCCATTCAGTTTTCCTCCAGCAGAGCCCACCCGACCCGCTGGACGGTGGAGCACTCCCTGGGCAGGGGGCAGCAGCGGCCCTGGTGGAAGGTGCTGCCCTTCAGCCTGCCCCTCATGGCTCTGGTTGGCTGGTGCTTCATTAGGCAGGAGACCAGCGCGGACCAGTGGTTGAAACGGGTGCTGGAAGAAGAGGAGCCGGAGGCCGGTGATCGAGTCGAGGCGCCCGGGACTCCGGCTGTCCGCGGGGCTCAAGCGTAGCCGCCGCCGGGCTGGAGCAGAGAAGAGGCGGCCTCCCGGCCGGTTTTCACACCCCGCACTGGAGGTCTCAAGGGGCACCCGGGTCCCGGCCGCCGCGCGGCGAGGCGCAGAGCGCGGGGCCGGAGAACCTGCGGCTGCGGCTGCGGGCGGGCGGGCGCGCCTGTGACCTCGGGCAGCGTCCTGGAGACTCCTGTCCCGTGTGGGCCGGTGTACGGCTGTTGCCTCCCGAGGCCCGCTGGCTGAGGGGCGGGACTTTATTTTATGACGTGCCTTGGTGTGTGTAAGTTGATGTTAGTTTTACGAACTAACAACCTGAAAATAAATTTCGACTTGACAATGTGTAGATGATTCCGTTTTAGCTTAATCTTTAATGAGGACTTTTAGTCCTTTTCAGTTTCCTTTTTTCCCAGAATAAAAACTGAGGAAAGAAACCCAAATGTGAGCTGTGGAGGACCCCCTCAGGCCCTACCACACACGGTGCAGTTTCCTCTCTGCAGCGTTGTCTCTAACCAGGCCAACCTGTGAGTCAGTGAAACAGAATTACTTCTTTTGACATATTAAAGTACAATCCCAAATACTAATTATGAATCTTCTTTCAGTTGCTAGTGCAAGGTTTTACCCTGGTGTGTCTGGTGCAGACATTAATTGGCGGTTTCTCTGGCGGGGTTTTTGACCCCTGGCTGTCTGGTGTGGGCCAGTCTCTGCAGTTGAGGTGTTTGGGGTGTCTGCACACCGTACTAAGTTACACCGTCAGACGTGTGTTCATGCGTGGATGTTCAGTTTTTTCAAAGATGAGAGAATGTATTGGGAAGTTTGATCTAATCTTATCCTGGGCCACATTGTTCCAGCAGGAGCAACGAGCCAAGACAGCCTGACCTGGTGTGGTTGTGACCTGTTTGGAGAATTATTTTGAGCAAAAATCACTGAAACCGAGTCCTGTATTCTCACTAGCTTTCGTAGGGAAAACAAAGAACTGAGGAGAACTGGTTTTAATTAAAAGTAACAAGACAAAACGACACTCTTTACCTGGAAGAGCGAAATGCTGAGATGAGCAAAAGCAAGAGAGGCAGAGCCCATCCTGCCACCCAGAGAAGCCGCTGTGTGTGGGCGCTGCTGGTCCTGGCGTCTCCGCGCCCATCTGCTGACAGTTGACAGATGCAGGGTGTGAGAGCCGCGCCTCGCAGTGCACTGCCCAGAGGGCTCCTGGAGGGCGTGCTCAGGAGCAGCCCCTCTGGCCCCCACTGCCCGGCACAGGCGGGCCGGCTGCTCTGCGTCCTCTGTGTAACCACTTTTGCTGTGTGTGAACTGCCACGGGCCGCAGCTTTGACTTTGGCCCCCGCCGGTGCACTTTGTGACATGCGCGCCCAGGGCAGGTTTGCGGGGAGGAGGCCACGGCCGCGAGCGTGCGTGTGAGACGGGCGTCCTGGGCCATGAGGCAGTGCAGACTGGTTTTCAAAAGTTGGAGGCAAAAGAGGTTGGTTCATGGCCTCGGCCTGCAAGCCGCTGGGCGGACTCAGTAGGTCGACAACACCGTGTGCTTTTCCAAAGCAAGTGGGACATTTGTGCCTGGCGGCGCTTTGTCCACTTAGCCCGGGCACGCACGGAAGATGACACACACAGCCTCACAGCTCTTCTAGGACCCGCTCTCCAGCGAGGTGCAGCCGGAGCCTCTTGGCAGAGGTCCCCAAATTACATGGACACAGCTGCAGGAGGCTGTGTCTGCTGAGCTGCCCCAGACTCCGTGCCCACGCTGGCACTTGCCCCCCCAGGCCAGCCTCCCGGTCAGCCTGGCCACTCTCCAAGGGCTCCTGGGTGCTGCTTTTGTTCTCCTGTTGGACTTTCTTCAAAACAGCACATGCTGGCCTTTTTCTCATCTGGACGTCCAGGCTTAGGGCAGTGTCTTCAGGGGTAGCCAGTGACTGAGAAGAGGTCACTGCAGGAAGGAGGTGGTCGCTCCTCCAGCTGACAAGTGGACCCTTGTAGTTCCGCTGTGACACTGTCCCAGAAGGGACCACACTGTGCCCCGACCCTGATAGCTCACTATCCCCAGGAGGCCGAACCTGAGTGGGGCTCAGGCCCTGCTGGACTGTGCGGCCTCTGCACAGGATTTGTCTGAATCTGACACCCACACGGGAGCTCTGGGGATGGAACGGACCCCTCCAGGTCAGGGCCTGGGCCCCGGGCCAGGGCGGCCCAAGGCCACCTTGGAGGCAGCAGAGCCAGAACGCCAGCGAGGGCGCGGTGCTGAGGGGTTTGAGGCACCTTCGGGCTGGTCCCTGCCGCTGCTCCGTTCACTTGCGCTAAATGACTAGTGAGCATGGAGGTTTAAGGAGCCGCCCAGGGGCACAATGAACGATCCTGCTCCTGCCCCTCCGCTGGGCCCTGCACCCCCGGCCTTGCCCCAGCCCCTCAGATTCCCTGTAAAGAGTCAGCTCCGTGACCGCGGCTCGCCTCCGCCAGTCCAGGGTGGGGTCCGTTCCCAGGCGCGGACGGCCCCGCTTGCAGGTTCGCACACGGCCGGCCGTGCGCTCCCGGAACCCACAGTCCGTGGCCGGGCGCGCCCTGTCCGCGAGCCCCGCACACCGACCCGGGGCGTTCCCGGGGGCTGGGCCGGCGCGCGGGTCTGGGGCGCGCCGCGGCCGCGGCTGGCGGGGTGTGGACGTGGGGCCGGCGGGAGGGCAGCGCCGCGGCGTGCGGGCCGGGACCGCGGCGCGCCGCCCCTCCCGGAGCGCGGGGGGCGGGGGGCGCGGGGGGCGGGGGGCGCGGGTGGGCCCGGCGCGGGGGGCGGGCCGGAGGGCGGGGGCGGGCCCGCGCGGCGCATGCGCGCTGCATTGTTTTGACTGAAAATGCCGTCGGTTTCGAAAGCGGCGGCGGCGCCGAGCGTGTCCCCCCCGCAGACGGAGAAGCCGACCCACTACCGGTCAGTGTCTGGCGCGGCCGCGGCGGCGCCGGGGCGCAGCGGGAGGCGGCCTGGCCCGCGCCCCGGCCGGGGTGCCGCCGCCCGGTGTGGCCTGGGGCCCCGCGCGCCGCCGCCTGAGGTCGGGTCGGCGCCAGGTGTGGGGTGGCGCGGGGCGGCGGGCCGGGAACGCGCGGTGCGCGGTGCGCGGACTCGGGGCCCGCGGCCTCCGGTGCGGGGGTGGGGGCCGCGGAGACCGCGCCTGGGGCCGGGAGGGCCCGCTCCCGGGCGGGCGTGCCGGAGGGGTCTGCTTTGGGGGCCGGGGGCCGCCGGGGGTCCTGGTCGGGGGTCCTGGTCGGGGCGTCTGGGCTGGCTCGAGCTCCCGGCCCACCTCCGCCTGTCTCTCTCTCCAGGTACCTGAAGGAGTTCAGGACGGAGCAGTGCGCCCTGTTCGTGCAGCACAAGTGCGGCCAGCACCGGCCCTTCACCTGCTTCTACTGGCATTTCCTGAACCAGCGGCGGCGCAGGCCGCTCCGCAGGCGCGACGGCACCTTCAACTACAGCCCGGACGTGTACTGCGGCAAGTACGACGAGGCCAGTGGCGTGTGCCCCGACGGCGACGAGTGAGTGACCGGCCACTGGCCCGCATGCGGGGTGGGCCGGCGGCTTCCATCTCAGTGGACTGGCCACCCCGCCCCCGGCGGGCCCACCCGCAGGAGGCCGCCGGCAGCAGTGGGTCTGGGCTGGCGGGTCCTCGCATGCACTTGGGCATGCACTTGGGCGTGGGCAGGTTGCCTGTGTAATGGGGGAGCCACTTGCGCGGTGGCTTCTGCGGCACCTCGAGCCTGGAGGCAAGGGCTGTCGCTGGCTCTTTCGAACCGGTGTCCTGCTGGCGCGCTGTGGACAGGGGTCTTTTGGCAACACGGAGCAGGGCAGTGGGTGTCTGCCTCCTCCTCCCGAGGGGTGGGCAGGGGTGGAGGGAGCCCCCCAGCACCTTGTTGGCCTCAGGAGCCCCAGCCGAGAACAGCCGCTCCTGGGGCTTCTGGGGCTGCCCCGCCCCTGCCTGGCCGCGGTGCCGCTGACCCGGGGCAGCCGTCCCTCCTTTCTCAGGTACGCTCCCCTGGGAGCAGATGTCCTACCCGAGTGGGTGGTCCGCAGCCCCGTGCGCTCGCGAGACGGCTCGGTGCCATGCGCCGTGGTCTGTAGGCGCTGGCGGCCGCTGCCCCGGAGCAGATGCTGGCCCTTCCAGGGGTTGCGGCCCTTTGTCCACCTGGGCCGCTGCTCGCTACAGACAGGTCTTCAGGAAAGACGCCTGGTCAGCTGAGGCCTGGCCCGCAGCCCCCTCTGCGTGGCTCGGCCCTGTCCCACCCGCGTGGGTGCCTGGCTGTGGAGCGGCCATCCGCCGGCCTCCCCGGGAGTGGGCACTTGCCGAGGTGCTCAGGTGCCGCTGGCTTGAGAAGAGCAGGCGTACTCTGGCAGCGGCTGGGGCTCCAGAGTCTGGGGGTCCTGGCAGTGGTGCCGGCGGGCGTTTGGCTCGGGGCACCCCGTCCCGCAGGGTGCGGTTGCTGCGGTCAGCTCCGCCTGGAGGTGGTCACTTGAAGCTGGCCGCAGACTGCAGTGATAGGCCGGACAGGTCGCCAGAAGTTGCGTGTGGCCGCGGTGCGGGGCGTCGCCCGGAGAGGGGCTGACGGTTCAGTTCTGGCTGCCCAGCCCGTAAGGGGCGCACCGAGTGGGCCATTCGGGAGCTCTGGTGGCCGGCACTTTCCCGCGGGACAGGCCCGCTGCGCTTCTGCTCCCGGCTGCGGAGCCGCCGCCGGCCGGGCCTGCGAGTGCGCACGTGGCCGGACCCCGCGCCGCGGCTCTAGGCCCCGCCTGGGCACTGCGGGCAGAGCGGGCCGGGCCGCCCGGCGGCCCGGGCTCTCCCTCGCCGCCCGTCGCTGCTCCGCCGGGGTCGCGCTCGGCGGGCGCCCTTTGTTCTGCCGCGTTCGCCCCGCCCCGCGCGGCCCGCGATTGGCCGCCCGCGTCACGTGCGCGCCCCGCCCCGTGGGAACGGCCCGGCTCCCGCGCCGCCGCGGGCCGTGGCGGCTCAGGCCTGGGCCCCGCTGGGCGGGCGCGGCCGGGCTCGCTGCCGCGGACCCTGGACCCCTGGCGGGGCTGCGTTCCCGGGCCCACAGCCCGGCTCGCGCGCGCCTGCGCAGCCGCTGCCCGGGTGCCCCGCTGCTCCGGGGGGCGCCTGGACTGGGGTCCCGCCGCCGATCTTCCCAACACGGCCCCGCGCGGGCGGCCATGCCCGAGCCTGCGCGCCCGCGACGGGCCCACTGCCCTCGGCTGCAGGCCCAGGGCCTGCGCGGGCGGCCGGCCTGCCCGCGGACTGTGACTGCGCTGTCCGCGTCTGGTGGGAGCCGGCTCCGGGCAGGCGGCTCCTGGAGCACCGCTCGGCAGGGAACGGACTGGGCACTCCCGCGGCGAGGCGTGTGGAGACGCGTGCACGGAGCGCTGTGGGCGCGGCCCTGGCTGCCTATGCGGAGCTGACAGGCAGGCGGCTGGGCTCCGCCTCTGGGCTCTGGTGGACTCTGGCAACACGCACCTGCCGGCCACCACGTCCCTGCTCTGGCAGCTGCGCCTGGTCGTCTCCCAGTCGCCCCAGAAGGAAACCCTGCATTGCAGTTGCGGCCCTGCCCGCCTGGCCTCTGGGGGCTGGCCGCCCTGGCCACAGGCAGTGCGGCCGCAGGCCCTGGGCTGCTTGTGGTCTTCAGGCGAGTCCCTGTCTGGGGCGGCCGGGGCTTCCCCGGCACAGGCCGTGGACGCTGGGGCCGGTGCACTAGCCTCTGCGCCCAGGCCCTTTGTGGGTCGGCAGGGCCCAGGTTGGCTGGGCCGGCAGGTGCTGCCCCAGGGGGCTCACAGGTCCGGAGCAGGAATTGGGTCGGTCCTCTGCGGCCCCGGCCAGCATGCGGGGCCTGGGTGTGTCCGCTGAGGGCGGGGCTGGCTCTGTGCAGCCACAGGCCCTCGCCCAGCAGCGCCGGCGTTCTGCCCCAGGTGTCCCTACTTGCACCGGACGGCCGGGGACACCGAGCGCAGGTACCACCTGCGCTACTACAAGACGGGCACCTGCATCCACGCGACGGACGCCCGGGGCCACTGCGCACGCAACGGGCCGCACTGCGCCTTCGCCCACGGGCCCCTGGACCTGCGGCTGCCGGTGTGCGATGTGCGGTGAGTGGGCAGCTGTGGGCGGCTCCCCCAGCAGCCCCTGGGACTCACACCGTCCCTCCTGGGCCCAGCCGCTGGGTGGGCGGGGCTCCGCGCCCCTCCCTGGAAGCTGCCCTCAGGACGGAGGCCGAGTCAGCGGTCTTTGCTTGCAGGGAGCTGCAGGCCCAGGAGGCGCTGCAGAATGGCCCTCAGGGTGGGGGCGATGGCCCCGAGCTGCAGCCTGGCGTCTTGGCCAGCCAGGACATGATGGAGAAGATCCTAGGCGAGGACCCGCGGTGGCAAGGTAGCTGGGGCGGGCGGAGCTGACTCCGTGTGGGGCCGTGCCTCTGTGCTGTGGACCTGCGCCCAGGGGTCCTCAGCCGATGGAGCAGCCCAGGGCCGGGACCCCAGGGGAAACACCGTGAGGCAAACCAGCCGTTTCAAGGCGTGCGGCCTCCAGCACCTGGGGAGTTGCAGCTTTCCTATCCTTGGGAGGAGCCGTCCCGTGGCACCCGCCGCCTGGCACTGCTTCTGTCTCCTCCTGGGGCTGGCTGCGGGCGGGGTGTTTGGGAACCCCGGCTGGTCCCGGGGTGCCTCTTGCAGCTCTTGGATGCCACGTCTGCTCACACCGAGGTCGGGATGCTGTTGCCAGCTGGTCTGGCCCCGTTGTGCGCAGGCCGTGCTGCCCTGGTCCGAGTGCGCCAGGCTCCAGCCGGGGCCCACGAGGCCGCCTGGGTCCTGTGAGGCCCCAGAAACATCCAGCCCCGGGCTCCAAGAGGCTGGTGCCGCGGCTGCAGCTGGCCCTGGGGCTCCGGCTGGTGGTTGTGTCTCTGGCGCGTCGGGTCGGGGGGGCAGTCCAGGGGGCTCGTGAGTGTGGTGGCACAGCCAGGGTCGGGGTTGGACCATTGTCAGCTTCCAGGCTGTGCCCTGGTGGGCTTGGGCCGACGTGGGGCAGCAGGACCGCCCTTCCTGCGTGGGCCACATGACCCTGGAGGCCAGTCCTCGCTGGGTCTGGCTGGGGCCTGTCCTTAGCCAGCCTGGCTCGGTGTGGCTGCCGGTGGGCAGGTGTGGGGCACTCGGCCGGGGGTGCTGGAGCCGTGCGCCCACCTGCCCGGGCATCCTGCAGAGAGCAGCTTTGTGCTGGGCAGCTACAAGACAGAGCCGTGCCCGAAGCCCCCGCGCCTGTGCCGCCAGGGTCACGCCTGCCCGCACCACCACAACAGCCGGGACCGGCGGCGCAGCCCCCGCAGCTGCCAGTACAGGTGGGCCCCGCCTACCCCACAGCCACTCCCTGGCCCTGGCCCCGGGCGCCTGGGGGGGGAAGGCCCTCCCTCGCCCCAGCTTCCCTGTGACGCTCCCCCAGGGCCACGCCGTGCCCCAGCGTGAAGTGTGGGGATGAGTGGGGCGAGCCGTCGCGCTGCGGGAGCGGGGACAGCTGCCAGCACTGCCACTCCCGCGCCGAGCAGCAGTTCCGCCCCGAGGTAGGCCTGCGTGGCTGAGGGGCCGCAGGACCAGCCGCAGGACGGGCCCCCCACGCCTCAGGCCCAGCTTTGGTGTCAGCAGGGAACAGACACACGGGTCAGGGGACGGACCATGAGTCCCAGGATCGCACCCCCGGGCGCCTCGCCAGGACGGGTGTGGGGGCACGGGGTGTTAGAGACGCGGTCCTCCAGCCTGGGGGTGCAGGAGAGCGCAGGGTGGCCGATGCTGAGTTGCTCCTGGCAAGAGTCTGCGCTCAGCAGACCCGCCGGGCAGGGAGAGGCCCGCAGGATGGCCTGGGCCATCTGACACGCCCACCGCAAGTCGCCTGGGGCTGTGATGCGGGCAGCAGGCTGGGCCGCGGGTGCTGGGGGACCCCGCAGGACACAGAGAGGGGTGCAGAGCGGCAGTGGGGAAGTCTGGGGCCCAGCAGGGCAGCCAGGTTCCCCCTCGCCAGCTGCGGCCGCTGCCAGAGGCCAGGTCAGGCCGGGCGCCTGCCCTGAAGCCCTGCAGGCAGTGGGGGGGAGGCCCGGGAGGGCGTGGGAGAGCCACGCTGCAGCGCAGCCCTCAGATGGGCCCTGCTGGGCAGGCACGTGGCAGGCAGCTCAGGCCTGAAGCCCTTTCTTGAGCCGGGGCGTCAGTGAACCCCCGTGGCCTGAGGCAGGCCTGGGCCAGCGGCCTTGGTGGCTACGCCTGCTGGAGCCCATTCCCCTGCAGCCTGGCCACACGGGCCGGGCAGTGCCACGGGGTCTGGGCAGAGACCTTGCCTGCTGCCCCACGGGGGGCCTGGAGGCCACTTGCATGCCCAGGTGGCCTGGGGCAGCAGCAGGCCCGGGGTGGGTGCGTCTCTGGAGGTGGCCTGAGTGGGAGCCCAGAGAGGCCCCTGCAGCTGCACTTGCAGGACACCAGGGTCCAGGCGCTGCTGGGCGTGGGCAGAGGCTCTGGCCAGCCCCCTGCACCGCCACTGTCTCCTAGGTCTACAAGTCCACGAGGTGCAACGACACGCGCCAGACCGGCTGCTGCCCACGGGGCCCCTTCTGTGCCTTCGCACACGCGGAACGTGAGTGCTGCCCCCGAGGCCACCGCCACGGACCGCAGGCCGGGCGGGGGCCACGGGCCTGTGTGGGGCTGTTCCCGGGTTCCGGGGCCCTGCACCTTGCCTGACTTGGCCTGCGCCTGGCGCCCAGGCGGGAGGAAGGGCTGCGGCGGCCCGCCCCACGCACACCTCCGCCTCCGGGCAGGCCTCAGCTCTGCGGTGTGGCTGCACGGTCACTGTCTGTCGGCCAGCACTTGCCCTCACGGCCCCTGCCCTTCTCCGCAGAGAGCCCAGGGGCAGCCAGCGAGCGGGGCTGCCGAGACCCGGCCTCCGCCAGCAGCACCATGTCCGGCAGCAGGCAGCCTGGACACGTAAGTAGGCCGTGGGCGGCGGGCGGCCTCTGCACCAGAATTGGTCAGGCACACGCATCCCCTGGGGCTCCTGCCTGCAGGCTTTCCGGAGTCGCCCGGCCTGGCTGACTGGCCACCTCTGCCAGGCGGGTGTGGCCGGTGCTGGGCAGAGCAGGGCAGCGCGAGGCCAGGTGCCTGCGTGGGCCACGTGTTCCCTGCTGCTCGGGCCCGGGCGGGGGTGACATGAGCCACTGCCAGGGCCGCCAGCAGCATGTGGGGTCATGCCGGGGGCCTGCGGCCCGGGACCCACGTCCACGCCCACTGCCCAGAGCT
Organism: Galemys pyrenaicus; assembly: GCA_019455555.1. Classification (NCBI taxonomy): domain Eukaryota; kingdom Metazoa; phylum Chordata; class Mammalia; order Eulipotyphla; family Talpidae; genus Galemys; species Galemys pyrenaicus. The sequence continues at coordinate 270,556 of JAGFMF010012160.1, read as the reverse complement.
GCCGTGGGGTCTGCTCGAGGGGCGTCCCGCGGCGGTCCTTGGACGTGGGGCGGGGCTGCTTGGAAGGCAGAGTCCAGGGCCGGGTGGCAGTGCCCAGAGGGGCCCCGTCCAGCAGGCTGGCGTCCACTGTGCTGTCCGTGCTGACCACTTCTTTGTGCCGGGCTGGCCAGACGGACGGCCCACCGGTGACTGGCCTGAGCGGCGGGGCAGCCCCTCAGGCCTTTTGAGTGTGTGTCCTTGTGAGCCCGACTTCTCCAGGCAGCTGAGGTGGCCGGAGCTGGCAGGGCCCGGCCCCGGGGGTGGCCGGCGCGGGGAGCCACGCTGTGGGTCTCTCCGGCCATTCCGCCCCAGTGGCTCCTGTTCTGGCCTCTGGAAGGCCCCATGCTCGGCGCCGCTGGCTCCTCCGTGCCCGTCTCGGCTGGTCTCATGCTGGAGCGCACACACCCGGGGGAGGGAGGCCCCGACGCATCACCCTGGGGCCGTCCCAGACGTGGGCCCGGTGGGTGGCACAAAGAGGGGTCAGCGCATGGGCCCCCAGCCCCTTGCCTGGCAACCTGGTGGTGCCCTGGCCACCCCGTGGCTCCTCAGGCCATCCCGAGGCTACAGCCAGAGCCGCCTGAGGCTGTGGGCTGCGGGACGTGGCCTCTGCAGTGTCTGGGGGGCCCTGGCCTGGTTGCCACTGACCACTCCCTGGGGTCCTGTGGCCAAACTGGAGTTTGCTGAGATGACAGATGCCTGGGCTTTTGGGGCGGGCCCAACTGTGGACACCCAAGGAGTGACCGGCCCCACGCCCTCAGGGCCTCCAGGGTGCCTACACGCGCCTGGCCGCCCAGCTCTGCTGCCATGCGTGCGTCATCCTGCGCCCCGCCAGGGCCCAGTGCGTCTCCGCGCTGCGTGTGGGCTGCCGGGCCCGGGGCAGAGCAGGGCGGCCTTGCAGAAGCAGCGCCCCGGCTCACCGGGACGCCTCGCCCTGCCCAGCTCCCCAGCCCGTGGCCTGCCTCGCCTGGCCAGGCACACCCTGTGGCCCGCTTGTCCCGCTCTGGCGCGAGGCTGCGCAGGCCCCTTGCGGGGCGGGTCGCGGCTGGTCCGAGCGCCCCCTGTGTGCTCCCGCCTTGGCCCAGGTGGCCAGGCCGGGCTCCTGCGGCCCCACGCCGCTCACCGCTGTGTCTCTCTGCGCAGAGCCACCTGCCGGTGTTCCCCGCGGGCCGCCCGCTCGCACCCAGCATGGGCTCCAGCCTGGCGTCCAGCGCGGGCTCGGGTGGCTCCCCCACCCCCGCGCAGCCTGCGCCCCCAGTGTGTGCCCGTCTGCCCGGCCCCCCTGGCAGCGTCCTGGAGTTGGGCCCAGGTGAGTCGCAGACGCTGCCGCCCACCGACTCCGCCTCGGCCTGGCTTGAGCCCCTTGGACGCAGGTGTGTTTCTGGTCTCCCGCCGCTGGGCACCCAGTGGCTGTGGAAACAAGCGCCTGCCCGGGGACAAGGGGGCGGGGGTAGGGGGCAGCAAAGGCCCCAGGGTGGTGTGGCACTGGGTGACAGTGGGGTGGTGCCCACTGTGGAGGGGCTCTCAGCTGCCAGTTGCTGCAGTTGGGGCCAGTGGGGGTGCCAGGCGCCCACCTGCAGCTGACCACCTTCTGGAGCGCTGACGTCTCCAACCCTTTGTGCCCGAGCCTTTTTGGAGAGCACTCCTCCGGCCAAAGAAGGGGCAGACTCGGGATATATTCTCACAGGGCCATGCCCCCCAGATGGCACTAGGGTGCAAGGGCAGCCCCCGAGCACCGACCTGGACCCGCAGACCAGTGCCTCTCAGGGCCAAGGGCTCCCGTGGGAATCCTGGCCTGTGGGCCCCGCCAGTCGCCCAAGCTCCGGCCTTCCATCAAAAAGTGGGGTGTCGGGGAGGCATGGCGTCACCTGACTTTGCACAGTGGGAGGGCGAGGTCATGAGGTCCTGGTCTCCTGAGTGGGCTGGGCCCAGCCGAGGTTGGTCGCGAACGGACTCGGCACATTCCCAGGCCAGAGGCAGGCTTGGCGGGGCTGAGGTTGCCAGCCCGCTGTGTGGGGGCTGTCAGCCGGGCCGGCTTCAGTCTCCGTGGGAGGGCGGGCACGTTCGTGGTGACTCGTGCCACGCCAGGAAGGTCGTGTAGCGCCAGCACGTAACAGAAGCTAGGGAACGAGACCTCGTGCTCTGCAGGGCTGCTGGACAGCGCCTCTGCCTCCGCCTCGTGCCCGCGGCCTCTGGCCTGGAGAGCTCAGGACGCGGCCAAGGGCGCGGGGCCGAGCCGCTGCGCCCGGAGACTGGGCTTTTGCTGCTGCTGCTGCCGTCAAAGCTTCGGCCCTGCCCGACCAGCCGGGGGAGCGCTGGTGCGCGCCGGGCCGGGCGCTGTGCTTTCCGAGCGCGCCGCGCCCGCGTGGGGCTGGCCGGCTGCCCGTGGCGGCCGAGAGGGCCGCGAGCTGGTGGGAGCGCAGGGTGAGGCTGCGGCAGGCGGTGCTGCGCGCAGGCCGCTGCCGTCGGGGAGGGCGGCGGCCGGCGGCAGGGCCCGCGGGCAGGCGCCTGCGGTGCCTCAGGCCGCCGCGTGGGGATCTGGGCCGGGCGTGGCGTGGGCGCCTGCGCCGCCAAAGGCCGGGCGCGCCCCTCGGGTTCGCGTCCCCGGAGGGGGGCTGGGGAGGGCCCCCGTGCCTGCGTCCCTGGGGCGGGGGCGGGGCGGGCCCCCGTGCCTGCGTCCCTGGGGCGGGGGCGGGGCGGGGGCGGGGCGGGCCGGCCGGCGCCCGCGGGCTGCGTCAGCGGGCGGGCGAGGCGCGGGCCGCGTTTGAATCGCGGCGGCGGGGCGCGGGCGGTGAGTCAGCACCGTCGGCCCCGCGGCGGCGGGTGCGGGCGCTTCCGCGGGGCGGCGGGGCCCGCGCGCCCGGCATCGTCCCCGTGTCGGCGGGCTCCCGGGGCCGCCCCGCGCGAGCATTCGGCCGCAGCTGGGCCGGGCCGGGCCCCCGCCCTCCGCGTGGCCGCAGCGCGCTGTGTCACCCGGCGCGGGCCGCGCGCGGGGTCCGGGCTCGGGCCTGCGGGGCGCTCGCTTCGGGGCGGCCGGCGGGCAGGTGCGGGCGGGGTCCCGCGCCGAGGCGGGGCGCCCGGGCCGCCGGCCTGAAGCGCTTCCTGCTCCTCCGCAGCCTGTGGCTCTGGGGCGGGAGGGCGGGCGCCGGGGCGCGCCGAGACCCCCGGCGGCCCCTCCCCAGGGACACCCGACTCGGCCGGGTGGGGGCGCGGGCCTCAGCGCTGAGTCACGGTGGGGGTGGGGAGCCTGTCCTTCAGGTGAGGCGGCTCCGGCGCCGGGCTCCTCGTCGCCGCTCACCGGCCTTCTCTTTGTGATTTTGTTGTTCAAAAGTGTTTCTGGAGCTCTGCGGACTCTGACACAGACGGCCCCACCCCAGCCTGAGCCCAGGACGCCAGGTGTGAAGGGGGTCGGGGCGCCCGCGTGGCCAGGCGCAGGCACGCGTGTGCGGAAGGGGCTTGGGTCCCGCTCCGCACTGGGGTCAGGCCGGGCGTGAGGGGTTGGGCCACTGTCCTTGGGTCCCCTGGCGCCAGGGTTTGCCTGTTGGGATGCTGGCCCAGAGGCTCCTGCAGGGTGTGGGGGCACCCAGGGCGAGGGGCCGATTGGAGAAGGGCTGTGGAGGCGGAGCCCGAGTTCCCAGGACAGCAGGGTTCCTAGTGAGTGGGGGGTCAGCTGTACCTAGCAGTGCCAGGGGTGGCTGGGTGGGGAGACTGCTGGGGGCCAGCGCGACATTTAGGGGCTCTGGTGTGTTTTCTTGGGTGGGTTCCTGGCAGGGTGCACTTGCTGTCTGGGAAGTTCCCTCTTGGAGCAGCCAGGGGGCTGCTCCCCCCGACTGCTCAAAGGCCCGCCCCCTCTGTCGGTGCCTGGGTACGGAGACTGGTGCCTCGCTCCTCGTCCTGGTCTCTGACCTGTGAGAGACAGCTTCTGGCCTTTTGCTCCGTTATCTGCTTCTTGGGGTGACTCTCTGGGGGCACCCGGGTCGTGGTCAGCTGCGCAGCCTGTGCGGCCAATGTCTGACCCGGCGTGCGCGGGACTGCAAGGGTCTCAGGGTGGGTGACTTTGGCAGCAGGGGCAGGGTGTCTTTGGTGCCACCGAGGTCTCTGTGAGACCCGGCCGTTCGTGAGCTGGGGGGCAGTGCCATGGGGTGCCCCAGCACCACTCTGGTGGCACGGGCTGTTGGGACCCTGTCCTGGGTGACCGTGTGGGCTGTGGGGACTCAGGCCCCGCAGCCCCTGTGCTGGACGGAGCAGGGCGGGGTCTCCGGGCTGGCAGGAGCCCGGCACCAGAGCCCTGCAGAAGCCGGTCAGGGTCTCCACCGGCGGGCTCGGCCTCGGCCTCGGTGTGGCGCGGCCGGGGCAGGGGGCCTGGGTGGTCTTCCTCGGTTTGGTGTGTTGAGTGGAGCTGGCTGAGCTCCCAGGGGACGCAGCGCGGGCTGTGCACGCTTTGCCTAGACACTCACTTTAGGGGGTAACGTGAAGGGCTTGGGTGCAGTGGCCAGGGGCGCCTCCCAGGCTCAGCTGAGCCCTCCTGTCCTGGGCGGGCAGCAGGAGAGAGGCGGCTGCTGGCAGGGTCCACAGCACTGTGACCTTGTGTCCCCAGATAAGGACCTGGACGAGCAGGATGGCGGTGACGTGGGGCTGACCGGTGAGAGCTGCGTCCCCACCTCTACCTGCGCCCCACCCCCCTGCTGGGGTTCCTACCGTTCCGGGGTTGAGGGGCGGCAGAGCCTCCTTGCCCTGGACCCCCTCCCCGAGCGCTGGGGCGGGAGGCAGCAGGCTGGCGTCCGCCCCCCTTGCCCTGGCCTCCGCCTGCCGCTGCAGCCCAGTCCAGAGGCGGACGTGGAGTCCAGGCCCCCCCGGCCCTGGTGCACCTGCCCGTGCCTTGCCCACTGTGGCCTCTCTCTGCAGGGCAGCAGGCTCCGGCGGGCTCGGTCCCTGTCGCCACCCCAGGCTGCCCCCGTTCGCCGGCGCCCCTGCCCACCTCCCAGCTCAGCTTGCTCCCCCCGCCCCCAGCGGGGCCCCTGGGCCCCGCAGCCATGACACCTCCGCAGCAGCCGCCGGCCCTCAAGCCAGAGCCCGGGGCGCTGGGCCCCTCGGCCTACGACTCCCTCGGTGAGTGCCCGGCCGGCCTCGTGGTGGCCGTGACAGACTCGGCAGCCGCCTGGGTCCCTTCGAAGGTCTGCTGCCCCGCTTCTCGCGGTACAAGCGGAGCCTCTGGCCCTCGGTGGTCGGTGCCTGAGGCTGTGCAGGCCCACGTGCACTGGGGACAAGCTCTCGGGGGTCCCCAGGCCTGGGACTGGCCTCTGGGAGGGCCTGTGCGGGCTGCCCCTGCCCCCACGCACCCTCACCCCATGCTCTGTGCAGGTCTCAATGGCATGCCCGGGGCGTTATGGGACTTCGTCTCTGGCAGCTTCTCTCCCGGCCCGGTCCCCGCCTTGGGCACCGGCCCCTCGGCCTCTGCCAGCACCATCCCTAGCGGCTCCGAGCTGGCGCAGGTCAGGCGGCAGCTGGACGAGGCCAGGAGGAAGATCCGGCAGTGGGAGGAGTCCTGGCAGCAGGTGAAGCAGGTGAGCGGCCGGGACGGGGCTGCCGCCGGGGCGCCTGCGAGCGGCCACTGCAGCCCCTGGGTTTCAGGCTTGCGACGCCTGGCGGCGGGAGGCACAGGAGGCCAAGGAGCGGGCCCTGGCGGCTGACAGCGCCCGGCAGCTGGCGCTGCAGAAGAAGCAGGAAGTGGAGGCGCAGTTCCGGCGGCTGCAGGAGCAACTGGAGGGCGCGTGCCCCCCGCTGCCCAGGCTGCCTGGCTGCAGCGATATTGGCGCTGTCCCCCTGCCCCAGCTGCACTCACTGCAGAGCCAGCTGCGCCTGGACCTGGAGGCCGTGGACGGGGTGAGTCCTGGCGGGCCCCTGGCCGCACGCCCGTGACTGCCGGCCCGCTTTGGCCCCGTGGGGCGGCCGGAGCCTCCTGGGTCAGCTGTCCAGGCTCCAGGCCTTCCTGGGGCGGGCAGAGCCGGGAGGCCCCTCGAGCACCGCGCGTCTGGCCCACAGGTGATCCTCCAGCTGTGTGCCAAGCAGTGCGCCGCGTGTGGGGAGCAGGCCCGGGGTGCCGTCCTGCGGCCCTGCCCGCACCGTGTCCTCTGCGAGCCCTGTGCGGCCAGCGCCCCCGCGTGCCCCGGCTGCACTGACCCGCCCCTCCAGTGGTGACCAGCTCGCGGCACAGCCTCAGGAGCCTGCCTCCCCCGCGCCGAGGACTGGACCAAGGCCGCTGCGCGGTCCCAGCTGCTTTCCGGGTCCAGCGTCTGGGAGAGGAGACGGAGCTGGGCGGCCATGCCCCAGTGACACCCGCACCCCTGCGTGCCCACCGGTCAGCAGCGAGACGGCCACCCAGGCCTGTGCTGCGGGCGGGGGTCCCGGCACGCCCAGGCATGTGCTGATGGGCCGGGCGGTGCAGCTCTGGGAGGCTGTGGCGCTTCAGGCCCTTGCCAAAGACTCCGTAGCACCCCGCTGGAGACCGAGGTAGAGCCGCTTGCTCATGGCACGTGGCCTCGCGGCGCCCACCCGCAGCTGTTGGGGTGCGGTGACGGGGCCGGGCTCGGAGCGCACTGCTCTGCGCCTCTGGCGGCCTCTTCCGATCAGACAGGTAAGAGCGACGCCTCGGTCTGTTGCCGAGCCGCTTGCTGCTGCATCGCTGGATGTGCGGGTGCACCGCCCCTCGGGCCTGGCCGTGAGGACGGGTGTGGGGTGGCCAGAGAACCACCCGGAAAGGAGTGAGCCCAGCTGATCTGCCCAGCCCTCCCTGGCTAGGGTGCACGCAGCGGGCGGGGCTCACCCCCACCTGCCGCCCAGCCTGGCGCCGCTGCCCCTGCCCCTGCCCGACGGGCGGCCGTGCCGAGCGATGGCCTGTGGCCCACCCCGCCTGCGTCTGCGCGGTGTTTCAGCGGCAGATGGAAGGGGATCTTCTAAGCCCAGAAGATATTTATGAGCATAATCGTTTACTGGTAGTGAGCTGTTTATTGAACGGTTTAAAGTTTTTACACTGTAGCATCTATGCGATCATTTACAGAGCTCCTGAATTATTTTTTATCAACATTTAAGTCCATTAAACTTCGAATCTTTGTCATGTCTACATCCTGGTGGCCAGCCCCGGGGCGCAGGCACCCCTCCCTCCGCCGCGGTTGGGCTCTGCTCTCGGCACTGCGGGGTCACGAGACGGCCCCCCGGGCGCCTGGGGTGTGCTGCTCCCGACTCCCGTCCGCAGGTGTGCTCAGGCCCCCGGGCTCGGACCTGGGGGTTCTGACAGCAGGCGGGTGGCCCCGGGTCAGGCCTACTCCTAATGGGGTAGGGGGAAAGCCTGCCCCCATGTGAGGGTTACCTGCAGACCTCAGGTAGGGGATGCCGTGCTGAGCCAGCACGCCTGTCAGTCGCCGGACCTCCCGTGACAGCTCCTCATGCGCCTGCAACATGGGCGGCCGGGACATGCTCAGAGGCTGCGGCCCCCCCCTTCCCCCCACCCCAGCAGCTGCCCGCAAGTACCTGGCTGCACCTCTCCAGCGACTCAAACCCGGGGCCCTTGCGGCCTCCCTCCTGGGCAGCCTTGCCATCTTCGTGGGCCCGGAGGAAGCCGGCGTCCTCGAAGAGCGCCCGCAGCAGCTTCCTGTGGCCCTGTGGCAGAGACAGTGGGGGCAGTGACAGTGGGGGCAGCTGGCCCAGCCTTGCCCCGCCCCCGCCCCCCACCTCACCTGGGGCGTGATCAGCTCATCTGACAGGTCCTGCTCCACTTGGTCCCACCTCTGCTGCAGAGCGCGGGGCAGGGCTGGGTACACTGAGAAGCCAAGACAGGCTGTGCTGAGCTGCACCCTGCGCCCCCCCGCCGCCAGCCCTGCCCTTCCTACCTAGCAGGGAGTGGGGGTGGCAGACCAAGGGCGTCTCCAGCGTCAAGGTGTAGACACAGGTGCTCGGCTCCGACACCTGAGCTAGGCGGTTGCTTTTCCCGCAGGTAAGCTCCACCTGGGGAGGAGGCGGTCTTGGAGGCGGTGGGACGCTGGCCCCACCCAGGCGTGCCCCACTGCCCGGAGCCCACCTTGCTCTGCCGGCTCCGGGCGTGGCAGGAGTCGCCGTCACGCATCCACATGCCCGTGAAGGTGCTGTTGGCGATTTCCCACTCGTGCCAGATGCTAGGTGGGGACGGCGGGAGTGGGTCCCTGAGTCCCCGCAGGGGCACGCCCGAGGCCCGCAGGGGCCCACTCACCCCAGGATGCCGCTGTAGGCGTTCCAGCGGAAGGTCTGCTCATGCTGCGTCGCGTTGTGGAAGGGGCACAGCTCGTACTTGTACCTGGGGCACAGCTGCGTCAGGGTGGCTGCGCCCCTGCAGTCCCGTGCGCCCCACCCCTGCTGGCACTCACGTGGACTCCACCAGGCTGAAGCACTGGCCTGAGAGGCTGGACAGGTGCCGGGGCCCTGGAAGGAGAGCAGTGTCTGAGTCCCGCTGGAGCCCAACCCACGCCCGGGGTCATGGCCCCCAGGAGAGTCCCTCCAGCAGGGTCTGTGTGCCGTCTCCCCGAGCCGTGGGCCCTGTGGCTCGCACAGGAGGGTGCTGGGTCCACGCAGCGTGGCCATCTGGACGGACTGCAGCGAGCGGACCAGCACCTAGGTGATGGGAGCGAAGACACTACCCGGGGCCACGCTGAGCCTGGGCACCGGGACCGCGCGAGACCGCAAGGCGCCAGAATCACGGAGTCTTCCTAGGCAGTAGGTCGTGCAACTGGGCGGGCCGTGCGCCACACCCCAAGGCGAACCTTCCCCCGCAGAACAAGAGCTCAAAGGCCGCACCCCACCCTCTGCCTGTGCTGCCCCCAGGGGCCGCACTTTACCCCCACCAGCTGGGGAGGCCATTGTGCCCACCCCCCTGCAGACCTGTGACCCCGACTCCCTCCCCTCCCCCCCCTCCCCGGGGCAGGTGAGCCGCCTGGGAGGGGAAGGGGATCTTACCGCTGCGCATCAGGCCCCATGGAGGCAGGGGCGAGGGCGGTGGGGTTGGCCCCGGGGCGGGTCAGCGGGGAGAATGTCCTTTGCTCACATGTCAAGTGTGACAAACTGCGGTGTCCACCCCCCCAGAGCCGGACTCGCCCGCGCGTTGGCTGCCAAAATGGGCCGGGGTGGCGGCGGCGCCCCCTCGTGGTGAGGCAGAGGCGGGGCCCGGTGGCAGCCACAGGGAAGCTAACCCGCTGCGGAGGATCCCACACCGGGCAGGAGCCGCCGAGCACCGGGCGGCCATGCGCTCTCGCCTCGCGCAGCGGACCTGTCACAGCACGGCGGGAAACAGGACAGCTCTTGGTCAGGCCCTGCCACATCCCGAGGGGAGGCCACGAGGAGGGCCAGCCCAGCGTGGGCGCAGCCGGAGGGGGCACTGCCGACCTCGCGAGCCGTGACTGCACTGCCCCCGCCCCTCCGCAGCAGCGGGGCTCCTGCGGGAAATACTGGGCAGGGGCATGGCGGAAAAGCTGACCCCTGCGCGCGCTCTGCCTCGGGTGCCTTCCGCGGTCTCCCAGAAGCCCTACCAGCCAGAGTGGATGCCCGGCTGCCCCTTCCCGCCGCGCAAGCCGTAACCCGGCCGTGACCCCGCTGGACGGGCATGTGGCTTCCATCTGCGTGTCCATTTTAGTCCCCGGCCACATGCCACGCCTCAGACGCTGTCCCCGGCCACTTCAGAACAAACACCGTCCTGCACCTCTGACAGGCGTCTGCGGTTCGAGGACTGGCGACAGGCGAGGCCCCCAGCCTCGCCCTCGGGTGACAAGGGACGCGACCGCCTGGGCTTTTAACGCACACGGTGCCCACGGCCAGCAGAGGGTCACGGAAAAGGTCCTTTATTCATAAAAGCCCAGGCGCTACCTCCGGGATTCCCTGCACCCCTGCAGCAAAAGCACGAGCTGCGTGGGAGGGAGCAGACCGTCCAGCGGCCCAGGGGGTCCGAAGGCTAAGTGGGGTGACCGGCTGGTCATCTTCTGGGACGCTGCGGGTTGGTCGTGCCTACGAGGCCCACGCAGTCTCGCGGGGCTCGCCCGCGGTGGCCTTCCCGCCTCCGCCTCCCAACTCACCGGACACTGGAGACGGGTCCCTCTTGGGCTGGAGACGGCTGGTCTGGGGCAGGAACGGGTTGTTGAGCCTGCGGGAGCGGCAGGGTCAAGCGCCGGGTCAAGTGCGAGGGGGACCCGGGCGCGGTGGCGGCGAGTCGCTCACCCGAACGTGTTGGGCTCCTCCACCACCTTCATCTTGACGGCGCCTGTGGGCGCGGGCCCTGCGGGATCCGCGCGGTGAGAGGACGGGCGGGGGCGGGGGCGGGGGCGGGCGGGGGTCCGCGGCGGGGAGAGCGGGCGACCCTCACTCACCGCGCGCCGCGAGCCCCAGCAGCAGCACCAAGCGCGCCCAGGCCGCCGCCATCGCCGGCGCCGCGGTCACGTGAGCGCCGCGGTCACGTGGCGCCGCCGGAACCGGAAGCGGCCGGGCCGCCGGCCAGAGTCGGGGTCCCTCCCCGCGATGGGCCGCAGGAGGGCGGCGCGCGGGCCGGGGGCCGAGGCGCGGCGCCCCGCCGGCCGCTCCCTGGAGGCCTTCGCGGAGGAGGTGGGCGCCGCGCTGCGCGGTGAGTGCGGCGCGATCCGGGCTGGGCCGGGCCTGGAGCCCGCGCCTGAGCCCGACGCCCTTGTCTGTCCTGAGCAGCGACCGAACCCCGCGCGGCGGAGGACGAGGACGACTCGGGCGCCGCGCGGCGGCCCTGCCCGCTGGCCATGTGGGAGCTGGGCCACTGCGACCCCCGGCGCTGCACCGGCCGCAAGCTGGCCCGCCTGGGACTGGTGCGCACGCTGCGCCTGGGCCAGAGGTTTGGCGGCCTCGTGCTCAGCCCGGTGGGCTCCCAGTACGTGTCCCCCGGGGACAGGTAGGCGCGAGGGGCGGCCTGGGCCTGGGGCGGGGACCGGCCGGAACTCGTAAGGAGACCGTGGCGCTGACATCTCCCTGCCCCGGCTCTGTCTGCGCTCGGTCTCTGGTTTGACCCGTGATGGCCTCTGGGGTCTGTGGAGCTAGCAGAGCCGCCCTTTCCAGAGGGCGTGGGGTAGAGGCCAGGTGCAGGGCGCACCTGCCGGCGGGGAGCTGCTGGTCCAGAGCCCCGCCTGCTCTGCAGACAGCTGGTGGCACAGTCCGGAGTCGCCGTCATCGACTGCTCCTGGGCCAGACTGGATGACACGCCCTTTGGGAAGATGCGGGGTGGCCACCCGCGGCTGCTGCCCCACCTGGTGGCCGCCAACCCCGTGAACTATGGCCGGCCCTCCAAGCTCTCCTGCGTGGAGGCCTTCGCTGCAGCCCTCTGCATCCTGGGTGAGCCCCTGGCGCGCGGGGGTGGGGTGGGCACCCGGGAGCCCAGCGCCGCCTGAAGTCCTCGCCCCCACAGGGCTAGTGTGGCCGCCGGCTTTCCGGGGAGTTGCTCCCTTCTCACAGCCACGCCCGGAGCCCCACGCGGCCTGAGGGAGGTGGGCACCAGAGCAGAGCAGAGGGTGCAGCGCCTGCTCCCCGTGGGGAAGGCGGCTGACACCCCAGCCCTGTCTCCCCGAGCCTCCAGGCCTTCCAGACCTGGCTACAGTTTTGCTGCAGAAGTTCAAGTGGGGCCAGGGCTTCCTGGACCTGAACCGCCAGCTCCTGGACATGTACGCGGCCTGCGGCGGCCCGGAGGAGGTACTGCGGGCAGAGCAGGAGTTCCTGGCCTGTGCACGGGAGCACCCCCAGGAAGAGGAGATGGGTGAGGCCCGGGGCAGGTGGGGGGCTGTGGGCGGCGCGGCTCTGCCTGGAGGGCACCAGCCTTCACGTCCTGTCTCTCCACAGACCCTTTTGATGTGGACTCAGGGCAGGAGTTTGCCAACCCGAATAGGCCCGTGGCCGGCTCCCGGTAGGTCCTAGGGCTACCCCCTCTGACGGTGCAGCATGCAGGCAGCCCTAGTGGGGCTCACGGTGAAACCCTTGCTCCTAGGCTGCCCGCGGGTGACAATGACAACGACAGCGAGGACGGGTCTGACGCCGAGGACAGGGCCAGCGGCGGCCCTGAAGAGGAGGATGCAGCGGCCGCAGGGGCCAGAGCCCCGGAGCCTGACGGGGAATCAAGACGCCGCAGAGACTGAGGGTGGCAACGTGTATTTTTGGGGCGAAGCAGCAGGGAACACAGGCACGGTGGGGGCGGGGGAGACGGGCCTGTGGCTGCCAGCGGGCTGTGCCCGCCCGTGCTCTCAGGTAACTGCCCCAATGAACCTTCAGGTCCGGAGGCCACGTGGTCTGTTCTTCGCTCTCACCCGCTGGCTCTGGGGAAGGGGCGGGCCTCGGGGAGCGGGAAGCCCGACAAGTCGGGGCAGCTTCCCTGGACTCTGGCCCCGGAGCCAGGAGGGGGCTGTCGCGTCCCAGGAGACCCCTGGGACTCAGCTGTTGCAGCACCCTGGGGCAGGCTGGAGCCCAGCTGGGGGAGGCCAGCGCCCACGGCCACAGGGCCTGCAGCGAAACCACCAAGGCCTGGTCCCCCGGCCCAGACCCGGACATCCTACGCGAAGCCTGGCCCCCGCAGACAGGCACGACTTCTGGGGGACGCCCAGTGCCATCGTGGGGGTCAGGCTCCCTGCTGTGTGGCGCTGGGGACCGCCCCTGCCTGTCCCGTCAGCGCGGCCCCACCCGCAGGCCCAACTGCCCAGATTCAGGGCGGCACTGGGGCTTCACAGCACACAGCGCAGCCAGAGCAGTGGGGGTGAGGGCCGGGGTGCCGCCATGCACAGACGCGCACAGTGTGGGGGGGCGCCGCTGGTCCCAGCCGCGTCGGCACGGGGTGGGCAGGGACGCCGGGCGCTGCCAGGCTGCGGCTCAGGGGTCGGCCTCCATGCACTTCTCCAGCTCCTTGAGCCTCTTGACGAACTCCTGCGCCTCCTTGTCGGGCCGGCCCTCCAGCATCCTCAGAGCGGACTTCACTGCGGGTGGGGTTGGGCCCCACTTACTCAGGCCCTCGCCTGACCCCGCACCCCACTCGCCCCGACTCCTGTGCTGACCTCCGCACCCACTTGCCCCACGCCCCTGCCCCGGAACCCCGCGCCCACCCCCCACTCACCCTGGGCCCGCGGCCGGCGCAGGGGCAGGGTGACGGGCTGCAGAGCCCTGGCGCCCCCTCCCGCGGGGTGCCTTGTCACGCCACACACGCTGCCCAGGCCAAGGGCCGCCTCCCCGGCGAAGTCATTGGTGGACAGCCAGTCGTGGTCCATGACGGTGAACAGCACGCAGGCGCCGCGGCGGCGGCAGGCCTCTGCCGGCACGGAGCTGCAGGGGGCGTCGTCAGGAGCTGTCCCCCGCCCACACGCGCAGTGGGGTGCGCGGGGCACTCACAAGTGGAAGAGCTCCTCGAACACGGGGTGCAGGGTCCGGCTCTTGACCTGGGTCCTCTGGCTGCGCACCAGCGGGAAGAGGTGCGGCGGGCCCAGCTCCACGATCACAAACGGGTCGCTCAGCCCTGGGGGGACCGGCCGTGAGCGCCCAGGCGGCTCCCCCTGCCCCGCGCCCGTGCCTGTCCCCGCCTCCGCCCTCACCGTTGGCGTCCAGGGGCGGCAGGTCAGCAGCGTGCAGCACCTCCACGACCAGCCGCTGCTCCGCCACCTCGTAGTGGCAGCGGACGCTCAGGCGCCCAAACCGGCTCTGCCCCAGGGGCTGCTGGGACAGGCAGGTGAGGGCGGCCCGGGCTCGCGCGCCACCCCGCCCGGCCCGGGCACGCCGCGGCCACCTGCTTGAGCTTGTCCAGGTAGTACTGCTCGATGCCCTCGCGCACGGAGCACCGGTGCAGGCGCAGCTCCTCCTCCAGCCTCTGGGCACAGGGGCAGGTGGGCTCCAGGCAGGTTTGCCGCCCTGGCCAGACCTGCGCTCGCCCTATCCAGGTGCCCACCCAGGCTCACCTTGTAGCTGCCGCCCTTGAGGCCGTCCAGGGGCAGGCCCCGGCCCTCGGCGTGGAAGAAGCAGACCAGGGCCTGGGGCGGAGAGGGCGGGCTGCAGCCGACAGCCCACTGGGAGCAATGGGAGCCAGAGACGACAGCGCCCTGGCCCCCCCGCAGGAGCAGCGCTCCCGCCCCTCATCTCCCCACTCACCTCCAAGGTGAACTGGAAGCGGCTGTAGAAGTCTGCAGATACGTCACGGTGGGCGCCCAGCGCCTGCAGGATGGCCTGCAGCAGCAGCTCCCAGAGGGCCTCCAGCACCCTGCGGGGCATGCCCATGAGGGCCCAGCCGCGCCCATGCCCGCGCCCGCGCCCGCGCCCGCGCCCGCACCTGCTCAGGCTCTCCTCCTCCAGCGACGCGCTCAGCACAGCCAGCTTCGTGTCCAGGAACTTGAGGAGCGGGGCCGCTGCCTGCGGGAGGCGTCCTCAGGGGGGAGTCCTCAGGGCCCCCACACCTCGCTGCCGCCCGGGCAGCGGCGGCCCCGCAGGCCTCACCTCCTCGCTCTGGATAGAGTCCGGGGACAGGCTGACGTGCTGCACATACTTCCCGATGTCGCCGGCCATCTGCGGGGGCAGCATTAACCCCGCCCGGGGGAGCCGCCGCCCCCACCCTGCCGGCTGCCGCGCTCCGCCCACCTGCGAGGTCAGGTGTGCGGTCACCGTGCTGGCCTCCCGCTGCAGGTCCTCCTCCAGCGCCTGTGCCCAGCCGAGCAGAGCGCGCGGGAGCAGCCCCTGGGGGCCCGGGGCCCGCTCCTGCGGGGCCAGGCCCCGCAGCGCCTGCCCGGCGGCCTTGCGCACCAGTGCCACGTTGTTGAGCAACACGCAGAGCTGCAGGTGGAGGAGGGTGGGAGCGTCAGGCCGGCCCCCCCCCCCCTGCAGAGCTCCCGCGGTCGGGAAGAGACGGTCCGGCGGCCGCCTCCCCACCCACCAGCTCACTTGCTCACTAGCAGTCTCGCTGGTGGCCCTGGGCTGGGTGTCCACCTTCTTCCGCAGCAGCTCCGTATAGAAGAGGGCGACCTCACCCAAGTCCTGGGGTGGGGATGGGGGAGCTGGAGCCGGTCCCCAGCCCTGCTGCCCCTGCCCACCCCCATCTCCACCCGCTGTGGTCCCCACACGCTGAACCAGCCCACCTGGCTGAGCAGGGTGCCCAACTCCTGGGCCTGGGCAGGGTCCGGCCATGCCAGGCGGACCCAGAGCTCCTGGACGTGGCCGATGCAGAGGCTTGCGGTGGCCGCGGAGCTGCTGTGCTTGGAGGTGGCCTCCGTGGGCTCCAGCTGGGGAGGCAGGAGGGTTCCTGTGGCTGGGCCCCAGACACGCCCACGGGCTGGGCAGGCTGCACTCACTGTGTCCACGTCCACGGCACCCTGAAGCCGCCACTTGGCCTGGTCCCGCAGCGCCTGCAGCCAGAGCTTCACGGCAGGCAGGAACGACTCGTGGACGCCACCCAGGGCCAGGGCGCGGCTGTCCCTACGCGGGAGACCCGTCACATTCCACTGGGTCTCACCTTGAGCCAGGTGTTCTATGTCAGCCCACCGGGCTCCCTGCAGAGCCCCCCCACCCCGCCCCTCCTGCTAGGGCCGCTGGAGGGCTGGTGAGGAAGGGGGCAGGAGGGGGAGGAGGGAAGGGCCACAGGGGAGGGTTGGGCCAGGTGAGCAGTGAGGGAGTGGGGCAGGCAGGACAGGAGCAGGTTCAGGGGCAGGCAGGGCCGTGCCCACCGGCCGGGGATGCAGCCCCAGAGGCGCTGGATGTCTGCCAGGGTCAGGTAGAGCTCGGAGAGCGCCGAGGCCGTCTGGAGGTTCAGCTTGGGGCTCAGCTCCCCTGCAAGCCCCCAAGCCTCCTCGGCCACCTGCGGCAGGGTGGGTCGGTCAGCCAGCAGTGGAGACCTGGGCCTCCCTTCAGACACGGCCTCCCGCTGCCCCTCACCAGATGCTCCAGCTGCCGGAAGGTCAGGGCGAAGATGTCGATCTTGACGCTGCAAGAGACAGCGGGCGGAGGGGGTCCCGCCTGTCCTCGGGCGGCCCCTGCAGCCCAAGGCCCCGAGTGCGGGCAGCCCAGGAGCCCGGGCCCACCTGTGGAAGAGGCCGGCGTACACGCTGTGGCAGGACCGCAGGTCGTCGAAGACGGCATCGGCCAGCGCCACCAGCCCGGCAAGGCGCTGCGTCCCCGGCTGCAAGGAGCCCGGGCTGGCGCTGACCTGGGCACAGTGCCCGCCCCCGCGGCCCGCCGGGCCACGTCCCCAGCCCCACCTGCTCGCGGGGACTCTCGGCGTTCAGGAGTCCCTCGTACCATTCGCGGTTGCCTCTCTGCAGGGAAACGGGAGGTGGGTGGGAGCAAAGGGGGCCGTGGGAGTCTCGCGGTCGGTTGGGCACGGCGGGCGGGGCCAGCGGCGACGGGGGCGGGGCCGAACGGGGCGGGGCCGGCCAGGGGCGCCGGTGGGCATTTGGCCCAGAGGCAGCGACCTGCCGCACCTTTAGGGCAGCAGCGATGTCCATGTTTAGCTCCCTCTGGAACGGGCAGACTTCAGAGGAAGGCTGGAAGAGCTGCAGTTTGCCGAGACACCTGGGAAGGGCCACCCGCTGCCTGGGGCTGTCCCGGCCGGCCCCTCCCGCGGCCCACACCCCGTGGCGCTACCCACTTCAGCAGCAGCTCCAGGCGGTAGAGGGCCGCGCTGTTGGTGGCGGGGAAGTAGTGTCGGAGCTGGCGCAGCAACCCCAGCCCGAACTCGGAAAAGGCGGAGAAGCTGTCGGCCAGGCTGTCCTCCTGGTGGGCAGGCTCTTCAGAGTCGCCCCACCCCGTGTCCAGCTCTCGGCGGACCGAGTGACTCCTGCAGAACATTCTCTGCCCCGCGTCCTCCAAGCCCACGTGCCTCCAAGCCCACAAGCCCGCTACGCTCCGGGCTGTCCGCCGGGACCGCGCACAGGCAGGCCCAGGCCTCGCGCGAGCTGCCCCCCGCTCTGGTGCACGCGTCCAGCTGCCGCCCCTGCCGGCCTGAGCGCCACGCGCTGCGCTCTCCCACTTCACGCGGCTGTCCCTGGCGCCCCCCCCCCCCGGCCTCCCCAGCTGGCCGACTGTGCGCCCGCGAGGGCAGCGCTGCGCCCCTCACTGGCTGCCCTGGCTGGCCTCAGGACAGCACGGCCACCACCGCGGGGTGCCCACCTGCTCCGGGGGCAGGGAGGAGGCCTCCGCCCAGTGGGCCTGCATGTCTTCCAGCAGCCCCAGCAGGTAGCTGTAGTCGAGGGTGCGGGTCTGATGGTGGCGGCTGCTGGCCTGCCAGTGCCTGTGGGGACCAGGCCTGTGGTCAGGGCGGCATGCCGGCAGCTCCAGAGCATGCTCAGGGGCCCCCGCGCTGTTCCTGCCCTGCCTACGCATTCCTTCGGCCCCGCCCCTTCGTGGCCCCGCCCACCCACCTGTGCCCGCCCCGCCCACTCACAGCACCGCCAGCTGCAGCGCGGACAGGTCGCTCTGGGCACCGAGAAGGCAGAGGACAGTGGCCCCCGGCCCGCTGAGCTCGCCCCGCCAGCTGCTGGAGTTGGGCTGGGGGGAGCACCAGGCGAGGGTGTGGGGGGAGGTCCCCATCCCAGCCGGCGGGACCCCAGCCACCCCTGTCCCACCCCACCCGAGGGCGCCTCTACCTCCTCCGCCAGGTGCTCGAACTGCAGCAGGCGGTCGAGCAGCTGCAGGTAGGGCAGGAAGCTGGGCCTGCCATGCCGGCTCATGGCCGAGTCCCTCTGGAACGTGGGCCCGCAGTCAGCCCTGCCCAGCCCACTGGTAAGGTGCAGGCGAGGGGGTGTGCAAGGCTGGGGTGCGGGGCGGGGCGCATGGTAAGGGGTGTGGAGTGGGGTGCGGGACTGGGTGCGAAACTGAGGAGCATGGCTGGGGTGCATGGTGAGGGGTGCAGGGCTGGGTGCAGATAGGCTCCCCACTTGTGTGGTGATCAGCTTGAGCACCAGCTGGCAGTCCCCCTGCACTCGGGAGGCACTGGAGCGGGGCTGCAGCTTGAACCAGCGGTCCACCCCGGCCACGGGCACCTCCTGGGGGAGGGTCAGACTGGTCACACTCGTCCCTCTTCCAGACACAGGATGGGGTGCAGGCCGGCCTTCCAGTGACAGGCGACCACGCGCGGCAGGCAATGGGAGGAGGCCCCGCCCTGCAGAGCCCCCACAGCCTGGGGCCCGAGGGGCACCCAGGAGCAGCCGCTCACCCGGACGGGGATGTCCAGGCGGCCCAGGAAGTCCCCGGCGTGGTCCTCACCGGGCCCCGCCGGCCCTTTGGTGCGGGCTGCCTTGACGACCTGCTTGAAGTACCTGGCGCGGGTGGGGTCACACCTGAGGTCGGGCCGTGGGGCTGCCAGGGGCAGCCAGGGCAGGCGCCCTCCGTACCTGCCCACGCCCTTCAGGCCGGCCACCTGGCCCAGCCGCCTGCACGCTTCCACCAGGGAGACGTCCTCATCGTGGTCCCTGCAGGGGAGCGCGTCCGGAGCCTGCCCCACGCGACCCCGCCCCAGCCCAGAGCCCAGCGCAGGCCGGTACCAGACGTCCAGCTGCAGCTGGTCTGAGTGGACGTCCTCGATTTCACTGAGGACAAGGAGGCGCGTGAGGGGTGCGGCACTGCTGGCCCGAGGCAGGAGCCACGGCTTTTAAGGCTGGTGCCACCGGGGCCTGGGCCCAGTCCCACCGCCGGGTTCCCCCGAGACTGGCCCCTGTGGGCGTCCCCCTGTGGCCACGGCCCCCACATGCACCCAGACCGCGGGCGACGGGCGGCACGGGGCTCACAAGAGGAAGTGCTCCTTCCAGACGGGG
This sequence comes from Galemys pyrenaicus, assembly GCA_019455555.1. Classification (NCBI taxonomy): domain Eukaryota; kingdom Metazoa; phylum Chordata; class Mammalia; order Eulipotyphla; family Talpidae; genus Galemys; species Galemys pyrenaicus. Next base: position 251,729 of record JAGFMF010012160.1, on the reverse strand, counting down.
TTCAGGGTGCTGCTCTTGACCGCGGTGGCCTGGACGCCCTTGGCCGGCAGCGGGGGGCCGCGCCTGGTGCCCCTGGGAAGGCCGAAGCGTTGCTGCGGGGGCCGGGCCTCCTCCCGCAGGGCGCCCGTGGCCGGCAGGATGCCCAGCACACAGTACGGGTCGCTGGAGCCTGGGCACAGTGGACACTCAGCGCTGGCCTTGGCCACCAGGCCCTGTGTGGGCCAGGGGCAGGGCCGCTCACCATTGGGGTCTTTGGCCAGCAGGTTCTTGGCCCGCATGACGGAGACTTTCAGGGCGTACGTGGGGGCCTGCAAACAGGGGTGCTGAGGGCCTCTGAGGGCCCGGCCACCCCGAGCCCCGCGTGGTGCGGGGGCCTGGCCTCACCTCGCTCTCCTGCACCCGCTGTCGCACCGCAGCGTGCTCCTCGGGGCTGGCGCCGAACACCTGTGGGTGCGGCCTGGTCAGGCGGGTGGCAGGAGGGCAGGGCGTCCACCTGCCGCCCCCCACGCCCTTGCGCAGTTCCTCTGCCTTCGCGCCCCACACCCGGCCTGCCCGCTGCCCGAGCGCCGGCGTGTCCATGTTCCGGTACCGGGAGGTGGCAGGGGAGGGGCGTGGGGTCTCGGCCTCTGAGCGGCAGGCCGGGCAGCTCACCTGCCGGGCAGCTCACCTGCCGCAGGTACTCCAGCAGGGCCTCCTGGTCGTCCACCTGCTCGGGGCCCGTGGCGCCCGCTCGGTGAAGGACTGTGTACAGAGCCTCCTCGTAGAGCATCTCCACCTGCGGGCGGCCGCGCTGAGCCCCCGCCACCGGGCCGGCGTCCGCCTTCGGCGGCCTCCTGACCTGCAAGCCTGCCGACCCTGCCCGCTCCTCACCGCCCGACCTGGTCCGCGCGCCGCGGGGGGGCCCCCCTGAGGCCAGCCCCACTACCTCCTCCGGGGTCAGGGCTCCCAGGCCGCGGGCGGGGTCCACAGGTTCAGCGGGGGCCGGCGCCCTGCTGCGCAGGAGGACCTGTGGGTGGGGTGGGGCGGGGTCAGGGGCGGGGCGCTGCTGATAGGGCGGGGCGGGGCGGGCCGGGGCTGAAGGGGCGGGGTGGGGCGGGGCAGAGGGGCTGCAGCTTGGCCCTCACCTGGGCACGTGGCAGGCCCTGTCTGCCCTCCCCCTTCCTGAGGACCCGCCGCAGGTGGGCGAAGAACTCCTCTGCGCCGCCGGGCCTCCTGCGGGGAGGCCGGGGAGACGGGGTCAGTGGCCATGCCCATGGCCCTGTTGCCTGCGGGGGCGCGGGCACTGCAGGCCGCGGCCGGGCACGCACCAGGCTTCCTTGGCCGGCGGGTCGGCGGGGGCGCAGCCAGGCTCCTCCTCGGTCCGGCGCCGGAAGGACTGGCAGGCCTGCGCCTGCCGCAGCACGCTGCTCCCGAGGCCCAGCAAGGCCGACATGGCGGGACCTGCGCAGAAAGCCGCGTCAGAGTCCCGAGTGACCGCCGAGCCGGCCAGGACTGCGGCGCCGGGAGCCCTGGCTGGCGGCTCAGGGCGGCCCAGCCTCACGTCTTGCCGGTGAGGCAGCCAGGCGGGCACGTGATCGAGCTCCCAGCTGGGGGCTGGAGCAGGACCTACGTGGGCACTGCCGGACCAGGCGGCAGGTCCCCTCCCGTGGGGCCCGCAAGGCTGGGCTCTCCGGACCCCGAAGATGCCCCCTGCCCCCTGCTGGGCTGCGTGCTGGGGCCGCTGCGCACACCCCGGGGTGGGCAGCCGAGCACCCCGCCACCCTCAGGCCCTGTGTCCCCCAAACTCTGGTCCCTTCGCCTGGCTGGCCGCCTGGGCACGGCTCTGTGCATGCCCACCGGGCACGTCTCCCTCCGACAGGCAGGAAGTGAGGCATCCGGGAGCTAACCCTCAGCCCCAGGCACGGGCGGGGACCAGCCCGCAGGCTGCACGGCCTCTCCCTCGCGTGGACGCCTGCGGGGCCTCGGTGTGAGCCGCGCAGCCCAGCCTGTCTGTCCCCCATGTCTGGGAAGTCCAGGGCCGCACCCCAGCTCAGGCTGCCCCAGACAGCAGCTCCAGAGGGCGGCCCGCGGGCTCCAGGGGCGAGCCACCTGCCTGCACCGCAGAAGGGGCTCTGCAGCCCGCCCGGCTGCACATGCAGGCTCCCCCAGGGCCACCGAAGCCAGGGGAGCGGAGCAGCTTGAGCCGTTGCCAGGGCAACCGCCAGCCGTGTCTGCGGGCTGGCAGGCTCGCGCTCCCACAGCAGACGTGACGCAGGAGCCGCAGCAGCCGCGGGGACGGCCTCCGAGAGACGCAGCTTGGGGCAGGGGGCCCCTGAACCCCCACCTGCCCGCCTCTGGCCCAGAGCAGCCCAGCTTTGGGGTCTGCCAGGGTTCCTGGGGTCGCCCTGGGGGCGTGGGGCCACCAGGCCTCTGGCTCTGGCTTGTCCTGAGCCCGGGCTGCACGCCAGGTGCAGGCAGTGCTTGAGCCTCAGCGTCTGACGGGTGACGTCCCTGGGGCTGGGGCAGGGGTGCCCGCTGCTCTGGGGTGGGGTAGGACCCCCTCCCCTTCCTATCCTGCCCCCACTAGTCCTCCCAGGCTCGGACTCTCAGGCAGCGCTGCCCTGTCCACTGTGGGTGTCCGGGCCCCCCCGGGGTCACTGGGCAGGTCGGGCTGCACCTGAGGTCTCGTCCCCAGGCGGTGCTGGGGGCGCCACCTCACCAGGTCTGGGGAACCAGAGTGGGGAGGCCAGAGTCAGCCACGTGCCCCGAGGGGCCCATGACAGGAACCTGGCCTTCCTCCCAGCCCTCCTGGCCAGCCTTACCTGCCTCCCGGTTCCCCTGACGCCCCTGGGGGCGCCCTCAGGCCGCGCACCCCTGTCCTGGAGGGTCCCTGTGGCGCCTGGGGCCACCCCAGCTCTCCCCAGGGCAGGGCTGTGCATGCCAGGAGAGGAGGGTGTGAGGGGCGGGGCTGCACCACCAAGGAAGGGGAGACAAAGGGGTCCCAGGAAGAGGGGTGGGAGGTGGGGAGGGGCAGGGCATTGGGACATCTTGAGGGGTTTGTCTGGGAAACCCCGTGGAGCGTCTCTGGGGTCTTTGGCCTCCGCGGGGGAGGCACTGGAGGAGCTGGCGGGGCGGCCCCAGGTACCAGGTACCCCCGCGCTCCCCGGCCATCTCCCCTGGCTCCTGTGCGCTCCGGGTGAGCGCTGGCTCGGGGAGGGGCGCGGCGCGGCGTGGAGGGAGCAGCAGGACCCGGACGCCCCTGCGAGCGTGCGCAGCGTTGCCTCGGTTCCCCAAGGCCCGCGCCTCCTCTGGCTATCTCCCGCCGCCCTCCTCGGAGGCCCCGGGGCCCGCGCGCCTGAGGGCGCCGGCGAAGCAGGCAGCGCGGGTGTCCGTCATCCGGGTGTGGGAGCCGGGCCGCGCCTCGACGGCGCCACTCACCGTGGGCCCAGCCGGGGGCGGGTCCTGGGCGCCGCGCGCGGACTGCAGCTCCGGGGCGCCGAGGGGCAGCAGCGACCGCAGCGACCGCTCTCGCAGCCGCGTGCCGACGACTGAGCGCTTGGCCAGGCTCGGCGGCGGCGACGGGCGGGGGGCGCGGGGCGGGGCCGCCTGCTCGCTCCGCCCCGTCCCCTCTTGGGGGCCGCGGACCCTGCAGCCCTGGCTGCCCTCCTAGGACGCCCTGCGCCAGGTGCGCCTGTCGGTCACCCACAGGCGGGGGTGGAGGGGCAGCAGGTTCGGCTGGAGGGGTCCTCAGGCCCGGGCCCTGAACCAAGGGCCAGCGTCGTAGGGGCCCCGCGGCCCACGCGGCCCCCTAGGTCGGGTGCCCTGCTCTCTCTGGCCAGCTGCTTGAGGCCTGGGCCGGGTGGGGCCTGAGTCCAGGTCGGGCTCGTCTGAGGAGCACGGGCTCCCTGGTCCCCACGGCCGTGCTGAGCCCTCCCCAGGACCGGGCGGCCCAGGTCATCTCTGTCCCAAGGACCTGGCCGTCCTGGCGGGGCCCCATGGGGAGCGATCAGCCGAGGAGCCGGGGTCAGGCTGTGGCGAGGACAGGTCGGCTGAGCTGAGGGACAGCATGAGGAGGGCGGCTGAGCCCGCCTGGGGAGGAAGGGCTCCTGCACCCGGATGGGGCAGGGTGCTGGGCACCGCCTGGCCAGGCGCTGGCCGCCCTCACGCGCACCCCGCCCAGTGCCTCCTGCGCAAGGTGAGGGGCAGCTGGGCCCAGGCGGGCAGCGGTGGGGCCTAGGGAATGTAGTAAGTGCTGGCTGGCCGGTGAGGCGGGCGGGGCCCACCAGGTGGGTTGTCCATCAGGGCCTCGGGTCCAGTCCAGCCCAGCCCTGCGGTCTGGTCTTGCGTCAGGTTCTGCCAACCTGTTGAACAAACAGGGCTGGTTGCCATGGCGATGATAATGGCTTTGGGGTGAGGGATGAGGCAGCAGCTGCTGTAAACAGGAAGTGCGGAGGGGCTCCTGCTGGTCCCTAGGCCTTAGAGGGGCTGGGTGCTTGCGCTGAGGACTAGGGAGCTGGCGGGACAGCCCTGTACCAGGAGAGTGCGGGCCCCGCGGGGCCCTGTCCCTCTATCCGGCCCAGGACAGCAGGCTAGTGCTGTCCAGCCGGGGCCTCAGTGCTCCGGGCTCCTGGCGGCAGCTGCTGCCCCACCTGCTCCTTCCTCCGCCACCAGGGCCCAGGCTGCCTGGGGCCCTCACGCCCCTTGGCTGCGGCCTCAGCAACTAACGTGAGGTAGCAGCGGTGGCCACTCTGGGCGGCCCTGGCCTCAGGCTCCCATCAGCCTGCAGCTGAGCGGGCAGGGCGGCTGTCCCCGCTGGCCCCGGAGACCAGGCAGCTGAGGTCGGAGGCAGCTGGCATGACGGGCGGGCAGCCACATCTGTCTGAGTTAGGGCGCAGGCGCCTGCCAGGCGAGGTCAGGGCTGTGGCCTGGAGGGCTGGAGGGAAGGGGGAGTCACGCCCCCCAAGGGTCATGCAGTTGGGGTTGTCCTCCAAGGACCAGGGCCTGGGGTTCCCACAGGGTGCAGGGATTGCAGCTGGACCCTGCCCCAGGCAGCGGCACCGCCCCCTGGTGGCAGCCCTGGGAATTGCAGGCCCAGGCCCCAGTCAGTGTGGGCACCAGCGCAGAGCAGGCAGGCCCAGGTGGACCCTGCCTGCCTTGAGGCAGGGGCCTGGGGGCTGCTGGCCTCGTCCTGTCCAACCACTGGCAGGACGGAGCTGGGTGGGGAGAGGCAGAGTCCCAGAGAGCCAGGGCTCTGCTGGTTCCCATGAGCCGGGCAGCCCAGCTGCCCAGGGCCAGCAGTGCCTGTCCACTGGCTGGTCACCAGCTTCTGGCTGGGGCGGGCGTGAGGCCATCTCTTTGGGAGGTCCCCTCAGGGGCATAGGCCGAGCGGGACAGGGCCAGGCTCGAGATGCCCGACACCAGCAGCGTCCTCAGGTAGGGCCAGTGCACCAGGCCCCTCAGCCCGGTGCAGAGCAGACCCCGGGGCCCTGGACCCAGCCCCGGCCAGCAGGGTGCATCGGTCCAGCACTGCTGGCCGGCCCCTCCCTGCTGGATGGAGTCGGCTCAGGCTGGTTCAAGCCGCCCAGGCGTGCTCAGGCCCGCCCACTCAGTGCGTTGCCATGGCAACCTCAAATGGAGGCTGCCCCTGGGGCTGCTGGCGGGTGGGCAAGGCTGGGCCAGCGCTCCAGGCGGCCACAGCGGGCAGGGCTGCGGACATGGCTGTCTCTGTTGGACAGTGCACGCAGGCAAGTGGGTCCTCCAGACCAGCCAGGACCGGACCCGGCAGGCCTGCAGCCGTGTTCACTGGCCCCGAGCCCCAGGGGACTGGGAGAGGGGGGCCTGGGAGCAGCACCCTAGGGCCCCAGGGCCCCAGAGGGCAGCCACCTGGGTGTGGAGACCAGCCCAGCAGGGAGGCGCAGGCCACCGGGGCGCCAGGGAAGGCCCGCCCTGTGGGACAAAAGCTGCCCGGCCCCAGGGCCAAGCTGGAGGCGCAAAGGACTGGAAGCAACGTTCGTAGAAGCGCTTGCTTTAATCGGATACAGCGGCCCTGGGCCGGCCTCGAGTCACAGGAGCCGCGTCTGTTAAGCCGAGGGCCGTGGCACGAAAGGACATTTCAGTAGCTGGTTACAAGTCGCTAGAAACACCGATTAGAACGCTCTGGCTAGAAAATATATTGAATTTCCATATACATTAAGCACGTGCACGTGTGGCTAGTGCTAGTGTGGCTCAGTCATTACAAAACCAGACTTTCCGGGCCCCTGCCCGCTCAGTGCCCTCCCTGGGCCGGCTCGGCCACAGGCGCCGACTGCAGGGCCCTGGCTGGCTCCGGGCAAGGCCGCGATCGTCCAACGGCCAGTCCTGGGTGGGGCGGGCCGCGGGGGCTGGACACCGCCTGTCCCTGCTCCTTGGTCTCCGCCGGCACCGGCCGCAGACGGGGCGGACTTGGCGCGGCCCCTCCGGAGAGCAGCTGCAGGGTCCGGCCGGGCGAGCGGGCGGTCCTCCCTGGGCTCGGCCCTCGGGGCACTCTGGAAGGTCTCGACGCCGTCCAGGCCGGCGGGGAGGGGCGCAGCTGGACGGCCGCCCGGCAAGGCCGCCTCCTCGCCGTCAATGACGATACGCAACAGAGACCTTTATAGAAACAGTTTATTTACTCTAAACAGCAACACAGACAAACGCCAAGAAACACGGAGGAAGTGGCGCGGACGAGGCGGCGACTTTGGGTCGGACGCTCAAAGCAACGTGGCCCAGGTCCTGCGGCGGGCGGCGGGCGGTGGGCAGCGGGCGGGCCTGGGCGGCCACACGGTGCCGGACGGGAAGCAGGCTGCGTCCGCGGGGCTCATCCAGGTAGAAAAGTTTATTGTTTTACAGCAGTGGAAATACTGACATCAATATTAAAATAAAAGCAAGTTTTACATGACAATCAAAAATACAAAAGACGGAAGGAAGAGACCCTGTGTGGAAGCCGGGCGTCGCGGCACGTGGACGGCGCTGGACGGCACCGCCGGCCCAGGGACCAGTCCCTGCACAGAGCAACCTCAGATCTGCAAAGTTGTAAACAAGTTCTTGCCAAACCAATCCCTTCCTGTCACGCCGCCGCCGCCGCTTACGAAGGCGCAAACTTCTTGGCCTGTGCTCGAACCCGCTTCTCGTACTCCACTCTGTTCTGGCTGAGGGGCCAAGACACGGCGTTAGCGGGTGCACTACGGACACCGACCCGGAGGCTGCCGGGCCGCCAGTGCTGCAGGCCCATGCGTGGCCGCCACGCTGCCTGCGCTGGGGCGGGGTCGCCTCGCAGAGGCCGAGCCTCACCCGCCTCTCGGAGACTCTCCGAGGGCTTAGGACAGGGCATGAAGCGGGCAGCGTCCAGACCCCGGCGCGCCTCCCAGCGCGGGCCAGAGCAGGCGTGCGTGGGACGCAGGCCGGGGCCACGTGGGGCCGGCACGGCAGAGACTTCGGGCCCCTCCGGGAAGCGGTCGGCGACCCGACCCGGCACAGCAGGTGCCCCCGGCGCGGGCTCGGCCCTGCGCCCGCGCGCCGCGCTCACCAGTAAATCGTGTAGGCCTCGGCCTGCGCGGGGTCCTGGATGTTGGGCTCGTTGAGCAGCTCCTGGATGCCGAGCAGGATCTGCAGAGACACAGGCGGCTCGGGCAGCGGCTCCCGCGGGCGGGCGGGCGGGCGGGCGGGCGGGCGGGCGGGCCTACCTGTTTGATGGTGATGGCAGGTCTCCAGTCCTTGTCCTCCTCGAGGATGGACAGGCACACGGTGCCCGAAGGGTACACGTTGGGGTGGAAGAGCGGCGGCTCGAATTTACCTGCGCCCAGGACGGGGGCTGTCGGGCGGCTGCAGGGCCCTCCTGGCGTCCTGCCTGCCCAGCCCATGCCGCAGCTCACCCGCTGAGCCCGCCTCGGATTGGGAGTTTGGGAAAAGAACCAGCGACGCGACGGGGAGCCAACACCACGCCTCGGCCGCTCGGCCGGCCCCGCCCGTGCAGCCGCACCTTCTCGAGCCGAGCTCGGGTTTGAGCTGAACTTGCCCTGTCGATGCCGTTTCTCAGGTGAAGGGAGGTGAGGGTGCACCCCGGTGGCCAGCCTGACCCCCTTCCAGGCCGTCCTCCTGGCCGCGGGAGCCGCCCTCTGTCCTGACTGGCCACCTACTCATTCCTGTCCAGCCCAACTCCTGCCCCCTGCTGGTTTGTGGCTCTTGTGGCACGTTGGGGGCCGGGGCCTGTGGGGCACGCAGCCGCGCCCCCGCCTAGCAAAGTGCAGGGGACTCACATTCAAGGGACTTGGCGGCTGCCTGGCCCTTCCCGCCCCGCCCGCCGGCTGCCAGGGCCCGCCCAGAGGCCACACCTCGGCGTGTCTCCCCTGTGGCAGAGCTGCTCTCAGCACCCAGCCCTGCCCAGGAGCCCAGCCCGCTCACCGCCAGCCAAGCCCCAGGGCTCCTGCGGCTACTCACACTTGGGCGGGGAGGACGGGTAGTCGTCTTTGAAGAGCATCCGCAGCTTGAACAGGCCTCCTTCCCACGGGGTCTGCGGGACCAAGTGCAGCTGAGCCTGGCTGCAGGCAGGGGCTTCCAGCCTGCTCGACAGCGGCCGGCCCCCAGCTCCCGCCCCCTAGGAGGGGGTGCGGCCACCTCGCCCTACAGTGGGGGCTGGGGGGTGCTGGGCCCTCACAGGGATGCGCCAGGGCCAGTCCAGCCTGGCCGCCCCAAAGCGCCGCAGCCCAGCACACCAGGGGCCCAGCACACCGGGGGCCGGGCAGCCGCAACCTCAGTCCCCCCAACCCCGCCCCTAAGGCTCTTCCAAACCCTCACCCCTTTCTTCCCTGGAATGGCGCACTCCCAGTTCATGAGGTTCATGGTGCCGTCGGGGTTTTTGGTGGGGACGGCCACGAAGCCCTGCGGGGACAGCACGTCAGCGCCCTGTGGGGAGAGGCCGCCCTGGCCCACCCGCCCGGGGGCCGCCTTACGAAGGGGTGGTCCTTCCTCCAGGCCTTCCGCTCCTGCGCGAGTCTGCTGAGGGCAATGCCTGACATGTTCGAAGGTCCCTGGAAGAGAGGGCAGAGCCGTGACCAGGGCTCCCCACGCCAGGCCTGGCCGGGCACCAGGGCCCAATCTGGGCTGGCCCTAGAGGACGGGGCTGGAGGGCGGCAGCAGCTGCTCTTGCTGAGAGGCAGGCCTGCGGGGTGCCGGGAGCCCAGCTTTGCAGCAGGACTTTGTGCCAGCACCCCTGTGCTCACAGGGCAAGTGGGCCGGGCTGGCGGAGGCCCACAGGCCGCAGAGCCCCCTGCCATGGGTGCCCCAAGGCCCAACCGCCCCCTGCTGTGGGGCGGCACCTGAGGGCCAGCAGGGCTCAGACGCCCCCTCGGGCAACGCCTCCCAAGCAGCCCATCCTGGCTTTGGACCTGTGATGCGGGCGGGGCGTCCCCTGAGGTGGCCTCCAGCCCCCCGGGCTCCACCGAGGCGCGAAGGCCCATGACAACCCAGACGCCACCTCCGGCTCATCCCAGGCTCTGGACAGACAGCTGCGGTGGCCGCACAGTGCCATGCCCACCCCCAAACCGCACCACTACGGGGGTGAGGGGACCCTGCAGACACGCCTGAGAAGTGACCCCAAAGGGCAGGTGCCCCCGCCGGTCCCCCAGCACCCCCAGCACTGCCGAGAAACGGGTGGGTCACAGCTGCACCCGCAGCGGGGGCGTGGGGTTCGCCACCACAGCCCGGGCCAGGCCGTGGGCAGTGACCATCAGCCCAGCCCCCAGAGGGCGCCTCTTTCAACCAGAGACCTCAGGGGAGGGCGCTGCGGTGGCCAGGCGAGGGCAGCCCGGTGAGGGCAAGGGGACAGGCCAGCCAGGCTGCCCTGGCCCGGGCTGGGGAGAGGGAGCCGGGGCCTGTGAAGTGCAGGTGGGACACAGGCGCCTCGGGCGGGTCAGGGCATAACCGGGCCAGGGCAGAACCTTGGCCCCACTTAGGCGGCCGGAGATGCTGACACTGCCCTGCCCTTGCGCACTCCAAACCTTTGCTTGCCAGCTCCTCCAGGGCACCGGCGCCCCACCGCCAGAGCCCAGTCTGCGCCCAACCCCAGGCCAGGGCAGCACAGGCAGCTGGAGGACGCTGCCCTGCTAGCCGGCCGCGGAAGGCAGGAGATAGACACGCGAAGGCGCTGGGTGCCTGAGGGCCGGACCCCTCAAGTCTCAGGACAGAGTCCTGGACACCGAGGACCTGGGCCCACGACCAGTGTGAGCACACTGCGGGCAACTGCTCGCTGACCACAAAGCCGCCCTGGCAGCCCCGCCAGCACCAGCCGTGGGCGCCCGAGGGAGTCACAGGTGGGCCCGCAGGGCACCTGCAGCCCCCGCCCCCCAGGTGTACCGACCAGGTGCGGCCCGCCTGGGGAAGGGTCGGGGCCTGCACGCCGCCGTCAGTGGCCTGGCTCCGACCCCAGCGGCCGGGCGCAATCCAGGGGGCGGCACAGGGCGGGGAGCGGCCCCGCTCGGGCGGACCAGGCCTCCCGGCTCGGGCTCCGACCTGGCGCCAGCGGGAGGCAGACGTCGGGGGCGCCGTTGCTCCCCGCCCCAACTCGCTCACCTGCAAGGCGGCCGCGGGACAGCGAGCACCCGGAGCCCCCCGCGCCCCCTCCGCCCTGACAGCGGCCAGAATCCGACCCCAAGAGGCGCCCCGGCCGCGCCCCCCACCCGCCCGGCGCGCGGGGCTCGGCCGGGCTGCGTCCCGGCGCGGCGTACAGCTCCGGGCCGCCGGCCCGCGCCGGCAGCGGTAGCCCCGCGCGGCCCGCTCCAGCCGGGCCCCGCGCCCGCCACCGGCGGGCGGCTCCGGCGAAGCGGACCAGGACCGGGACCAGGACCGGGCCCGGCCCGGGCCCCGCGCCAGCGACGGGCCGCCTGGCCCCGCCCGACCGCGGGGGCCGCGCGCGGCCGGCCCGCGCCCAGCCGCCCGGCCCCGCCGCCGCCGCCCCGCCGGCCCGCTCACCTCGGCGGCCGCGGCCCGGCGAACGAGGCGGACGAGGCGGCGGCGGCGGCGGCGGCGGCGGCGGCGCTCCTTTGTCTCGGGACTTCCCTCCGGAGCCCGCTCCGCGCGCAGCCCGAGCGCCCCGAGGACCCCGGCGGGCGGGGCCTGCGCAGGGGCGGCCCGCCGCGCGCCTGCCCCGCGCGCCGCCGCCGCCGCGCGCCGCGCGCTGCGTGCCGCCCGCGCCGCCGCGCGCCGCCCGCCGCCCGCGCTCCGGCGCCGCGCGCCCGCGCCCCGCTCCCGGCCCGGGAGCCCGGACGGGGCCCGACTTTTCAGTCAGGCGGCACCCTGGACACCTGCGCCCTTAAAGGAGCCGCGTCCCCGGAGTGAGGGAGCGTCTGCAAACTCCCTTTCGCGAGGCGTGCGCCCACTCGAGGACACGCCAGCCGGCCGCGGGGGCCGGGGGAAGCCGAGATCCCCGAGGGCTCTCCGGATGCCCCGTGTGCAGCGCTCCGGGCAGGGACCTCGGGGGTCTTCTGGGCGTTAGGGCCCGGCGCCGGGGGGCAAAGATCACTGAGGCCTAAGGATCCCCGCAGCGTCGCAGGACGGTGACGCTCCCCCGAGTGCGGCGCCCTGTGAAACCTCTTGCTATTGGTCGGCTTCGGGACCTGGGTGGGGCGTCCGTCGAAGCCGCCCAATGAGCTGACCCCGTACAAAAGGCTGAGCGCCTGCAGGATCGACGGGGGGAGAAGTGCCGACGCTCCCTAACCTGCGGGTCGGCCCCGGAGGGCGGGGCGCGGGCCGGCAAGGGGGGTGGGGGGCGCCTAGCTTCGGGGTGTCGGGTCCGCGGCGGCCGCACGCGGGCGCTGGCGCTACCCGGCCTCGCGGGCGTCTGCCCGTCGGTTGGCGCGGCCGGTCGCGCGGCCCGCCCAGCCAGCCCGGGGGTGGGGGCGCTTCCCAAGGTCAGCCCGTCTTTGCGGGGCGCGCTGGGTTCCGGCGGCGCTCGCTGGGCAGCGCTCGGGTTTCCTGCCGTCTCCCGCCTCCGCTCCGTCTCTCCTGCCTCTCTCGCATCCCCCCATCCCCTCTCTCTGGCCCGAGGCCACCAGTCGTCCCCGCAAGAGACCGCGGGCTTCCCGGGGCCAGTCCCCAGGCCCGTCCGCTGCCCCCCCAGCTGTGCGGGGTGCGAGTCCGTCTGTCCCCAGCCTCCTGCCGCCCAGGCAGTGACAGGAAGGCCTATGGGCCCCCCCCCTGGAGCGGACCTGCTGCTGTAGGGTCCCCGTGACTAAGCCAGGAGGGCTGCCCCTCCAGCCGGATGTGGCCATCCCGAGTCGCTCCGGACGCTGAGCCTGGCCTGGCCTGGCTTGGGGACCCCACCTCCCTTCCACCTCGAGGCATCAAAGCAGCTTCACTGCTCAGGCCCCGGGGTGCCCGCGCCCCCAGCCCTGGCTGTCCAGCTTGGAGTGGCCAAGGAGTGTGCCCAGTACCCTGGCACGGGGACCGGGCGTGGCCCCGGCTTCCTTCTTTCTCCCCTGATGCCAAGAGGTCCGTGTGGGGCTGGGGCAAGGCACGCGGCTCCCATGGCAGTGGCCAGCAGCCGGTGGCCCTGCCGGAGGGGAGAGGACATGCAGGGGCCTTGGTCTGAGCGGTCGGCGGGGCGGCCCGGTGGGCTGACCAGGCAGCAGAAGGGTCTGCGGGCTGTGGCTCGGGTGCCTCCTGGACTGCTGTGGGCTTGTGGAGGGCCTAGGCTGACCCTCCGGCGTGGCAGCGCGCAGGCTGCAACCCTGGAGCCAGCTCGTCCCAGCCGTGATGGCTGACTGTCGCCAGCAGGGGGCGCCGTCCTGGGGGCGCCCGAGGAGGCGTGGCCTGGGCCACGGAGGACAGGCCGGAGGAGGGGCTGGGCGGAGGCTGCAGGGGCGCCTCAGGTCTGGTGTCCTCACCCCAGGCAGCGAGCCCCAGCGCGGCTGTCCATGGGACCGTCAGCCGCAGGTGTGGGGGCCCTGGCTGGCTTTGCGGGGCAAGAGGGGGACGCCCGCGGAGAGCATGGAAAGGGCGGGGCTGGCCTTCATCAGCCAGAGCCGAGGCCCCCGCAGAGGTTGAGGAGGTGGGCTAGGGCGCCTTCACAGAACCCTGGCGGCCGACGCTGGCTGGGGCAGGGCTGTCTGGGCCGCTGTGGGCAGGGCCGGGGGACGGAAGGGCGGACGCTGGGAGAGGCCAGGGCGCTGCGGGGCAGCGTGAGCGGGGGAGCATGGGCTGGGGGCCAGCAGGCAGTGGCCCGACCTGGGTGGCCCGAGCTTGTGTGTCAAGGCTCCGGGGTCAGTGGGCGCGGGTCTCTGCGACCGGGGGGAGCCCTGCTGGAGAGCGGGCAGGCCCCGGCCCTTCAGTGCCCCAAGCGGGATAGGGGGCCGCGGCCGTGCCAGGCCACCTGCCCGAGGAGGGTGGGGGGCCTAGAGGGTGGAAGCAGAGAACCCCGGCTCTCGGGGTGCCTGCTGGGGCCAAGCTGCGGGCACGCGGGAGGTACAGGTCAAAGGGAAGAGGATGCCCAGCAAGAGGAGGCTCTGGGGGGCCTCCGGGGTGGTACAGCGGCTTGAGCACCTCACTGTGAAGCATCTGCGAGTTCGACCACCCGCCAGGGAGGGGACCCCAGGGCGCAGCAGACCTCTCCTGTCTCCTGCTGCCCCCTCAGCAGTGTGTTTCAGTCGGTCCGCCTGTTCTGCTCCCCGCTGTCTCTGGTGACTCCTCTCACCCCTCCCCACACCTCTGGCCTGTACCCCAGCTCTTGTGCGCTTAAATAAAAATAAAAAGGGTGACGCTGGGCCCCACAAAGAAGCCGACGCAAAGCCCAGGCCGCAGTGTGGGCTCCAGCACCTGGGAGGGGGCCACGGAGGAGCTCGGGCACTGAGCCAGGCAGCGGCTGCTGCGAGCCGCCGGTATCCAGGTCAGAGAAAATGTGGACGGGACCTCGGCCAGCTCAGAGCTCTTTAATTCCAAGACGGAGCTCACGGGGTGGGGCGTGCTGTGAGTCGTGGACCTGCCAGGGGCTGCGGCCTGCACCTCGTAGAGAGCACCACCCGAAGGTAGAGACGGCAGAGTAGAGAGGCAGAGTAGCTGCCACCCGAAGGTGGACGGGGTGGTCTCCAGAGACCCACGCAGCCAGGAGCCGGCGCCACCTCGCGACTAGGGCAGCAGCAGGAGCCCGCGCCGCGCCTGGACGCTGAGGGGAGTCTGTCTTCAGACTCGGGGCGCCCAGGAGGCACTGCTCGGCCAGGGCCTCCCTCTGCTCGGGGCTAGCCCTGGTGCCGCGTGGCCTCCAGGCTGGGAACTGCTGCCCTCAGCTCCCCTGGGCACTGGGGACACGCCGAGTCTGAGGGGTCCAGCCGCGCCTCTCAGGAGACATCCAGCTGCAACTCTGGCCACACTGCTGCCTCCAGGGCCCCCCCACCCCCAACGTTCCTGGGGGGCCCTCTGCTCTCCCCACCTCCCCCTGGCCGTTCAGCCACGACCTCTTCAGCCACGCAGGCACAGGAGGCAGCTTCCGGGGCCCAGGCCAGGATGCTGGGGCCGAGTGAGGTGTCCTGCCCCCTCTGGGCAAGCGTAAGTGGCTGTCGGACCCTGAGCTGGTGTCCCCTTTGCTGGAGGGCGGAGTGGTTCTGCTCCGCAGGAGGGCTCTGGCGTCCTCCAGCCGCGCCATGCGTCTGCTCCCGGCCCAGAGGGCGCAGGAGGCGGGCGTCCACCTGGCCTGGCCTGGGCACACCGGCCGGGCCCCTCCTGCGCCGTCTAGGGCCAGGCCTTGGGGGCTGCTCTGCACCTCTGCCCGGCCGGCGGCGTGGGGGCGGGGCCGGCGTGGGGCGGGGCCGGCGCCCCCCCCCCCCCCCCCCCCCCCCCGGGNGGGGGGGGGCCGGCGCCCCCCCCCCCCCCCCGCAACTTGGGTGCTCCCAGGCCAGGGCCCTCCTGTCCCTGGGTCTCAGCCCCGCAGCACCCTCACACCCGACTAAGGGAGGGGTCCTGCCAGCGCCCGGTCTTCACCCACAGCTGGGTCAGGCCCGAGGTCCCTTCACCCCTTTGGCCTCGCCTCCAGGTCCGGCTTCTGCGGCCCCTCGGCTCCCCGGGTCTCCGGGCTGCACACTGCCAGGGCTCACCCGCTCCCCCTGCTCTAAACCCAGCGAGTCTGGTGCTCACCTGCGCCACCTGCGCTACCAGGCGGGCGGGTGGCTTCCGCGTCTCCCAGCCACTTGCCCGGGGCCGCCAGGGGGCAGCAGAGTGCCGGTCTCCCGGAGCCGCGGCAGCCCTGGGGATGGGGCCCAGCCCGGCTCTGTCCTGTCCCCCACTCCGGCCGCCGCGTGCTTACCGCGTGCTCCGGTGGTCAGAGACGCCCGCGGTAGCCAGGTCCTGCCCGCACGTCCCGACTCCAGGTGGGGCGATCGACTTGAGGCGCCCTTTCCCTGAGGACACAGCCTGGCGCCGGCCGCTCGCCTGCACACATGGCCGCCCCGACCCGGGCCCTCCTCACCGCGGACTCGGCTCTCTGCCCGGCGCGGTGCCCGGCCGGCCGGCTGGGGGCACGGGGCAGTGGGCGGGGCGGGGCGGGGCGGCGCTCACCGCAGCCAGAGAGGCGGTGCCTGCACGGCTGTCCCGGGCCAGCGCCAGGCATCACTGTGCGGGAAGGGCCGGCAGCCCCACGCAGCCCAGGTGCGAGGACCCGGCGCCCCGTGGGCCCGGTCGGGACAAGCCAGCAGGGACAGGCCTGGCCTGGCGGTGTCCAGCTTCGGACAGGCACGTGCCAAGCGCGGGCGGGCTCCCTCTCACACGCGCCAAGCCGTGGGCTACTTCGTGCTGGCCGAGGTCACCTGGCCCACCCCAGGCCGGCCAGCTTGGCCCAAGCAGGACCGCTCTGAGGCAGCGAGAGGCCATGGGGGACGCGGCCCGCGGGGAAGCAGGGGATGAGGGGCTGGCCGTGACCCGGAGCCACCAGGGGCGTCTTCGGTGGGGTCTGGCCGGGTCGGCAGAGCCCCCGCGTGGCCCAGTCCCAGAGCACCGGCCGGTCGGCCCGGGGAGGCCCGGACAGTGGCCGCGGACCAGAGCCGCGTGCTGGCCGTGTGCCAGGTAAGGCGAGGAGTTTGGGAACACAGGGAGGCAGGGCAGGGCCCACGCAGGCAGGGCACCCAGGGCCCCAGGCTCCAAGGTCAGAGCCCCCTGCTCGAGCTGGGCCGTGCCCCAACATGGCAAGGACGTCCCCCCAGCGTGAGGTTGGTGACAGGAGCTGGGTGCCCGCCTGGGATCGGGGGACCTGTCGTCTGCTCCCGCCTGCAGCAGGGCTCCCAGTCTGCCTCCAGGCTCTGCCCCCGACCTCCTGCTCTCCTCCCCTCCCTGCTAGCCCCCCCTGCACTGCAGGGAGCCCCCACTACGGGCAGGTGGCGGGCGTGGGCGGGGCAGGAACGGGCAGGGCGCTCCCTGCTGGTGGCTGTGCCTTCGGCCGGAGCGCGGTCCGGCCCCAGCGGCCTGCCTGGCCGTGCAGCCCCATCAGCTGCCCAGCCAGGCCCAGCCGGCGGAGCGAGGGCGGGTGAGTGTGAGGCCAGGTCCCTGGGCCGAGCTCCCCACCCACGAGGGGCCAGGAGCGGGCCCATCCCCTGCCCGCGCCACCACTCGGTCACCAGCTCCCCTGGGGAGCCAGCCGGGCATGGAGTGGGCACGTGGAGGAGGCCGGGGTGAGCCCTCCAGTCCGTGGGGGGCCAAGGCAGGTGGTGGCCAACGGGCTCGGGCGGCCATCGTTGGCAGCCCCAGGGTCCAGACTTTGGGGGCAGGGCGGGTGCTGGGCTCGGGAAACAGGCCTCGGCCCTCAGCCGTGGGTGGCTCGGGCTCCGTGCCAGGGCTGGGGCAGATGGGGCGGGCGGCCTGGGCCAGCGGCTCCACCCCAAGGGCTGTGCGGAGCATGTACTGGGGCGGGCCCCAGCTCCCCAGGGCCAGACCCGGGCCAGCCCTGCTCTGGCCTGCGGGAGGCTCCGCCTGGAGTCCGCAGCTGTGTCCGGGCTCCCGCTGAAGATTCCAGACTGGCCGGTCCCGCCAGCGCCTGGGGCTGGGTCCCTGCAGCCCTGCCCCCTGCCCCAGCCCTGCAGGGGTGGCCTGCCTGGTGGGGATGAGGCTGCCGCGTCAAGGGCCAGCCCCATTCCTTCCTGCTGGGCCCGCTCCTTTTCTGGGGTGAGCCCAAGCGGGGTGGCCAACGCACGGAGGAGCCGGAGTGACCACTGGGGGCGGCTGGTGCCGGAGGCATGGGCCCTGTGGAAGCCCCCCCTTCCCTCCCTCGGTGACTTTTTGAAAAATTTTGTTCACTTAAGCACCCAGGAACTGGGGTCCAGGCCAGAGGCACGGGGGTGAGAGGACTCCCCAGAGACAGAGAGGGGCCTGGAACGAGCGGATCCGCTGGAGCACACGGCTAAGGGGACAGAGGGAGGCAGGGGAGGGCTGCTGTGCCCTGGGGTCCCTCCCTGGCGGGGATCAAACATGCGCTGAAGGGGCTGCGGACGCCCCACTGTGCGGCGCTCAACCCCTGCGCCCCCGGGAGGTCGGGCACGGCCTTAGGCGGCCCTGAACCCCGGCAGCTGGAGCCTTCGCCTCCTCCCGGCCGCTCCGGTCAGGTGACCAGGGTCTGAGACAGACGTGGGCAGAGAAGCCCTTGGTTATTGCCTGGGGGCCTGGCATTCGGCTTCTCCCGAGGTGGCACTTGCCCTGGGTGCTGGGGTCGCCTCTCGGCTTCCGGACGGGCGCCCCGGCAGCGACCTGGCGAGACCGCGGGCCTGTGCAGCTGCAGGCCCGGGGTGCCCGAGCTGGCGCCCTGACCGCGGCCCGAATTTGGGGGCCCGGGAGCCTGCGCCGCCGCCCTGGACAAGCCCTTCGGCCCAGCAGCCCTGGCCGCCCTGTGAGGGCATGGCCGGCCGCTCCCGGCCAGGACCAGGGCAGGCTGCCGGCCGGACTAGGAGCCCCTGCGTGTTCTGGGCTGCCTGGGGCCACCTCCTGAGCGCAGGAGGCGCGGGTGAGTCAGGAAGGACAGACCCTCAGGAAGAGGACACGTCACAATGGCCTCGAGCCACGCTTCCTGGCCATAAAAGGGAGAAGCGCCGGGCTGGGGGAGGATGGGGTCCGGCATGCAGGGCGCTCTCGCCTCCCGGCTGCCAGGACAGATGCTGTGGCTGCTGCTCCTGGTGCTGCCCGGCCCGGGGGCCATGGCGCCCGCGGCCTCAGGTGAGTGCGGGGCCAGCCGGGCGGGAGCTACGGGCCACCGCGCACGCACCCACGGCCTCCCCCGCTCCCCAGAGCCTGAGCGCGGCCCCGGGCTGGTGGCCATCGTGGGGGGCTGCCCTGTCGCGCCCCGGAGGTTCCCCTGGCAGGTCAGCCTGCGCTACTACAGCAAGGACGCCGGCCGCTGGGAGCACATGTGCGGCGGCTCCCTCATCCACCCCCGGTGGGTGCTGACCGCCGCCCACTGCGTGCAGCCGTGAGTGCGGGTGCTGCCGGGCAGGCGGGCGGGCTGCGGGCGGGCTGCGGGCGGGCCGCGGGGAAAGCTGCGGGCGGGCAGGCCATGCTGACGCTGCTCCTCAGGGACGACCTGGAGGCCTGTGCCTACCGTGTCCAGGCCGGGCAGCTGAGGCTCTACGACCACGACCAGCTGATGAAGGTGGCCCAGGTCATCCGCCACCCCAAGTTCAACCAGAGCCTGCTGGCCGAGGGCGGTGGGGACGTGGCCCTGATGCGGCTGGAGGCCCCCGTGGCGCTGTCCGAGCGGGTCAGCTCCGTGTCCCTCCCGCCCACCGGGCTGAGGGTGCAGCCGGGGACCAGGTGCTGGGTGACCGGCTGGGGAGCCATCGGGTTCAACAGTACGTAGCTGATGGGGGCAGGCGGGGAGGTGCACCTGGGAGAGACCCCAGCCAGGCAGTTGCGGCTCACCCCACCCTTTCTGCCCCCCCAGCGCCCCTGCCCTGGCCCTATGACCTGCAGGAGGTGGAAGTGCCGGTGGTGGGGAGCCAGGAGTGCGAGCTCAGGTACCAGGGCGCTGTCCCCCAGCCCGCCCGCCAGCTCATCCAGGACGATATGCTGTGCGCGGGCAGCCAGGGCCTGGACGCCTGCCAGGTGTGCGCCCCCGCGCCCCGCGCCCCTCGCCCCCGCGCCCGGCGCCCCCGCACCCCCACCGCCCCGCGCCCCTCCCCCCTCTGTTGATCCCCCTCTCCTACAGGGCGACTCCGGGGGCCCCCTGGTGTGCCTCAGGAACTGCAGCTGGGTGCAGGTGGGCATCGTGAGCTGGGGCCGGCTGTGCGGCCACCCGGACTTCCCCGGGGTGTACGCCCGAGTGGCCAGCTACCTGCCCTGGATCCGCCAGTTCGTCCCTGTGCCGGCAGCGGGCTAGACCGCCCCGCCCCACCGCAGACGCCGCGAGCGCACTGCCCCCGGGCCCCGCCCTCAGAGCCGAGCGGGGCGCCCGGGCCAGGTGACGCGGCTTAGACTGCATTAAACAGCGTGGACGCCACCTGGCTGTGTGCTGCTCTGTGCGGCTGAGGGCCAGGGCGGCCGCGGGGTGCCCAGCCCTGAGGACCCCGCCCCCGCCGCCCGGTCAGGCTTCCGAGCCCCCCCACGTGCCCCCAGGGAGCAGCTGCTCGCCAGCCCAACCCGCCCCCCTCCCCCTTCAGTGACACTGCCCTGGTCCCTCACACACTCCTGTAACCTCGACCCCAGGCCCCGGGGTGGCCCGGTCCCTCAGGTTTCCGACAACTGTACTGGGGCGATGGGGTCCCCAGGGGCACCTCCGGATTCTCCGGCTGGCTGTAACTGGTGTCCTGCCGTGGCCGCGCTGGGCACCGGCTCCTGGGGCTGTGGGGAGGCCGGTGGCCAGCGGTCCCGGCCACAGCCTGCTCTGTCCCTGCTGCCGGCGGCCGGTGGAGTCCGTGGCTGCGGGGAGAGACGGTGGCCTCCCTAGAGGGCAGCCCTCGTGCCTCCCTGCGCAGTGGACAGTCCCGTCCGAGGGGCGCTGCAGCAGGCGGGTGACGGGCAGCCAGCTCCTCATAGGCAGAGCGTGGCCAGGCGCCGGGCCGCTCAGCCCCAGGCCTGGGTGGACCCCAGACCAGCTGGTATCTGGACTGGCCCCTGGCCGCGGCTCGTCCCCACCTCGGGTGCCCGGGGTGCAAAGCAGAGCCAGCGACACTCTGGGCCCAGCGCACGCCACAAAGCCCAGGCCGACTCTCTGCAGCGCGGCCCGAGCCGACACGCCCGGCCCCTGGGCTCCTGGGACCCGGCCGCCTCCGTGGGGCCATCGTCCAGCCTGCCTCCGGGCCGGGCTGGCCGTCCAGCCTGCCTCCGGGCCGGGCTGGCCGAGGCGCAGGTGGGCGCGGCTGCACCTCCAGGCAGCAACTGGTGGCCGCGGAGCCAGCCCTGTCCACAGGTGCCTGGCCCGCAGTGCAGGGCTGGCCTGGGTGTGCCCGCCCCACCCAAGGGCCCTGCTGGGCCCAGAGATAAGAGAGGCTCAGGTGTCCCGACCCCCGCGCCAGAGCCAACAGGGACGCCTGCGGTCAGCCTCCCGGAACTGCCCTCCTCCCCTGTGCTTGTCCCGGCCTGGCTGCGGCCCAAGGCCCGCTGGGCCTCCCGAAGCCCCGCCCCAGAGCCAATGTGTCCCGAGCCTGGGGTCACAGGGGGCCCCTTCCGGGGGGCAGGATGGGGACACGGCTGGGTCTGCAGCCAGAGCGGGCAGGGCCCGGGGTCCTGGCCACTGAGCGGGCGAGAGCCTCTGGGAGGACGCCCGGGGCAGGGGCGCCCTGGCGGACCCTCCCAGCCGAGGGCCCCGCTGGGCCTGTCCCGGGAGCCCGGGGCCCTGGCTGGGTGGGCCTGGCAGGTCGGGGGCGCGGCCCGGGCCTTGGCCTGAGTGCTTGGCCTGCGGCGGGACGCGTGGCAGGGCGGGGCTGACCTTTCGTTCTGCCGCCCCTGGACGCCATCAGGAACCGCCGAATGGTCGGTCGGGCGCCAGGCCCCAGAGCGCCGCCCCTGGCCCCAGTCCAGCTGCCCGGCGGGGCCGGCCCCACCCAGAGCCGCGGGGCCAAAGGCAGCGGCACCAGCGCCCGCCCGGCCAGAGGTGTCCGAGGGACTTGCGCCTCTGCCCACTGTGAAGATGGCTCTCCAGGTAGGGCCGGGCGGCGGCCTCCTCCGAAGACCGGCGGGGTCAGCGCTGCTGTGGGCCCACACGGGGCTGCGGCCTGTCCAGGCGGCAGCGTCCTGGCCCGCGGTCACGTGTCTGGGCCCTGAGCGGGGTGCCTGAGCCGTGGTCGCTGGCGGCCGTGAGGGGTCCCAGGCCGGCTCTTGTGCCCGGCTCCCCTGAAGGCCGCCCCTCTCTGCCCCAGGTGCGGCTCTCTCTGGCACTCTTCACGCTTTCCTTCCTGGGAGAGAGGGGTGAGTCCCAGGCCGGCTTGCGCCCCAACCCCCATGGGCAGCCCCTCCCGCTGGCCCCTCCAGCGCGCCCAGCTCCTTGCTGCCCCGCTGCGCCCCAGGAGGCAGGTCGGGGCCCCCAAGCCCAGTCTGCTCCAGGCCGTGTCCCGGGCCCCTGATAAGCCGCAGCTGCTGCGGAGCCCGGGACCCGCCACTCGGGGGCCAGCTGGCCAGAGCCTCCGCATGTGGAGCCCCGTTCGCTCTGGTCGGCCTCTCCCTGAAGCCTCCGCGCGGCGGGCGCCCGGGCAGCCACCGGCCGCTCCCTCTCGGGCCGCGAGCCCAGCCCCAGCCCGTCCCGGCTCCTTGGGCCCAGCCGCCCAGCCGTGGCCCCGCTCTGCTGTCCCCAGGCAGTGCCCAGCAGCCCCCGTCTCGACCTCGCAGAGGACACTGCCTGGGGGCGGGCCCGCCAGGCTGCTGCTGACCCGGGCCTCCCTTGTCTCCCCACCAGTGAGGGGCTGGGCCCCAGAGGTCCGCATCGTGGGCGGCATGGCGGCCACCTCCCGCCAGTGGCCCTGGCAGGTGAGCCTGCGGGAGCAGGGCAAGCACGTCTGCGGGGGCAGCCTCATCGCCGACCAGTGGGTGCTGACCGCTGCCCACTGCGTGCCCAGGTCAGTGCTTGCCTGCATGGACTGGCCCGGCCCGAGCCCCCGGCCGAGCCGCCCAGAGTCTGCACACTACCGACACCCCTGGTCCCAGGCGTGACCCAGGGCAGAAGCCTCCCGAGGTCCGGCTGCTGTGCGGTCCTTTCTAGAACATTCTCAGTAGACTTCAGCTTCCGGAAATAATGACCAGCCCCCAGGGCGCCCCGGCTGACGTGGTGGACGCCACGGCCTGTGCAGGGCGACCTCCAGAGGTCGGGGCTGTGACCCGCTCCCAGGTGGGAACCCGAGGCACAGGGCTGAGGTGGGCAAGGCCGAGGCAGGCCCCAGGTGGGTCCTCTCTCTCCCGCAAGCGTGCCCCTGTCCACCGCCCCACCCCCGCTGCTGCGCAGGCCGGACCCAGGGGCCTGGCCCCCACCCCGCGCCGTCCGCCAGAGCCCGTGCTCGCTCCTGCCCGCAGCTCCACCAACGTGAGGCAGCTGCGTGTGGAGCTGGGAGAGACGGCCCTGTACACCCGCCCCCCTGGCTCCGTGGCCGTGGCCGTGGCCAGCGTGGTCCGGCACCCCTCTTACAAGGACGCTCTCCTGGGCAAGGACGTGGCCCTGCTGAAGCTGGCACACCCCGTGAACTTCTCCAGCACCATCAGGCCCGCCCTGCTGGCCACGCGAAGCTCCAGTGTCCCACCGGGCACCCGCTGCTGGGTGACCGGCTGGGGGGACATCAAGGAGAATGGTGGGTGAGGGGATAGGGTGAGGGCCGGACAGAGGGCCAGTGGGCGGAGGGTGCTGCCAGGGGGTAGGGGGCGGGGGGCGCCCATGATGAATCACCGTACCGCGACCCCCGCCCCCAAGGCCGACCCCCCAGCACCCCTGAGTGCCGCAGGCATACTGCCCCCCCTCCCTGCACCCGGCGCCTCGCCACCCACAGGCGTGAGGCTGCCCACCTCGGGGCCTGTGGCCAAACCCTGGCCGCCTCCCAGAGGGCAGGGCTGGGCCGGCAGCCTGGCCCACCCGACCGTGCCCCTGCAGAGGGCCTACCGCGGCCCTACAAGCTCCAGGAGGTGGACGTGCGCATCATGGGCCTGCCGCAGTGCCGCAAGCTCTACAGGCCCGAGCCCATCGGCGAGGACATGCTGTGCGCCGGCTACGTGAACCAGCCCAAGGGCTTCTGCGAGGTGGGCCTGCCCCTGGGGGCCGCGGGCAGCTGCTGGGGCCAGGGCCTGGCTGGCAGGGCCACCCTCGTTACCCTGCCCAGTGGCCGTGCTCCCTGTGCCTGCGGGCTGCCGGCACGGCGGCGCAGGGAGCAGCCCCGGGCCGTCCTGACAGCAGAGAGCCGGGCGCAGGTGGGACGGGGCTGCTGGCAGGGCCGGGGCCGGGCAGGGACGCCCGCTGCGGAGGGCAGGGTGCCCAGCCCCGCACCTGGGCTGCGGAGCCTGCAGGCTCCTGGGCCCCTCCCCTTCCCAAGCGCCTGGGGTCCCACGCCCCTGAGCCCCGAGCCCGCCCCCAGCGCCCTGCCCGCACTGCGCAGCCCCAGACCCACGGTCCTCTCTCCACAGGGTGACTCCGGGGGCCCCCTGGTCTGCCAGCGACGCGACAAGCGCTGGGTGCAGGTGGCCGTGGTCAGTTTCAGCAGGGGCTGTGCCCAGAGCCATCTCCCCGGGGTGTACGCCAAAGTCTCCACCTACCTGCCCTGGATCCTGAGCCACCTGCGGGGGAAGCGCGTCCCCCAGGGCTGACCGCCTGGCCCTGACCGCCTCCCTCCCTCTCCCCGGTGGCCCCTCCCTGCACTGCTCCCTCCGCTGCTGCTGTCCGGCCGAAGCTGGGGCTCCGCTGGCTCCTGTGCATGGCCGAGGGCGGAGGGGACACGGGTCGGGCGGGCGCTGCCTCCAGCCAGAGTAAACGCTTGGTAACCAGCGCTCGGGTCTGTTCACTCCGAGCACCCTGGGCAGGGCCGACCCCGCGCGAGCCTAGGTCAGACCCTGCGGCGCACGCGCGTCTGCTCCCACCCGCGCCTCGCCCGCCGGCACCGCAGCCCGGGCGCAGACCGCAGCGCCTGCCTAGGACGCCACCTGCCCCGCCCACCGAACCTGCCCGTCGCACCTGCCGAACGCCGCCCCGCCCCGCCCACTGCGCCGTCCAGAGACCCACCGCGCCCCGCCCACTAGCCCGCCCCGCCCACCGCTTCTGCCCAGAGACCCTACGGCGTCCCGGCCTCCAGCCCCGCACCACCCACAAGCCCCCGCCCACCGCGTCTGCCCATCGCACCTGTGCGAACACCTACCCGCCCGCCCACTGCACCTGTCCGAAGACCCCACCGCGCCTCGCCGACCAGCCCGCTCTGCCCCGTTCCGCCCCGCCCACAAACTCTCCCTGCCCCGCCCACCGTGCCTGCGCGAGGACCCCACCGCGCCCCTCCCACAAGCTCCGCCCACAAGCCCGCCCCGCCCTGCCCACCGAGCCTGCTCGAGGAACCCACCTCGCCCCGCCCACCNGCGCGAGGACCCCACCGCGCCCCTCCCACAAGCTCCGCCCACACGCCCGCCCCGCCCTGCCCACCGAGCCTGCTCGAGGAACCCACCTCGCCCCGCCCACCTCGCCCCGCCACCTCGCCCCGCCCACCAGCCCACCCCGCCCGCTCCTGCAGTCCCAGCATGCCAAATATGCAGAGTCCAGGGTTCCTGCAGGAAAGGCCCATCCCTACGGCTAACCCTTGGCCCCAGCTCGCCTCTCCTGGTCCCCCCGCGCATTCTGGGGGCCTGGGGCGGCTCCCAGTGTTCCCCGGAGCTCTCCCTCCCCTCCCTTGTGATCCTCTCACTAGGCCTGGCTGGGGAGAGGGCGAGCAGGCGGGGGCCTCCAGCCCTGGGTCCCCACAAGGTCGGCGAAAGGAGCCTGGTGTGGGGTCCTGTGGCTTTGGGGGCCAGTGGCGCGGGGCCTCTCACCTCCCAGGAAGAGCCCGGGGTCTTTACTGGAGGCCCCGCTGTACAGGGGGCAGGGCGGTGGGGGGGGGTGAGGACAGGGCCTGCCCCAAACCTAGAAACCTACGCCTGAGGGGGGCGCCCCTAGCCGCGCTCCTGGCCGTCCAAGGGCCGTGGCAACAGGGTTTGCAGCCGCGGTGCGCAACGGGAGGCCGGGCGCCCCGACGCTGAGCCGGTTCCTCCTTCCCGGGCTGGTCAGCTCAGGCCTGCTGTTCAGCCGGGCGGGAGGGGCGCCTGCGCCTGCGGGGCGGGAGGTCTCAGGCAGCCTAGGGGCGGGCACAGCAGCTGCCCTCATCACCTGCTGGCCCAGGGCCCTTGCTGGCCTCGGGTGCCTCCAGCCAGCGCCTCTGGGTCTCCTTCCTGGCTGGTGGCAGGGCCGGCTGGCCAGGTGGGGCTCCCCGCCGGCGGGCAGCCTGGGCTGGAAGCCAAGTAGAGGGCTCGCCTGGGACTGGGGCTGGAAGCTGCAGTTGGGGCTGGGCGGGGCTGTATGGGATCCAGGCATTTCCTGAGGGCTTCAGGGCCCTGAACCCGCTGTGACCTCTCCCTTGGGGGCATCTGTGGGGGGGCATTGCAGTGGGGACAGGAAGGGGGCAGAGGGGGCTCTGGTGGGGGCGGGGCGGGGTGGGTCTCGGCCTGGTCCTGAGCCGCCTCTCCATATTCCTGCCAGCACAGCAAGGGCCCGGCTGGGGTGGGGGGTGACCAGTGTCAGTAGGGGCGCCTCTCGAGCTGACCCGAGCTGGCTCCGAGGACGTGCACAGGCGCAGGGCAGTGGTGGTGACCCCGACTCTGGGAGAAGGGCTGCCTGGCCCAGGGTCTCCTACGGGGCAGCCGGGAGAGGCAGCCGCACCCGAGGACAGAGGAGTGGGGAATGGGACGCTGGACTCTGGCTCCAGAGGCCACGGCACCTCCAGACCCCCGGGCGTGAGAAGTGACCAGGACTCCAGCCCACGGTCAGATGTGGGCTGGGGAGGCGCCAGCACGGTCCCGGGACACGGGGAGGGGCGGCCGTGGGGCAGGTTTGCAAGGTGAGGCCCCTGCTGGGCGGGCAGCCTCTTGCTGCTTCCGGCAGTGATGCTGGAGCTGTGGCTCTGTGTGGATGGCGGGAAGGGCAGGGGCAATGGACGGGGTGACCAACCCATGGACACAGGAGGACACAGGAGGGGGCATGCCGGCATGCACAGGAGCACGGCCCGTGCCAGTGCTTGTGTAGTGCTCGAGCTACCCCCAGGACAGCTCGGACCCCGGCCGGTCCACAGCCACAGGTGTCCCGCTGCCCGTGCCGTGGCCCTTGTCCTCAGCGGTCACACAGGAGCGCCTCTTCCAGTCCTCTCACACACAGGTGCTTGGGAGGCCCCAGGAGGAGAGGCCACAGCCGGCAGCCAGTGGCCAGAACCCTGGCGGACAACCAGGTGGGCTCCGGCCACCGATGAGGGACCCGATGCCGCGTGGGAACCAGCCAGGGCGAGCCGGGAGGCTGGAGGTGGGGTGGAGAGCAGCCGGCCGCCAGGTGGGGGCCCCGCCGCTGGCTGGCTGCGCCACCTTCTAGACAGCCCTGTCACTTTACGTGTCCCGTGCAGAGAGTGATGCGCGCCGGTGCTGGGGGCTGCCTCCGGTCCCAGGTGTGGAGGAGGTGCCCACGGCGGCCAGGCTGGGGCCCTGGCCTGGGGACAGCGGCTGCAGGGCGTGGCCAGGCCCGCCCCCGGGACACCCGAACAGGAACAAGGGATTCCGGACTCTGCCCGATTTTTCATGCTCTTTAATGAGGACCAGCCCTGCCCCCACCCCCAGGCTGGCCGGAGAGGGTGGGGGAGGGGAGGAGCTCAGGGAAAGGGGGCTTGGGCAGGCCGAGAGGGGCTGGCTCCCGAGCCGCGGTGGCCGCTTCCAGGTCAGGTTCAGGGCCCCTGCGGGACGTACTGGTGGATCCAGTCCAGGTAGCTGGTGACGCGGGTGTAGATGCCCGGCCGCTTGGGCTCAGCGCAGCCGTCGCCCCAGCTAACCACACCGGCCTGCAGCCAGGTGCCGTTCACCTTGCAGACCAGGGGCCCTCCAGAGTCACCCTGGGGAGGGGGCGGTCAGCTGTGCTCCCAGGTGTGGGGGGTGCTGCTGAATCGAGCGTGGGCGTGGCAGGACGTGGCAGGTGCGTGGGTGGGGCGTGGCCAGGGCGTGGCAGGGCGGGGTGTGGTGGTCAGGTGGGCGGGGCGGGCGCCGCCCACCTGGCAAGAGTCGCGCTTGCTGTTCCCTGCGCAGAGCATGTCGTCTCGGACGATGCGCACGCTGTCCCCCGTGTATAGGCCGTCGTGGTAATTGCTGTCACAGACGCTGTTGTCCACGATGGGGACCTTGACCTGCTTCAGGGGGTATGGCGGGGGCAGGGGCGCTGCGGGAGAGGAGACCAGCCTCGGGAGGGTGGCCGGGCGACCCTACCGGAGGACCCGCCGGGGCGGGCGGCCCTGCTCCCCCAGCCGCGCGACGCTCACTCCCGGTCTGCACGTCGCCCCAGCCGGTCACCCAGCAGGGTGTGCCGGTGGGGAAGGTCCTGGAGGCGGGCGGCAGGGCGACCAGCTGGACGTGGCCGGAGACGTTCACGGGGTCCTGCAGCTCCAGCAGCCCAATGTCCGCCCCCTCTTGGGTCGTGTAGAACTGGGGGTGCACGACCACTCGGCTGACAGACAGCAGCTTGTCGCGGTAATACAGGTGCTGCTCCCGCAGCTGCACCCGGAGGTTGGCGGGGTCCTGGATGTCCCTGGAGGGGTCGAGTCAGGGGCCCGAGCGGCCTCCGTGGGCCTGCCCCGCCCCGCCCCGCCCCCACCGCAGCCCCCCCACCTCACCCCACCCCCAGCCCCCACCCCGAACCCCTCTTCCCGCCCCCGCCCGCGGAGACTCACGGTCCCAGGCAGTGCGCCGCGGTCAGCACCCACTGGGGATGGACGAGGGAGCCCCCGCAGAAGTGCACCCAGTACTGGGCTCTGGCCCTGAGGCTCACCTGCCAGGGCCACCTGTTCCCCGGGGCCTCGTGCCCGCCCACGATGCCCGCCCGCTGGGCGGCCTGGCCTGGGGCTGGGGGGAGGCTTCATCAGGGGGGCCAGCGGGCCCAGCGCGTCGCCCGCCCGGTGCCAGGCCGTGGGGGGCGCAGGCGGCCTGAGGCCGGGGCCACTTACCGGGGGCCGCACGCAGGGCCACCAGGAGGGGCAGCAGCGCCAGCAAAGGCAGCATCTGGGGGCAAGGAGGGCGGCTGAGCCCGGCCAGGTGGCCGCGGGTCGGGGTGCCCAGACCTCAGCTGCGCCGCTCTGGTCTGGGCTCGTCCTTGGGCCGCAGTGGCACCCGGTGCTGGTGTGGCGCTTACCATGGTGGGTCCTACTGGGACCCAGCCTGCCCTCCCCTCCCATTTATCCTTCCCCGCCAGGGCGGTCCAGAGGGAGGGGCTCTCCAGTGCCCAGTCTGGGGGAGGCACAGCCCCGGCAGGAAGGGGCCCAGTGGCCCCCTGTGGACAACTGGCCAGATTCCAGGGGGATCCCGTGGCAGCCCTCTTGGGGCTTATCTGAGCAGTGCTGCTGTGGGGCCCCTCGTTATCGCCAGGATCCTCGGAGGGCAGGCAAGGGACGTGGAAGTGAGGCAGTTGGGCAGGAGCCGGGCGGGGTGCAGCCTCAGCCCCAGCAGCTCCCCCCTCACCCGCAGCCAGGAATCTCCATCTCAAAGACCTGGCCTGGGAGACCCTGGGTGTGGGGCGCCCCCTGGCGTCTGCTCCTGGCCAGCAGACCCAGGAGGGGCCACGGGGTCCTGGCTGCGGTGCCCGGTGCGGCCCAGGCTGGAGGAGCCGCCACTCAAGAGCTGGTCACTTCAGGACATCAGCGCTGCGTCCTGTGGGGTCCTGAGCCGCCGGCCTCGGCCTGACAGCGCAGCCTCTGCCCCGGCCTGGGTGTGCAGGGAGCTGCAGAGGACCCCAGGGAGGCTCCGGGCCAGGCTTGCCTCCTTCCCGCCAGCACGAACCTGCATGGACCTGTGGAGGGTGGGTGCTGGCGGGCCTGGGCCCAAGCCTGCGGCTGCTCGGGTGAGAGCTGCAGGACCGGCTGGGGCCGGCAAGGGGCTCACGCACATTCTCCCTCCTGGGGTCAGCTCTGAGCCCAGGCCAGCTGGAAGTTGGGGGGTCTAGGGGGAGGGGTGCACAGGGAAGTCCATGCACCAGAACAGGCCAGAATCGGTTTCTCTGGAGAGTCCAGGAGGACCACCTGGCCCCCGGTGCCCACGGGCCTGCGGTGCATGTGACCCACACATTTGTGGGGCCAGCAGCTCAGCTCCCCCAGCTCCTGGCAAGAGATGCACAGTGGGGGCTCATGCGCAAGCCAGTCACAACTCCCATCGGTGGTGGAGCCGCGTAAGCTGGACCTGTGCCCGCTGGTCATGGCGAGAGCCCCCGCCCGGTCAGCTGGCCTCCTGCAGCCTGGCCGTTATCTGTCGGTCACTCCTGGCCAAGCCAGCCCATTTCCTGGCACGAGGGGAGATACAGGGCAGCGCCCGGCCCCGCCCTGCTCCCTGCCCGCTGCTGTCTCCCCTACGCGCCCCTGGGACCCCGGGGAGGCCCCAGCCACCTGCCCCAGGCTCGGGCGGCCCTTCCAGAGGGAGCCTGGCTGTCGCTCCGTGGCTCCCTGCCCCAGCTCGTGAGCCGCTGGGCTGGGGCTTGGAGGGTAGTGCAGGGACACGCGGGCGGGCAGCCAGGACGGGATCCTGCCCAGGACCCGCGAGCGGAGCGGCCGGACCTCACAGAAGGGCCCCCCCAGCAGTCCCTTCAGAGAGGTCCCAGATCTCCCCACCTGCAGGGCGCCGGCCTGGGGGCCTTGGGAGCCCCTGCCCGCCTGAATGGGGCCGGCCAGCTGGCACCCCCCAGGGCCCCGAGCGGCGGGTCATTGGCGGGGCAGCTGCAGGGGGCGGGGGCACAGAGCTGGCAGGCCAGGCCCTCGAGGGTACCCAAAGACCACGTTCCCAGAGGACAAGGGCAAAGGCCTGGAGCCCAGGGCGGGAGAGGGCTTCGGGGATGGGAGGGGCGGCCCTGCGGGGAAGGCGCAAGGGGGGCCTCGTGCCCTCAGCTCCACCCCGGGCCCCTCCTGCACTCTTGCCCGGTGCCCAGGGCGGACGGGACTGTCCCCGCAGCCTCGCAGACCACGGCCACAGGCGCTGCGGCCTCCTGCTGCTCCTGACCCTACCGGGTGGGTGGCCGTGGCCACAGGTGGCGGCGGCGAGGGCGGGTCTCCCGGCCTGGGTGCCCGGGCCGTGGAGCTGCGTGCGGGTGGGCTGGGTGCAATGGGCCTGTGCCCGTGTCTGCAGCTGGGCGTGGGGCCCGGCCTGAGGGGGTGGCCGGGGCAGCGGTGGACCCAGGACTCAGGGAGCCCCCGGTGTGGGCGCGTGGGCAGGGCCCAGGCGGCAGGGCCACCCAGCTGCCCTTTATGGCCCGGTGCATCTGGCTGAGCCGCCCCACCCGCGGCCGGAAGCGGCAGCAGGTTGGGCTGCGACCCCCACACCTGCGCCGGCAACCGCGTCCTCGGCTGTGGGCGCCCGTCCCCGACCCGGAGCCCTGCCCGAGGGGCTGAGGGCGTCCTGACGTGACAAGCCCGCCGGGGCCTGGCTGGGCAGGGGCAGGCGGTGGTCTGGGAGGGCTTCCTGGAGGGGTGGGGCTGGCTGCCGGCAAGGACTCTCCTTGCAGGGTGCGGTCAGCCCCGGGCTCTGGAGGCGGCAGGCCGCACTGTGGGGCCAGGCGGCCCCAGCCGGCGAGTGGCCGAGGCAGGTCAGCCTCCGCTGGCAGCAGGTGCACGTGTGTGGGGACCCTCCTCAGCCCCAGTGGGTGCTCGCTGCTGCTCACGTGAGTGCGGGCAGGCATGTGGGGGCAGCGCCCACCCCATCTTGCGCAGCCTCGGACTCTGCACGGCCCTTGTGTGCGGCCGGGGCAGCAGCTCAGGCCCCACTGCCCGGGGCTGCCCCTCGGCGCTGACTCGACACGTGGACCGAGTGCGGCCGCCCACCCCCGGCGCCCCAGCGTCCTCCACAGAGCGGTGACCCCGCCCACCTCCCGCCAGGTCCCCGAATGCCTCCGATCACCAGTGCACCAGGCAGCTGACCATCACCCTGTCCCCCCACTTCTCGCCATGCAACAGGTCTTCCTGCACTCGGGCTACATGGGGACGCGGGCCTGGCGCGGCTGGCGCCCTCTGAGCCAGGTCCTGCCCGTCTGCCTCCCCGAGGTCTCGGCTGACTCCCGCCCGGGGACGCCGTGCTGGGTGACCGGCTGGGCCACACCCAGGAGGGAGGTGAGCGCCCAGCCTGGGGCAGCGGGGTGCGGGGGGCTGCCCAGGCAGGGGCTGGAGCTGTGGGGCCTGCTCCACGGCTGCCCCGGCCCCCGAGCCTGCAGTGCGGACCGGACGCGGGCTCGGCGGGGTCCGACACCTTGAGCAGGCTGACCGGTGGCCCGCGCCCCGGTGCCCTGTGCAGGCTGCAGGAGGCCCAGGTCTCCCTGGTGGAGAGACCTGCCGCCGGGACCGCCTCGGGCCGGGGCCGGCCCATCCGGCCGGACATGCTGTGCGCCCAGGGACCCGGGGACCCCTGCCAGCTGAGCCAGGGCAGGTGGTGGGGCCGGCCCGCACCCCGAGCCCTCGCTGACCGCAGGACGACTCCGGAGGGCCTCTGGTGTGCCAGGCAGCGGCTCCTGGCAGCAGGTCAGCGTGGTGAGCTGGGGCGAGGGCTGCGGCCGCCCTGGCTGGCCGCAGTCTACACACGTGTGGCCTCCTCTGTGAGCTGGATCCACCGCCATATCCTGGGCTTGGGGGGGCCCAGAGCGGGGGCCCCCTGTGCTCCCGCTCCTGGCTGCCTCCTTACTCCCCGGGATCCTGCTCCTCCTCGTGGCCAGCGTCCTGCTGGCCAAGTGCTCCCTGCGGCTCACCCGGCCTCTGACCCTCGATCCCGACCACACAGCCGCCAAGGTCAGCAGGATGCCCCAGACGCCCTCGTCCGGACAGTGGGGCCATGAGAACACCCTCAAGGTGGACACCAGCCAGCGGGGCTAGCACCACCGCAGGGTGCTTGACAGCAGGGTAGGGCTGTGGACAGTGCTGGCCTTGACCACGGGGCAGCATCCCTGTGGGCCTCAGTGTCCAGCCACTCAGGAGTGGGGCGGCCCCGTGGGGGTGGGACAGGCGCCCACCGACCCGGACCACAAACCCAGCTGCTGCGCTGGCTGCGCTGGGTGGGGAGCGGGGCTGGGCGGCAAGGACCTGCTGCAGCTGGGTGGGGCCCTGCCCCTGGAGAGCACAGGTGCTGGCCCCTGGCCCGCCCATCTTCCCCTGCAGACTGACCGCTGACTCACAAGGGGTCAGTCCGTCCAGGCCTCCACCCCACGGCCTGCGTCCAACCTCCAGGGCCGGGCCGGCCCTCGGAGCCGCGCGGCCCCCTGAGCCGCACCAGAGGGAGGCCGGGGAACTGGCTCAGAGAGGGGAGAGGGGCAGCCCCTCCCCCACCCACACAGCCCCCTGCCCAGTCCCCCCGGGGCGCCCTCACTTCCCCCTGGCGCAGGAGCCGGCCTCGCAGTGGGCCCCTCCGCACACACCTGCCATGGGGCCGCGCCCCCGCAGAGGCCACCGCAGGCTGCAGAAATAAGTTAGTCTTTATTCGCTTGCACGCCGAGGCCCGGCTCCACCTGGGCTTATTGCAACTTGGAACCTGAGACGCAGCCGCACGGCACCCGGGGCGCTTCCTGAGCGCGAGCCGGCGGCAAGCACTGGCTGAAGGGCGTGAGCAGGTGAGGCGTGGCCGCGGGAGCCATGGCTGTGACTGGTGAGCTGCGTGGGCGCCGCGCCCCGCCCGCCCTGCCGCCTGAGAGCGGCCACGCAGGCGCCGGCCCCGCCCGAGGCTGAGCTGTCCCTGGAGAGCCGGCCAAGCGGCCCAAGCTGGGCCTCTGGGGCCACCACGGGGCGCCGGGCCCCGCTGCCGAAGCCTGCGTGGTGCTGCGCCCCAAGCTACACCGGCCTGTCCACACTGCCATCCAGGGTGGGGGCCACCTACTGCGACCCTGCTTTCTTTGGGGGGCTTTAAGGGACTTTGAGGTGCAGCCCCCAGCCCTTCTCTGGCAGGGGGCCAGAGGACACAGGTGGCTCTGTTTTGGGGACTACTGGGGGCTCTGAGACTCTGGGGGAGCAGGCTCTGGTCTCTGGGCCTGCACCCTGAACGCTGTTCGAGAAGAAGGCCCCGCTGGGGCCCCCGCGTCCAGCGGCTCGAAGGCAAAGCTGGGCAGGGTCAGGTGCTCCGGGCGGCAGGCGGCCTGGCCGCGCCGCTCCCCCTTGGCAGCAGGCTCTACCCCCAGCCCCTCGGGCACCTCTGGGGGGTCCCGGTGGGGGGCGGCCTCGCAGGATGGGGTCCTGCGCCTCAGGGTGGTGCTGCTGCCCTCCGCGGCCGGCGGCCTCGCGGTGCTCTCGTCCTCGGCAGGGGGGTCCACAGAAATGCACGGAGGGCTCATCTTCTTCTTGCGGCGGGCCCCCAGGGCCAGCGCTGCCTCCTGGGCCCGGGCCTTCCCTTCCGCTGCAGCCTCCCCGACCCCGGGGTCCCCGGGGGGCCTCCTCTGCTCTTCCGCATGACCGGACAGGTCCAGGAGGGCCTGGGCTTCGCTGCCGTGGGGCCCAGGCCGGTCCACCTCGCTGCCAGCCACACCCTGGGCAGCAGGGGAGGCCGGGGGGCCACAGGCCGCACCGGTGATGTGGCTGACCTCCTCGTCGGCCGGGTCGGGGGCGCCGGCCTCCTCCCCCGCGGGGACCGGGCCCCTGCTGGCCACACACAGCTGTCCAGATGCGTGCCTGCGGGCGCGGGTGCTGGCAGGCCTCGGGGAGCAGGGCGGGGACCGCGGGCAGGACCCCAGGGCCGCCTGCGTTGCGGGGGCCTTCCCGCCGAGCTCCCCACAGCTGCTGGCCCCGGGGCTGTCCGTCTGTCCTTCCCGAGAGTCGGCGTACGAGGCCTCCTGCAGGGTGTGGGACTGCGGTGTGGGCAGAGCCAGTGGTCAGGCAAGGCCTGCCCACGCAGGGCCCCAGGAGCAGGAAGGCGGGGCCCAGGAGACCCATGCAGGAGACGGGGCTGGGCCTGGCCACCCTGGCCCTGGGATCCCGCCGGCCCCACCAAGAGGCAGAGGCTGGGCAGCCGCGGGGGCAGAGAGGCACATCGCGGCTCTGCGCTACAGCCCCAGCCCCTGTGGGGAGGGCAGCCGGCCTTGCTGAAGGAGGGGCCCCTTACCTGTCTGCAGAGCAGCCGGCTGAGGCTGGGGGAGCGCACTGCAGCCAGGGGGGACGGGGCCTGGTGGGTGTCACCGCCCCCGGCTGGGGAGGAGGTGGCCGAGGGGACCTGGGGCGGGCCGCAGGGCTCCAAGGGCGGTGAGCGGGCGGAGGTGGACGACCCTGGAGCAGGAAGGTGTGAGCCCGGAGTGGGCAGAGTGGGGCCCCTCCCTGCCCAGCCCCCGGCCGCAGCCCTACCGGCAGCGCAGGCCTCCAGCTCCCCCTCCTGCAGCGGCGGGGTGGGCGTAGGGGCCACCGGCCGGAACATGTAGCTGTCGCTGGGCAGCGACAGCATGCGGGACACGGACACCTTCCGCGCGCCCAGGAGGCTGGGGACGTCGGGGCTCTCGGGGGCCGCGGGCAAGGGGCAGGCGGGTTGCCCCTGCGCCATCTCCAGCTCCAGCTCGGCGTCCAGCTCGGCGTCCTCCCGCGCCTCCTTGTTGCTCTCCTCCAGGTGCTTCATGAGCACGGCCACCACCACATTGACCAGCACGAACTGCGCCACCAGCACAAAAGTCACGAAGTACACGGGCGAGATGGCCGGCAGGTAGCTGAGGCAGTGCTTGTCCTCGTGGGCGCACTCACGCAGCGTGTCCTGCAGACCGCAGAGCTGAGCTGGCTGCGCCATGCCGGACAGCCCAGCCCCTGCACCGGGCGATCCGCCACAGCCCCTCCCACCCCCTCCCACCGCGCCCCGCCCCGCCCCTCCGGCCCGCCCCGCCCCGGCCCCTCCGCCCCGCCCCGGCCCCGCCCCTCCGGCCGCCACGCCCCCTCGCGCGTCCTACCTTCATGATGCCGTTCCAGTTGTCCCCTGTGGACACGCGGAACAGGGTGAGGAAGGCCATGCCGAAGTTGGCGAAGGTGGCGTGCCGGCTCAGGCCCTCGCAGGGGTTGTCCTCGCTGCACTCTGCGGGGACACCGGCTCAGCGACCGGCACCCAGCCCCCGCCCCCTGGCCCCCGCCCCCGCGGTGCCCGGGCGCGCTCTACGCTGGGGCCGCCTGGGGACTTTCTGCCGGCCAGGCAAGGTCCGGGCGCTGGCCCGCTACGGACTGCCAGCCAGCGGGCCCTTGGGCCGCTGCAGGCTGTGAGCTCCCGCCGGGTTGGGACGCCTGGCAGAGCAGGCCACCAGGGCTGAGGCTGCGACACCACTCCGCCTGGACAGGCACGGGGCTGTCAGGGGGATCCCATCCACCCCTACCTACCCGGGACGTTGAAAGCCACCGGAGGAGCCTGGGGCTCCTGTGACGCGTTAGCGTGTCCCCATGGGCCCCCTCCCTGCACGTCTGCGCACGCCTGAGTGCCATGGGGTGGAACACCCCGATTGAGCCCGGGCAGGCGGGGGAGGGGCCGGGCCTCCCCGCCGCGTGTCCAGGCCCCCTGCCCGCTCACCGAGCCTCCCGAACAGCTCCACTCCCAGGGCAGCGTAGATGAAAAACAGGAGCATGAAAAGGAGGCCGAGGTTCCCCACCTGCGCGGAAAGAAACAGAGATCAGGGTGCGGGAGGCCGCCCCTCCCTGTGCGAGGCCTGTGGCCTTGGCTCCGGCCCTGTCCTGCCGGCTGCGGTGCCCCTTTCAGCTCAGCACCCAGGACTGTGAACTGAGGGGCCTCCACGGTCACGTCTGCTCCCCATCCCCACCTGCGGCCAGGCTGCTCGCCCCAGCCCTCCCGTCCCCCCCACAAGCTAGACACGGTGGGCAAAGGCAGAGCCACCTTGGGGCGGGCTGAGGGCAGGCTGGAGGCCCAGGGCGGCTGGTGGGGCGTGAGGCCGTGGAGAGCCAACCCTGGTGTTGAGCGGGTGCAGCGAGTGGACACTGCACACCAGGGCTGCAGTCCAGAGGTCACGAAGGGCAGAAGGGGACCGCGGGCACAGGCGAGAGCAGCACAGGGCGCCCGAGCCAACGCCTGAGCCCTGCCCAGCCCAGCTGTGCTTGGCCACCCCCCTGCCTTCTGCTCGGGCCCTGCCGAGTCCCGAGGTGCTCCTGCACCCGGAGCCTGTGGGCGCTGGCTGCTGGTCACCGGAGGCCTGGGGCCTTCTCCTGGGGCAGCGTATGACTGCGGTCGCTGGCGCGCCGAAGCGTGAGCATGCGGTGGGTGGGGCCTACCTGGGGCAGCGCCTGCACCACTGTGTCCAGCAGGGCGCGCATGCCTGTGGCCATCTTCAGCAGCTTCAGCACTAGGGCGGAGCTGGGCGTTAGCAAGTGGGGCCAGGCAGCCGCGACTTGGGGGAGGGGCTGGGGGCGGGCGCCCACCTCTGGCGATGCGGAGCACGCGCATGATGCGGATGATGGTGGGGTTGATGGGCAGCGCAGCGCTCATGTCGATCTCCTCCAGGGTGATACCCATGATCGACAGCAGCACGATGGCCAGGTCCAGCTGGTTCCACCTGCCCACAGAGGCCACTCAGTGCCATCAGGCCCTTGCCCACAGCCCCGCCAGCACGCACTCCGCGACCCCCGGGGCTGTGTCCGAGCCGTCCTCGGGCCAGCTCTCCTCAGCGCGGTCACCGTGGCTCTCACCTGACCGCACCCTCGAGCCCCGAGGGTCCTCGAGGACCGCCACCACACACCTGTCCCTGCAGAACCTCCTGAGCCCGAACGCCACGAGCTTCAGCGCCGTCTCGATGACGAACACGACGGTGAACACGTAGTTGCAGTACTTGAGGGCCTCGTCCAGGGACTGCGGGGGGCGTGTCTCAGGTCCCGCCCGGGGCTCCCTCCCTCGCCCCAGCTCGGCGGGGTCTCTGACGCCGAGGCTGCGCCCCCAGACCGCGCACTCCCTCACCCCTGCAGGGGAGGAAGGGGAGGCCGCCTTGGCCTGCGCTGAACCCAGAGCACCGCCTGGGACGGCAGGGGCGTGGCTGTGCCCCGCGGGCGGGGGAGGCCCGTCAGGCCCACCCCCAGGGCTCGGCAGCCCACGGCGCGGCCCACCTTGGGCTGGTTGTAGTGCTCCACGGACATGGCAATGACGTTGAGGCCGATGACGAAGGTGACGACGAGGTCCAGGTAGTGGCTGGCGCACAGTGAGTGGACGGCACGGCGGGCGGGCGCGTAGTCAGCGTAGTAGGGCCGGCGCTGGGCCTCTGCGGGAGAGCCTGCGGTGAGGGGCCGGCCCAGGGCGGGGCTGGCGAGGCTGCCACAGGGCCGCTGCAGGTGGGGGCCTGTGCTGCAGAAGGGGGTCCGATGTGGTGCGTGCCCGCTGGAGTAGGGGTGGGCGGGGCTGCAGGGACAGGCAATCCCACCGCCGGGGGGGGGGGCGGCGCCGAAGGCCGGTGGCCTGCAGCCTGGGCCTTTGTGGGGAGCCCAGGACTGGTGCCGGTCCCCCCCGCCTTCCACGGGTGCTCACTCTCCTGACCTCCTGTGGCCTGCAGCCCCCACCCTGTCCTGCGAGGGTGGGCGGGCTGGCCCCCAGCCTGTGCCCGGTCCAGGCGCGCCTGCGGCCCTCAACTGCTGCCTACTGCAGTGACCCTGGCCCAGGTGGGGTGGGGCAGCCGCTGCCACCAGGGGGCGCCGGGCCCCAGAACCATGTGTGGGCACGTGGCCCAGGCTGGGGAGGGAGGAATGGGGACCCCCGGGACCCCATGCTTCTCATCTGCATGCAGTCACGGACCCAGCTCAGCTCGTGCAGCTGGCGGTGGCCAGCGGGTGAAGCCAGCCCTGAGGGAGCAGCCACGGGCCGGCAGGGCCAGCGCGAGCAGAGAAGCGGCGAGCCGTGCAGCTGGATGGGGCGCACCAGCGCGGGAAGCAGTGTGGACGCCAAGCAGGGGAGCTGGCAGCCTCCCTGCCCCACCCCCCGCGCCTGGGTCCTTGCCCCCCGTCCTGGCCCACCCTGCAGTAAAGGCCCTCGGGCCACACCCTCCTGTGAGTGAGCCCTGCAGGCAGCACGGCAGACCCAGGCCAGGCCAGGCAGGCCGCAGCAGCGGGGAGGCGTGCGGGGCATGCCGGGCGGGGCAGGTACCTGGGTTGGGGAAAGTGCCTGGAAAGATAAGGAGATGGTCTGAGCCGGCCGCAGCGGGGCTGGGGACACAGCGGCCCCTCCTGCAGGAGGCCCTCCTTGCTCCCAAGCTGGCCGGGCTTCCCTGACCCGTCTCTACATTGGCTCTGCTCCCCCCACCTGGGGCCGCGAGGATTCAGGATGGTGAACCTGCGCCCGAGCAGAGCGCTTCGGGGGGCCAAGTCCGCCTCCCTTGCCACTCGTGAGCACCGTCTCCTGCCTCAGCTGCCCTCCCGCTTGGCGCTGCCCAGAGACGCTGGCCTCTCGGGTGGCCCTGCTGCACACGCACTCGGCAGGCCTGCTCCGGCGGCGCCCACGCCGCGCCCACGCCCCGCCCCGCGGCACGCGGCCAGGGCGGGGAGGCGGGCGCCGCGGCCCGGCCCCGCCCTTACTCCTGCGCCTGCGCTCCAGGCGCCGCAGCCGCTTCTGCTCGCGCCGCAGCGCCTCCTCCGCCTCCTGGTGCTGCCGGCACTTGTGGAAGTTCTCCACCACCACGCCCACGAACATGTTGAGCACGAAGAAGCTGACGATGAGCAGGAAGGAGATGAAGTACAGCAGCATCCAAGGGTTGTGGTTGGGCACGGGCTGCGGCAACGAGTCACACGTGGGTCCCCACCCTCGGGCGCCCTGCCCGCGCCCGGGGCGCCAGGGGTGGGGGCAGCTCCGCCGGGAAGCGCGGCCCCGGGACCTGGAACCCTCCGGAACTTCGAGAGGCCAAAAGTGGCCTCTGGCGGGGCGCTTGACCCAGGACCCGCCGCCCGCACCTGCTGGTCCACGCCCACGGCGTCCAGCCCGTCGTACATGATGTTCACCCAGCCGTCCTTGGAGGAGAGCACGAACAGGGACATCAGGGCCTGTGGGACAGGGACATCAGGGCCTGGCGGGCCAGTGCGAGGGCGACCACTGCTGCCCGCTCCTCTGCCGGCCCGTGCGCCCTTGGGAATGTGCCGGCCGGCCACTGTGGCTCCCACCACCCTGCCCCAGCACAGGAGAGCAGGGGTACCCCCAGCTGCCCAGAGGCCTGACCAAGTCACACGGGCGCCGAGGCCCCGCCCCTCCCCGCAGAGAAGGGCAGTGATGGCCCTGCCCATGCCGCAAGGCCCCACCCTGCAGGGACGGCCCGGTCACCTGGCCCAGGTTGTCGAAGTTGTACTTGCGCCGCACCCAGCGGTAGTGCGCCGCCAGGCACTCGGCCTTGGTGGAGACGTTCCTGGTGTCTGCGCCGTCGCAGTAGTAGAACTTCCCCTTGAAGAGCTGAGCAGGGGAGCGTCAGCCCAGCTAGCCGGGCGTGTCCCCAGCACACCGCCCACCGGGGCCGCCAGGGGCTCCCCCAGGCCCGCCCACACGCACCTGCACCCCCAGGATGCCGAAGATGATGAAGAAGGCGCAGCAGATGAGGACGATGTTTCCGATGGGCCTGAGCGAAGATATCAGCGTCTCCACCACCAGCTTGAGCCCCGGCGCACGGCTGATGACCCTGCCGGAAAGGACGCGCCGGTGGGCCCAGGCCAGGGGCAGCGGCAGGCACCGGGCATGGCGCTTGGAGCTCCCGCAGGCAGCCTGCAGAGCTAGGCGCCGCCCAAAGCCAGCCGGGGCCCAGCCTGGCCCCCAGACCCGCCCAGGGCCCCTTCCCGGCGCGCCCCATACTTCCAGCTCACCCCTCCAAACACCCACCCCTCACGCAGCCCCGGGCTCGAGGCCCACCTCAATGGCCGGAGCGTCCGCAGCAGCCGCAACACCCGCAGGATGCCCAAAATCTTGGCGCCTCCAGCCGAGGCCATGGCCACGACGATGTCCACGAGAGACACCAAGACCAGCAGCCCGTCCAGCACGTTCCAGCTGCTCTGCAAGTAGGCGTGCACACCAGACACCAGGCCCAGGGCCACCACCTGGGCAGGGAGGGAGGGTGCCAGGTGGCGCCTGCGCAGAGCGGCCGGCCGGATGTGGGGCGCCCGCCCCCGCAGACCCCGGGCACTCGGTACCTTCACCAGCATCTCAGCCACGAAGATCCCCGTGAAGATGTAGTTGGAGACGCTGAGGAAGACGCGCTCCTGCGGGAGGGGCGTGGTGGGCGGGGCGAACAGCCGAGCTGCAGAGCCCCGCATCCCCTGGCCCCCCATTGCTCCCCGGCCCAGGGAGGCTCACGGTGCTGCCGGGGTCGATGTCCGGCCTCTCCAGGGCGATGGTGATGCAGTTGAGGAAGATGAAGACGAGGACCACGTGGTCGAACATTTTGTGGGCAATGACCTTCTGGCAGCAGACGCGCAACCTGGGGGGCGGCGAGGGGCGGGACGCATGGAGGGAAACGCGCGAGCCCCTCCCGCCCCGCCCCGCCCCGCCCCGCCCCCGGCGGGCCTCACCGGTTCTGCGGGGAGAACAGGTAGAGCGCCCAGGCCTCCCGGCTCCGGCACCACGCGGGCTCGTAGGGCTCTAGCGCTTTGCGCAGGCGGCAGCAGCAGCTCTGGGGCAGAGGGCGGCTCAGGGCCACGCAGAGCCCAGGCCCGCCCTCCTCACCCAGGCCCGCCCCGCGCGGGGAAGCCGGGCGCGGAGGGCGGCCGTTCCCGGGCTCGGCTGCGGCTTCAGGCCCAGGCCGGCCAGCACAGGAGGCGCCGCGGCGGCACTCACATCCTCCAGGTCCTCGTCGAGGTCGGCCGGGTCCTCCTTGTGGCTGTCGATGCGCAGGAAGAACTCCCGGGGCAGCACCAGCCCCGGGGCCTTGCAGTCCGGGAGCCTGGCGGGCAGCAGCGCCGCAGGCCGCGGGGGGCGCAGGTCCAGCG
This sequence comes from Galemys pyrenaicus, assembly GCA_019455555.1. Taxonomy (NCBI): domain Eukaryota; kingdom Metazoa; phylum Chordata; class Mammalia; order Eulipotyphla; family Talpidae; genus Galemys; species Galemys pyrenaicus. Next base: position 210,699 of record JAGFMF010012160.1, on the reverse strand, counting down.
CGCTGCGGCGGTCCAGCGACTCGCAGCGCCGCAGCGGGGAGGCGCCGGCGCTCGGCCGTCCATCCTCGGCCTCGTCGTCCGTGCTGCCCTTGCCCTCGCCGGACAGCAGTGACTCGCGCTCCCCGCGCTGGCTCCGGCGCTTGAGGCTAGGCGCCCGGCCCAGGCTGTTCCAGCTCGAGCGGCGGCTGCCCCAGGCGCTGTTGGGGCCCCAGTGGGCGCAGGGCGAGCTGCGGTGGCTGGACTGGGGGGCGAGCGGCGTGAGTGGGCCCGCCCCCTACATCCGGGCCACAAGGGCCTGCCCTAACGGGGCGTGGCTGCCAGCGGGCTCAGCGCTCACTGGCCCCCGCAGCACGTGGCCTGCAAGGAGCTGCGCCCCGCAGGCACCCTCGGGCCCTGACCTCCGGCCACTCCGTGGCTGCCTGAGGCCGGACTTGCCAGGAGGACCTGGGCCGTGGTCTTAGGAGATGTGCCGGAGGGAACTTAGCAGCGCTGCCCCGCCCTCTGCCCCCGACCTCTTGGGCCCACCCCCAGCTTTGGGTTCATGCCCACCCAGAGTGGACCCGCGTGGCCTGGCCTCCCCATCCACCCCCACCTCTGCCAGCCCTCCTGGTGACCGGCCTGGATAGCTCTGGCCACAGGTAACCCAGACCACCACCCACGCCTTCCTGGGCCCCGGCCAGAGGCCCGCCTGTGCTGGCTGGCTGTGGCCACTGTCACCTGGGCAGTTCGCACGTGGGCCCCGAGACACCCAGTTCCAGCCCTCCACCCCCGGGGCAGGTCCCCGAGGGGAATGCCCAGGTGTGTGACCGGCTGTGGGAGGAGCTGGGGTCGGGCAGGGGTCCCTACCAGAGACCTCTGGTCCCCCGGCTGGGGGTCCACGCAGCTGCTGCTCCCGCGGCGGGAGGCCGGGGGGCCGGGGGCCGAGTCCTGGTGCGGGGAGCCCTTGGGGGTGGGCATGGGCGTGGCGGCCGTGCGCATGATCAGCGGAGGGGGCAGGCTGCCCCCGCCCTCCAGGTGCCCGCCGGGCGGCTCCGCCAGCAGCAACATCTTCATGTCTGGGGGCAGGGCGGCTCTTGGCTGGGGCCCAGGGCGGCCAGCAGGGGGCAGACGCCCGCCCCCCCCACGCCCTCACCTGCAGCCCCGAGGTCTCTGAACTTGTCGAAATCCTCCTCCAAGGGGGTGGACGTCTTGTCCTCCTCCACATCGGACCTGTTGGCGTCGCCCTGTGCCGGAGGTGGGAAGGCACGCTGGGCCCCGGCCGGCATCTGGCCACGCCCTGAGCTGGCCGTGCGCGAGGACGGCCCCGCCCGCCTCCCGGGCCCACACCTCCGCCTGGAAGCCCTCCACCAGGATGGCCACCAGCAGGTTGAACAGCACGTAGTTGCCGAAGGTCATCAGAGCCACGAAGTACAGCGCTGCCCAGGACGAGGTGGAGGCCATGCCATTGTACAGGACCACATTCCAGTCCTCCTGCGTGAGAATCTGAGGTGCGGGGAGGGGCTGCTGCGAGCTCCGGGCCTGGCCGCCGGCCTCCCTGGCCTCGGCACCAGACCGTCCTCGGCCCCCAGGACAGCGGCCCACCTGGAACACAGTGACGATGGCCCACAGCAGAGAGTCGAAGTTCTTCCTGTCGGGGACCGTGTCCCCGCTGTCCGTCTTCAGGCTGAACTTGCAGCCAAAGAGGTGCATGCCCAGGATGCTGCAGGAGGCGGTCAGCTTGCCCATCCCGCGAGGCCCCTGCGGGGCGGGCCGCGCCGCCCCCTCGCCTGCCGTGGCCGTCCCACCCAGCCTGCGTGCGCCCAGGCTCAGGCCCCCTCCCGGGATGCCCTGCGGGCACCTGAAGATGAAGATGAAGAGCATGAGCAGCATGCAGAAGGTGGCCACGTTGTCCATGGTGCGCACGAGCACGACTAGCTGGCGGCGCAGCGCGGGCAAGAAGCGCACCAGCTTCAGCACCCGCAGCAGCCGGAAGGTCCGCAGCACCGACAGCCCGCCGTCAGCCTGGCCCACGATCTCCCAGACGCTGCGGGCGGGCGGGCGGGGTCAGGAGTCAGCCGGAGGCCCCGCCCCGGCCCCCTCGCCGAACCCAGGCGCCCCGTGGCTCCTGCTTGGGTCCTCAGCGGCAGCAGGTCCAGCTGCATCAAGGCACAGAGGGTGTTGCCGCCTGGCCTCAGGAGCTGCGCCTCTGGTCAGGAGAGGCCACCCAGGGGCTTCCCTGACCAGCACCTGTTGTACCTGTGCCCGCTCCCTCCCTGCGAGGGCGGAGGTCCTGGAGGCCCAGCTTCCTCTGCGGGAGGCGGAGAGGGGCCCCCACTGCCCCCTCCTTTGTGCTGGGCCTGCAGCGACCTGCGACGCAGCTGGCAGGGCGACACGGGGCAGGGCCTGGTGCGGGGGGCTGTGACTGCGCGCTCCTTCCGCAGGGAGCGGCTTGCCAGCTTCTGGAAGCATCCAGGGGGGCAGCCAGCGGCTGCCCTGCCCGCAGCGAGGGCCTGGCCCAGGAGGGCCGGTGCGAGCAGCTGCCCAGCGGGCAGGGCGTACCTGATGACCACAATGACGCCGTCAAAGATGTTGTAGGGGCTGCGGATGTAGCCCAGCGGCCCGCAGGCCAGCAGCTTCAGCAGCATCTCCAGTGCAAACATGCTGGTGAACACCACGTTGCTGATCTCCAGGGCGCTGGTCAGCTCCTCCGGCTGCGGGGACAGGGCACGTCAGGCTGCTGGCGCGGTGCTACGCGGCCGAGCCCGGGCGGGCCGCCCACCTGCTCGTGGTGCTCCACCCCCATGCTCAGCGTGTTGGTGAGGATGGCCGCCATGATGCCGCGGTTGAAGTATTTGCTGTCCACAATGCGCCGGAGCCGGGCACGCAGGCCCGACCACACGCTGCCCCGCCTAGCCGGCGCCCGGCGCCGCCGCGGGCCCCCACAGGGCGCGGCCTCGGGGGGTGGCTGCATGGGGTCGCGCCGGTCCCCGCGCCGCACGTCCTGTGTGAACTCGTATGCCCCGTCTGCGCCCGAGTCTCCGCTCTCCGAGCCGCTGGGCTCCAGCCCGGGGTCCTCCAGGGCACTGGCGCAGTAGGGGCAGTGCGAAAGCTCGCAGGTCAGCGTGCCCGCCTGCGGGCTGGGCAGCGGGCAGGGCACGCTCAGGCCCGACAGGCGGCTGGGGGCCTGGCCCAGGCCTGTGGGGAGAAGGGCGTGGGCAGGTCAGGCTGCTCGCTGGGGCTGTGGCGCACTCGCATCCGGCACTCAGCCCGCACACGGCACGCGGCGCCGGGCCCACAGCAGCAGCGTCCGCGGGGGCGGGGCAGTCACCAGCTCCATTCGCGGGGGTCTCAGGGTCACGTGGGCTAGCGGGGGAGCCGACGTCCACACACACCCTCTGACAGTCCGCCGAGGCGGGCTGGGCCCCAGGGGGTGGACACGAGTGGCGCACCCAGACACCCAGGCCGTCACCACAGCCGGGAAAGGCCCCTGGCCACCCAGCCCGGGCTGCCCTGTCTCGGGAAAGGATGGTCGGGCGGCGCCCCACTCTGGGGCCTCATGGGGTGCGAGGGCCAACTGCCCAGAACCGCCGCCTGCTGGGTCCTCACCGTGCTCTCCGACCAGATGCTGGATCTGCTCGTACGGGTCGGGGCTGCCCAGGCTCAGGGGGCTGTGGCCTCCGCGGGGCCGCCTGCCCGGGAGCCCAGGGCCGGGGCCGCCCTTGCCGCGCCCAGGGCCTGAGGGCAGGATGGTGGGGTAATTCCTGGCGCCCAGGCCCGAGGCCACCTTGAGGCCAGCGGCGTCGCGGGCAGCCCGGGACCTCTCCTGCGGCCCCTCCACGTGGCAGTCCGCGTGGTACACGCTGTGCACGGACTCGGCGTCCGGCGCGGGGCCTGGCGAGGGCGGCGCGGGGGACGTGCGGGCGGGCAGCAGCCGGGCGGCGTGGGTGCGGGGGCTGAAGTGGTAGTGGTGGTGGTGGTGGTGGTGGTGGTGGTACACCAGGTGGTGCACTGAGGCCGCGCGGCGCCCTGCGCCCTGGCAGCGCGGCCCCCCGCTGGGGGCGCCCCGCCCACGCCAGCGGCTCCGCCAGCGGGCGTACAGGCGCAGGGCGCGCCGCTTGGCCTTGCGGCACACGTGGCCCGCGTACTTGAGCAGCTCCTCGTAGCAGCTGCCCGGCTCCGAGAAGCTGGCCAGCGTGCTGTCGCTGGCCAGGTAGCGGGCGCGCTGCTCCCGCATCAGCTGGCTCTCCCGCTGCTTGGTCTCCGAGAACTGCGTGGCGATCACCACCAGGCACAGGTTGATCATGAAGAAGGAGCCCACCTGCAGGGGGCGCCGCTCAGGCTGTCCACTCCCCTGCAGGCCTCCCTACCCCGCCCCTGCAGCCGCGGCCACCTCCCAGCCCACCCTGCTCCAGAGCCACGGTACGACTGGGAGACGCCCAGCCGGGCGGGCCTTGCCACAGGAGGGGAGCCTGACTGGCCGCCCCCAGGCTCCTGGGCACAGGCTGTCCCCACCCCGCCCTGGCCTGTCCTCCCAACCCTGCCCCCTTCCTCCTGCTGGTGGCCATCAGGAGCCTCTGGGCAGCCTGGGCCGTGCCGCCGCTACGCTGCAGAGCAGCTTGGAGGTCAGCGGACACGCGCGGGGCCGCGGCACTCACGATGATGAGCAGGATGAAGTAGATGAAGTTGTAGAAGGAGTGGGCGTCCATGACGTAGTACATGATGTCCACCCAACCCTCCAGCGTGATCACCTGGGAGGGACAGGCAGCTGGACGTGGCCGCGAGGGCGGCAGAGCCCCGCAGCTGGTGCGTGTTCCCGCGCAAGACCAGGCGTCCCGCGCCAGCGCTCCGCGCACCTGGAAGATGGCGATCCAGGCGTAGCCGATGTTGTCGAAGTTGATGGCGCCGTTGTGCGGGTTGGCGTCGCCCGAGCGGCACACGTTGTAGTACTGGTTCCAGTTGACGCAGGCGTTGCCCGCGGCTGGCAGCTGCACGTAGGCCTCCCAGCCCAGCGTGCACTCCACGCGCAGCTCGCGCCGGCTGGGGATGTGCGAGCACCGCTGCATGCCGTTGTCGCGGCGCGCAGAGCAGATGAACGGGTTCTCCTCGCCCTCGTCCGTCTGGTAGTAGGGCCGCAGGAAGGTGAGGTTGGTGTTCCTGCGGCGGCGCGGGCAGGCGCAGGGAGAGCCAGGCGGGCAAAGAAAGCCGACGTTGAGCTGGAGACCTGAGCCCGGGAGACCGCAGCCGGGTCCCAAGGAAAAGGGCCCCGGGAGGGCGCGGGAGGGCGGGGCGCCGGGAGGGGGCGGGGCCGCCGGGAGGGGCGGGGCCGGGCCCCCTCACCTGGCAAAGGCACTGTCCAGGAAGCAGCGGTTGCGCAGGAGGCCCGCCCAGAGCTGGACACCCACGATGCCAAAGATGAAGAAAACGAAGAAGCACAGCAGAAGGACGTTCCCCAGCATGGGCAGCGTGTCCAGCAGAAGCGTGACCAGGATGCGCATGCCTGCCACAGCAGGGCATAGGTCAGCTCAGGGGCGCGACCCTGCAGCGCCCTTCCCTTCCACCCGACCGCACCGTGGGGGTGTCGTGGGCACACGCGCGCAAGCTGGGGCTGGTCAGCAGGGCCGGTGCACCCGGCGGCCTGCCCTCACTCAAACGTTCCAGGGGTCAGCTGAGACCCCTTCCCTCAGACGAGCAAGGGCCGGGTAAAGCTGAGGCAGGGCTCTGCCAGGGGAGGGGCGCCCTGGTCCAGGAGGGGCGTCCCCAGGGGAGGAAGGCGGACAGCAGTTGCTGCCTCAAAGGCCCAGATGACCCAGGGGTCGGTCACAGCGCCCCGAACTGCCAGCCCGGCAGCCCCGAGCGAGCACGCCCGCCTACGGCGCTCCGACGGGCCGGCCCCAGCATGGCCCTGATTCGGGCCTCGGTGTTGCAGCCTTGGGGTGTGTCTGTCCCTGGTGTGCGACTGCTCCAGCAGGGCATCGCCCCAAACACTGGGCCAGGAGATGGGGCTCAGCGCAGAGGGGTCCCTCAATGACGCTGGGGAGTCAGCACCCACAGCCGGCAACACCCCAGCGGGCCCAGGTGGGTGTCCTCCCCAGCAGCCTGCAGCAGGTCCCCCAGGGTCCACGGAGAGTGGCCAGCAGTCAGGCGGGCAGCCTGGCCGCCAGGCCCCCTGCAGGCCCCAGCAGCCCTGTAGGACCCGGGCCTGGCCTGCCGCCTGGGGCTGGCCACTTACTGGGCACGCGGTTGATGGCGCGCAGGGGCCGCAGCACGCGCACAGTCCGGATGGCGGAGAGGCTGACGTTGTGTCCGTCCAGCGAGTACTCCATCATGCTGGGGAGGAGGGCGCAGAACGACCCCGGTAACCCCACGGGACCCCAGCACGCTCGGCCCCAGGACCGCCGGGCCGGGCCCAGGCCGCCACCTCCCGCGGACCGGGCCGCGCCGCACCCCGCCATGACGATGAAGAAGTCCAGCCGGTTCCAGGTGTCGCCCAGGTAGCACTTCCGGCCGAACAGCCCCAGGGCCACCATCTTGACGATCATCTCCACGGCGAAGAAGGCGAAGATGAAGTCGTCGAAGGCCTGCGGAGTGCGGGGCTCAGCCTCGACCCCCGCGCGCCCCGCGCCCCCCCAACCGCGCCCCCCCCACCTCCAGGATGCCGCAGCGCTCCGAGCGGCACGCCACGTCCTCGCAGGGCCGGAACATGCCGAGGGTCACGCAGTTGAGCATGATGACCAGCATGCTGACGTGCTCGAACCACCTGGTGCGCTGTTAAGGCTGGTGTCATGGAGGCTGTGGACCGCCGCGCGCAGGGTCCCCAGGGCTCTCCCTGACCCCAGCAGCTGGGCGCTGAGGGAGGGAGCCCCCAGATGAGCCATGGCACGTGGTGCCAGCCGCGCCCCACCCCACCCGTGCCCAGAGCAGGACCCTGCGCCCCACCTGGGCCTAGGGGTCCCCCCCCACTGCTGGCAGCGGGGGCTTGCGAGCACCCGTTGCGCGACTCATGGCCGCCAGGTGGCGCCGTGGCACAGCAGTTCCTCGAGGGCGTCTCCGCGAGGGCCGCCCGGTCCGGCGGGTCGCCAGGAGGTGGAGAGCCCTGTGGCCCGCCTTCACATGAGCCCCCAGTGCAGACCGCTGCCCCCGGCGGAGCGCGCGGGCGTCCAGCGCGGGGCAGGAAGCCCTCAGGCCCCACGGCGCACTCCGTGGAGCGGCGCTGGGTCCCCTGGCGCGCGGCCAGCGCGAGCCAAGGGCGAAGACACGCGGCCTGGAGAGGCCCTGACCGCAGGCTCTGCTGCCCGCCTGGCTGGGCCGGGGCGGTCCAGGTAGGGAGAGGCTGGAGACCCACCAGGGACCGCTCAGGTCAACCAGGAGGAGCTCACCAGCCGAGCCACAAACCTGGCCCCGCCACGCCCCAGGGTAGCCTTCACCCCTCCCCTCCTGGCCGAGGGCCAGGCCATGCCCCTCCTCCCGCCCCGCTGCCCCCACGCCTGGGCGGTCAGACGTGGTCGCCCTGCAGTGACTCCCGCCAGCCTGGGGTGGGCACGGTGTGGCCCACCCCATGAGCACACACCTGTCCCGCCGGCCCCCGACCCACGCGGGGTGGGGGATGCACGGCCCTGCCCAGGCCCCGGGGCCGCAGGCGCCAGGCAGGGACACAGTGACCGCTCAGCCTGGGGCCGCCTGCGGGCAGCTGGAGGCCTGCCCCGAGGGCGCCTGGCAGCCAGGGGCCGCCTGCCACGCCCCACTGCAGTGCCCTGTCCCGCCCAGGGGCAGCTGGGCCCACGGTGCAGGCTGGTCGCCCACCAGCGCCCGGGGCCTGCGGGCTGGCCACACGCATGTTCTCTGGGTTTTAGTTAAGAATCTTTTAGGCTTGACCTAAGCTGCACAAACGTGTCCACTTCCGCTGCCAGGGGAGGAGCTGCCGATGGCCTCTGCACAGGGCCCGAGGCTGCCCGCCTGCAGGCCCGGTCACCCCAGCCCACACCCAAGGCCCGGCAACGCCCGGGTCGCGGCGGCCGCGGGGCGGGGTCGCCTGTCCAGGCCCTGGCACTCTGGGTGGCTGCGGCCCGCTCCCAACCCGCGTCCCGACTCCGTGCAGCAGGGGGTGCCCCGGCCCGCAGGCATGGGGGCGCGGAGCTGCGGGCCCGCCTTCCAGCCTCGGCCCAACTGGCACCCAGCCCCACGGCCCAGCAACGTGGGGGCCCATCCTCTCACCCAGGGCACCATGCACCCCGATACATGCCAGCGCCAGCCCCCCGCGGCCCAGTCGGCAGAGGCCAGAGCAGCACAGTCCTGGCCACTGTCCGTGGTGCTGAAGCGGCCTCCACCCACCTGGCCCCATAAGACCGCCCCCTCCCGGGCAGGAAGTCTGCTATGTCCCACCCTGGGGACCCCAAGGGCCGGGGCTTGGGGCTGCTGGGAGTGTGTGGACGTGCACTCGGGAGCCAGTCAGCACCTGGTGGGGGCACCGGCCCAGCAACCCAAAGCCCGTTGTGGGGCGGGGCTCCGCCGGGAGGCCCTGAGTGCCCCTGAAGCCCAGTGCTGGCAGGGGGCCTGGCTGCCCCCGCGCCCCGTGGATGAGCCCCAGGGGCCTGCTGTGCGCCCCCTGAGGCCGACTGGGCGGCAGCTCGGTCCCTCCTCACGGCAGCTCCAGCGCCTGAGCCTGCCCACAGGCCCTGACTGGAGAGGACCGTGGTGACTCAGCCCACTGCGGACGGGCCAAGGCTGGGCCTCGCGGGGCCCCGGAGGGGCGGCCATCAAGGCTCGCAATGCCTGCCCGCATCCCGTGCCCACACCAGCGACCTCGGGACGGCCGTCCCCGCTGCGCCCGACCTCCACCCTCACCCCTCCTCGTCTGCGGGGCTCCTGGCACCGCCCGACACCCCTCCTGCCCAGAGACAGACCCTCGACTGTGCTGCACCCCACGCGGACCGGAGCACGCTCCCCCACCCCGGAGCCCGGAGGGGCGGGGCGGCCGCCGGCCCGCCCTTCTGTGCTGAGGGGTCCTGGCCCGCCCTGGACGCTGCGCAGGCTGCCAGCCCAAGTGGGGGTCCCACCCCAGGTCCCCATACCGCTGCCCCAGCTGACTGCATGCCCCCCGGAGCCCCCCACCTGCTGTCCCAAATCCAAGCTGTTCAGCCCCAAACCGCAGCTCCCTGGCCTTGCCCTGGAAAGGCCAGGTCCCCCCGGACCCGGCTGGGCAGACGAGACCCTCCAGGGTGGACAGGTCTTGCGGGGCGACTGGGACGGCATGGGGCACGGGGCTGGCGGCTGTGTGCGCCCCAGCAGCTGGCTGGGCCTCGGGTGAGCCCCACCGTGGGGTGTCCGACAGCCTGTCTGGCCGTGGGCCAGTGGCCAGGCCGGGGCCTCGGCCCACAGTGCTCTCTCCTTCCCAGCTGCCGCAGTCACGGCCACCACGGGGCGGGCCTGCGCAGGGGTCCCCAGGGTGCTGGGCTCGCAGCCAGGTGACACCCGGCCGGCCACGTGGGGCAGGCCCAGAAGGTCCACCTTTGCGCACGCCCCAGGCGCAGCTACTCGATGTCGGGAGTCAGCGGGGCCGCGGGTGCCCCCTGCTGCAGCTCAGCAAGGTCCAGGGGGCGGTGAGCCTGTCCTCTGAGCTCCTGCCGGCCTGGGCCCTCCAAGCAGGGCTGGTCTGCGCAGCGCCCAGTCCCGGCCCAGCGGCGTGTCCTGCCAGCTGCATCAGCAGCTCCCCAGCCAAGGGCGGCCGCAGGGCTGTCTGTGCCAGGGCGGGGCGCCGGGCGCGGAGCCTCCAGGGAGCACACGGCGGCTGGCGCTGGCCAGGGCAGTGTGAGCGAAGGCTCCTCGCGGTCCCCGTCACTTCGGCCGAAGCCTGGCGGCAGGGGACACCCGCCAGCCACTTGGTGGCAGCGAGCGTGGTGGCCGAGGCGCGGCCTCCGAGAAGGGGCCAGCCTCGCGGGGCCCTGGAGGCAAGGGGCAACGCCCTCCCGCAGTCCTGCCCCGTGAGGCGCCGGGCACACCCCATCCTGCCGGGAATGGCGTGGGTGGGGGGCAGAGCCAGGGGGCCCCGGAGACAAGCAGCCACTGAGGGGCGGGCGGCTCTGGCAGGAATCCTCCCAGCCAGAAATAGCTGCCTGGCCACTGCACAGCTGCCCAGGGCCTGACCGGCAAGGGTGGACGTGCTTCCCACGGGAACGCAGGAGGGGCGCTCACCCTGCTGGCAGCCGCAGCAGGGGCTGAGGGGAGCGGGGCAGGACCGGGGCAGGGCCCGGCCACAGCACAGCGGGGCCCTGCAGGCAGCGCGTGGGGCACAGGCTGTCCTGGGGTCGGGCCCCGAGAGAGCTGGGAGGCGGGGGCCACGGCTGGGACAGCGGGTCTGCAGCGGGATGTCTGGGGCGGGGCCGCAGGGCCGGCCACAGGGGTGGGGCGCCCCCTCACACACCCCTGCATGCACAGGGCCTGCCGACAGCTCCCCGCCGCCCCAGGACGTGCTGCCCACACCTGGGGTCCCACGAGCCCCGGGTGTTGGCATACAGGCGGCCCCTGGGGCAGGAACGGGCCTCGTGCACCCTCCCAGCCAGAGCGCCCCCGCGGCTGCAGGCTCTGGACAGCAGACGCCCGGACACCCGCCCGCAGCGTGCCTGTCCTGGAGCCACCCGTGGGGCCGTGCCCCAGCACCGCCGGCTGGGAGTGGACGCCGGCGGCCACCGCGGCCCCTGCCCCGCTGGCTGGGCGTGAAGCAGGCCCAGGCCGGGAGGGTGTGAGCACGGGGGGCGGGGTGTGAGCCTGCCCAGCCCAGGCCCAGCCCCGCGGCTGCTCCAGGCCCAGTGACGGGCCCTCGGTGGGCACCCACCCCAGCACACAGCGGGACCCTGGCCCCGGTGCTGCAGCCCGCTGCCCTGGGGGCGGGCCGGACCCCGGCGGAGGCTGCCGAGCAGGGCAGGCGTGGGTGGGCGGCCGGCGGGGACACGCGGGCCCAGGCCTTCCCTCCTTTCAGAGGACTTGGCCCCCGCCAGCCTGCCCAGCCAAGGGGACCCTGTGGCCAGTGGGCCGGCAGGCCGGTCAGGCGGGTGGCCAGGCCCAGGCCCCTTCCTGGGTGTCCACTAGGCGGCTGGAGGCGGGGCGGTGGGAGGGGGTCACTGCTTCCCGCCCGGCCTCCAGAGCCTGCAGATAAACAGTCTAAATTAGGAATTAAAACATCCTCTGCCCCGCCGGCCGGGAGGCCATATTTCACACACGCCGGAGACGCCCAGCCCCGCCGCCCTCGCAGCCCGGCCTCCCGGCGTGACCCCGCATGGCTGCCACGCAGGCGCAGCCGCCCCGGGCCCCACGGCACCAGGGCCCTGCCCACTGGGCGGCAGGTGCGGGCAACTGCCACGGCGCCTGCCCGGGACGAGCGGGGGCGCCCTCAGGCACAGCCCAGCGGCCCCCCAGCCTCCGGCCCCAGGGAGGGCCAGCCGTGGGAGTCCAGGCCCAGGGCCGCTGCCCGCGCTGCCCGGCTGCTGCAGCGGGAGGGGGTGGAGGATGCGGGCCGAGGCCCAGAGACACACAGGACGCTGCCCCTGCCCCGCCCGCCCCTCCAGTGCAGCCAGGACCACAGCAGCCAGTGGGGCCATCACGGTTCTCGGGCGCACGCTCCCCCGACCCCAGGGGCACCGCCGGCCGGGGGCTGAGACCACCCCCTCCCCAGCACGTGGCGCTGGGGAGGCTGGCCTTGCTTCTGTGGGCTCCTCGCCGGGCAGCGGCCGTGGGGGTCAGCTGTGCCTGACCAAGCGTCCCACAGAGGCCCGCAGCATCTGGCCGGCCCAGGGGTCCCCAGCCAGACGGTGCAGAGGGAGGCTCCCGGGAGGGCGGGTGTCCAGCGGGGGGCCGCTGCACCCGTGCCCACCGAGACAGGCCGGGGCAGCCCCCCCCGCCCTGGCCCGTGACCCCGGACTGGCCAGCCGCTGTGGCAGGGCTCGGCGGCCCCGGGCAAGGCCGCGCAAGCCCCCACCGCGGGCGTGGGCCGGCCCTTGGGCGCCCGAGCAGCCCACACGAGCAGCAGCGCAGGCCCCTGCAGACCACAGGGCCGGTCCTTCCCCACGGCAGGCCCGAGGGGCTGCCGATCCAGAGCCTGGACAGCCCAGCCACGTTCATAAGGGCCAGGCCTGACGGGTGGCAGGATTAGAGGCCGTTGCCCGGCAACCGGAGGCGTCTGCCTCCCGGCCAAGGTAAGAGGAAACCCCAGAGATTCATTAGCAACAGGTTCCCATGGCAACCGCGCCAAGCTCATTAATAATTTTTTTATTTGCGTGTGGGTGTTGAGCGCCTGGGGGGGGCTGGCGGGGGTGGGAGCTCCCAGCCAACAGTCCCCCCCCTCCCCCGCAGCGCAGGCCACAGGCGGCGCCAGCCCAGGGGTGTGGGCGACCCAGGCGTCACTGTCACCCCAGGCCGTGCGACCCCCACCCCCCGCCCGGACAGAGCTGGGCCCTCCGCAGGGTGGTCTCCCCGGGGCTGCAGGCCTGGGACGTCCAGCCCCAGCACGAGTGGACACAGAGGTCTCCTGCGGGTGCAGAAGCTTCCAGAACCTCAGCCGTGACAGCCGCAGGCCCCGTGCCAGACGGGTCCGGCTCCGAGCCCCGTGTCCCCCGGGGGTGCACGGCGGGTGCTGGGGACCCCACGGCAGATGCAGCCCTCAGGGCTGGCCCACAGGCGCCCACCCGCTGGGACAGAATGTGGAATCCGGCCCGCTGCCCGCTTCCCCTGGGACGGCCACTGAAGTCCAGGAGCTCCCTGGTGCGAGTGGCCGGACCCCGACGGAGGCCCCAGCAGAGGACGGAGCGATCATAGGGCCCCGCGGGCCGCTCGCAGCCCGCAGGGTCCGGCCCAGGCAGGCACCCCTGGCACAAGCCCCACGGAGGAGCAGGCCGGGCACTGACCGGGCAGCCCGGCCCCAGCAGGTGCAGGGAACCGGCAAGGCCCAGGGTCCGCCAGCAGGACCGCAGGCCACATCCGGCCCCAGGACGCAGAGGCCACCACAGGGAGGGCCGGAGGCCCCGCGTGGGGTGAGCTGACGGGAGGCGCCCGGCTCAGCGGACACCCTCATGGCCAGGCCCGGGTCTGTCCGAGGCCCCGCCCTGCAGCCCAGACCCCACGGCGCAGCGGCCCAGGCCCTGACCGGCACGGGCTGCAGACGGTCACTCACCCCGCATGACATCACGGGGCTGGGGACACCCGCGTGATGGCCAAGCCAGGCACGTCCCGTCCACTAGCACAAGGAGCCAGCGGCTGAGTCACCGGCCACGCTGGCACCACTGCAGACAAAGGGACGCACGGGCAGCGGGCCGGTCAGCCCTGGGGGCCCACGCCACTCCTGCGCCGCCCCCAGCCCCACTCTGGCCCCGTGCCCATCCCCCCACCATTGGGCCAGGACCATTCCGGACAGCACGGAGGGCTCGGCCATGGGGGTGCCGGGGCAGCTGCCCGAGGGCCCCTGCAGCCGAGCCCGGGCGCCTGGATACCCCAGGTGCCTCCACCACCCCCGGAGAGGCCAGCGCCCCTCCCACCAACAGCAGAGGCCACCGGGCCCACCTGCCTGAGGCCCAGAGGGCCGCGAGGGCCACCGGGACACGCCTCGGGCCAGCAGGCCCTGCCCACCCGGAGGCCGAGCGTGGCGAGGCCTGGCCGCTGCCCGTGGACCCAGACTGGGTGCCCGACCCTGCTGGCCTGCTCCCTGCGCTGCCAGAGCCAGCGGCTGGGCGGTGCAGGGCTCTGCTCATGACCAGCTACTCGGCACGCGGCGCTCGGAGGTCCGCAGCGCCCGCGGCAGGAAGAGGGCGGTGGCCCACACAGCGCTGGGAGGCCCGACTCCGGGCCGCGCTGTCCACTCGGGAGGCCGCCAGGCTGGACGTGGTGCCGGCGCGGGCCCACATTGCTCCGCAGCCCGACAGGACAGGAGCCCCGCCAGCAGGCCGGGGGCGGGGCCGCTCGCCCCACCTCCCCTGCGCTGCCCCCTCCCGGACGCCCCGCCCCACGCACCTGGCCTCAGCGCAGGCGCCCCCACGCGTCGGGCACCCGGAGACGGGACGTGCGCCCCGAGGCGCACAGGTGGGACCTCAGGCCACAGAGAAAGGGGGTCTCAGCGGGCCCCGGCAGGGCGGGCCCCTGGCCGGTCCCTCCCAGGGCAGCCCGGTGCCCTCCCGTCCCCACACCCCCAACCCACGACTGCCCACAGGCGCGGCCCCACGGGCGGGGAGCCTGCAGCCCCACTGCACAAGTCCTGCCCCCGACCCCCGACCCTGCTCGGGGAGCCATAGGTGGGGCCGGCACAGAGGGCGGGCGGCGGCTGGTCCGCCTGGCCTGGACGCACCAAGGACAGGACGCCCGGCTGCCCCGCCCACCGTCCTTCCCCAGAGAGCAGCGCCTCCCCGGACCGGCGGGGACCCCAACTCGGGCTGGGGCACCAGCCGGCGACGGGGTGGGGCTGCCTCTGCCCGCCTGGCCTCGCCGCCCTCTCCAAGGCCCCCAGCCGCCTCAGGCTTGTCTGAGCTTCCTCCCCACCCCGGCCAGGCCAGCGACTCAGCGCAGCCGGGCGCTGGCAGCCAGAGCAGGGAGGCACACGGGGAGTCCGGGCGCACTCAGGGCAGGGGCCACGCCTGGCCCGAGCAGCCCCACGTTCTCAGGGGCAGTGACCGCCCAAGCCTGCCTGGGAGACCCGAGGCGCAGGGCCGGGCAGCGGGTTCCCTCCAGGGGGCCAGGCAAGCCTGGAGGCCGGGAATGGCCACTCGCAGGTGGATGAGAGGGGCTGTGCGGGGCCCTGGCGCTGCAGAGGATGGGGGCCCCAGGTGGGGCCACGCCCCACGCAGACGCCAGGCGGGGGGGCCCCCCCAGCTCCGCCCTCAGCTCCGCCCGCGGGCGCGTGACCTTGGCTCGTCCTCAGCTGCCTCCGATGCCTCGGGGCCACGGGGCTCCTGCACGCAGCCTACCGGCCACGGTGGCATCACGCCCTGCCCGGCCGCAGCGCTGTCCGCCCGCAGGCGGGAGTCAGGACCCGGATCCGGGGCGGGCAGGGCACACCAGCCCCGGCCGGCCGCGAAGCCGCCCACGGCCGCTATAAATAGGCCGTGTGGGAACCGCGGAGTGCGGCCGACGGGGCTCCCCGCCGCGGCTCCCACGGGCGAGGTGCTCACGGCCCGTCCGCGGGCGGCAGGGGGAACACCCCGGCCGTACTTGCCCCACGGGTCAGGCTCCCGCAAACTTGCCTGCACCCCGGGCGACTGGGTCTGGGAGGCAGCGGGTGCCCCTGCACAGAGGCCAAGGTCTGGGGTCCGGCTGCGCGTCTGGGGCCAGCCCCACCCCGGCACCGCGGACACTGCAGGCCTCTGAGCACGGCCGCCCCAAGGGACCGGGCTGCCGGCCAGGCAGGGGAGAGCCGCCCAAGGCGGCAGGGCCTCGCCCGCCAAAGGTCAGTGGCCACCCGCGCGGCCAGGGTCAGCAGGTATCTAGACGAGGGCAGAGCCAAGTAGCCTCCACGCCCAAGGGCAGACATGCTCTTCCTGGTGTCCCAGGAGCAACTGTGCAGCGGGTGGGCCTCCTGACGCGCCAGCCGGGCGCTGAGCAGGGGCCAGCACCCAGAGCAGCCGCGGCCGCCGGCTGCCTCCCCAGCCCAGGCCCGCGGGCACTGCCTGGTCACCACATCCCGCAGGGGCCTGGGCCACGCAGCCGCCTGGGCTCGCCCCTCCCCTGGGGAGGCCCCCGCCACGTGCCTGACAAACACCCCGCCCAGCCAGCACCCACCCCGGCCGCCTGGCCGGCTGTCATGGAGAAGCAGCGCAGGCCCGGCTGCACAGGCCCAGGCCCAGCGCCTGCCCCAGCCGCCACCTCCAGGCCTGGTCCCGCGGCCGCCCTCCAGGGCAGCAGGACGCCCACCACGCTGCATGGACACGCACTCGGCCCGCCGCCACCTGCTCGGAGCCCCGCCCCGTGGATCTGCGTTGGGAGCCGGCTCCCACTGCCCGGCCAGCGTCTGCTCACAGCCCGCAGAGCCCGCGGCGGGGACCGCGCTGGTCGGCTCTCTGCCTCCCCGACCCTCACACGCAGCCAGCAATAGCTCGTCCCTGCCGGCCTGTCCAGGCCACCCCATCTCTCCAGGCCCAGGGACAGACACGCACCGGCCCCACACCTGGCAACCAGCTCCTGCAGCAGGGAGCCAGCAGAGGGAGGCCGCCCTGCAGGGTCAGCTAACAGGCCCACAAGTCACTCCCGGGGGACACAACGGCCAAGTGGGCCCAGCCTTCTCGGGGCACGGCGAGGACGGCCCTTCCGCCAGGCGGGGACAGGCGGGGAGCAGGGCCACCAGTGGGGGTGCCACCTGCCTCCTTGCCCCCACCCAGCTGCGTGTGCAGGCGGCCTGCGGAGTTCGTGGATGGGGCCTCTCCAGAGAGGAGGCCCCCGGGGCTCCCAGTCGTGGAAAACTTCGCTCCCCTCCCTGAGTTCCTGGGACGCAGCCTCGAGGGCTCCGCCTCTGGCTGGACCTCTCAAGCGGGAGAGCCGGGTGCAGGACGACGGCCTGGGGTGCAGGTGCTCAGACCCCTTGTCAGGGCTGCCGCAGCCGCGTGTTCCTCTCCCACCCTTGCCCTGCGCGACTGCCCAGGGACCAGGGACACCCCGCTGAGGCGTGGTGGGGCGGCCACTACTCTCCAGACGCACACCGGAGCGGCCTTCCGCGGAGGACGCTGCTTCGCGCGGGCCCTGCACCCCACCCCGCGCAGGGCCCATGGGGCGCGCGTGGGGGCGCACGCGGAGTCCTGCGCCCTGGCCCGCACCGGCCACCAGGAAGGATACGGGTTACACACCAGCCGGAGGCACCAGCTGCGCGGCCGCGTGGTCTGCCCGAGGCAGAAGAAGACGGTGGCCGCCAATGCCGGGTACGGGACAGGCTGCTCCTCGTCGGCGCCCGGCTCCGCGCCGCGCTCGCTCGCCGGGCTCCCCCGGGGCGAAGCGCCAGGTCCGGACCCCAGCTCCGCCTCTGCCCCCCGCGCGCCCGGGCTCGCTGGGGACGCCCCCGCCGCCGCCGCCGCAGGGCCCGGGGGCGACGCGCCCAGTGGCACTCGGACCTCGTCGGCCACCAGCGCGCCCTCGGTCATGGTGGCGGCGGGCAGCACCTGCGGGGGACAGGCGGGTGACCCGCGTCCCGGGAACGACACTCCTCGGCCGCCGCGGGCGGAGCGGAGCTGCGGGAACAGCCTCGGCCGCCGGGCTGTCTTTGTCTTTTCTCATTAGACACACGCGCCCCCCGCCCCCGCGCGCCCCCTCCCTCCCTCGGGCGAGGGCTGGGCGGCCCCTCCCCCAGCGGCGGGCGCGGAGCGGGGGCGGGGGCGGCGCGGAGGGGCACCCGGCTCCGCTCAAGTTGCAGAGGGTCCCGGGCGCTCAGTGGGGCGCGCGTCCTCGCCGGTCTCACCTTGCTCCGGCGGCCGGCGGCGTCCCCGCGGGCATCGCCCGGGCGGCGCGGTCACCGCAGACCCGGCACGGCGCTCCGCCCCGCCGCGAGCGCCGGCGCCCCCGGCCCGCGCCCCCCGCGCCCCCGGCCCGCCCGGCTCCGGCTCCTGCTCCGGCTCGCCGGCGGCGGCCCCGGCGCGGAGGCGATCGCAGAGCGCAGGGGGCGCGGGCTCCGGGCGCGGGGGGCGCGGGCTCAGGGCGCGGGCCGGGGGCGGCCAGGCGGCGAGCGAGCCCCGAGCGTGTCCGCGCGCCGCGCAGGAAACTTCGGAGTGAGCCCGGGAGGGGCGGGGTCGGCCGCGAGCGGGGCGGGAGGGGCCAGCGGGCGGGGCGGGGCCGGGCCGGGGGCGCCCGCGGGGACGCGGCTGGGGGCCGGGCGGGCCCGCCCCCGGCGCGCGCGCGCGACGCCCCCCGCCGCGGAGGCGCCCCGCCCCCAGGCCCGCCGGGGCCCGGCCCCGCTCCCACCCTCCGACGCGGGGCGCGCGCGCCAGGGGGCGCTGGCGGGGCGGCTGGGGGCGGGGAGCGGCGCCGACGTCCCCCGCCCCCAGCGCGGGGGCGGCCGCGCCGCCGGGGCCGCCTCCCCCTCCCGCCACCTGGCTCGCGGGCGCGGCCCCCGGCGGCGGACGGGCGGGGGGTCCCCGGGGGCGGGGCCGCGGGCGTGGGAGGCGCGGCGTGGCCGTGCGCGGCGCGCCCCTCCCCCGCGGGTGCCGGGCGTGCCGAGCGCGTGTGTGGTCGCGCGGGGGCGGCGGCGCATCGCGGCGGGATCCGGGGCGCACGCACCGCGGAACGGGCGGCTCCGCCAGTCGCCAGGCCCGGCCCTGCCCCCTGCCTGGGGAGCCGCCCCTTCTCCGCCGGGAAGTCCCCTCCGCCGAGGGGTGCCCCGAGGCCGCCGCCTCCGCGCCCACCAGGCTGCCAGAAGCTCAGGCGGGCAGGGCGACTGGGCCCGACATCATACGGCGGGACCAGCCCTCTGCGCCTCGGACGCGGCGGGGGCAGGGAGGGCGGGCGCAACCCGAGGGGCTGGGCTGTCTTCGCCCCGCCCCGCCCTCCGGGGACGCCCCCTCACTACTTGACGGGGCGCGCCGCCCAGAGAGCCCGCGGGTCCCCGGGTCTGGCCTCCGTCCGCAGGCCCGCCGCGGCTGGGGCGCTGGGGCAGCCCGGCCACCCAGTCCCAGCCTCCTGGCAGCGCTGGCCGTTTTAACGCTGCTTAGGGCAGAGGGCAGCCCGGGAGCGAGCGCCCAGAGCAGAGGGACCCTAGCGTGCCCTGGAAACCTGGCGAGGGCCGGGGTGCTGGAGGGGAGCCCCGGGTGGGAGGCGAGGCGAGCGCCACCTGCCGGGCTCTGCGGGCGGAGCAGCGGGGTGGCGGGTGCGGGTGCAGCGGGGTGGGGGAGCCGCACAGGCCCCCCTTGTTCCTCGGAGCCTCGTTCCCCGGAGGCTGGCCACAAACAAGTTCTGGAACAGAAAAAAATTGTTTACAAGTGGCGTTCAGGGCGCTGGCGAGCTGAGGGGTCGAGGAGGCGGCGCTGTCCGCTCCCCGGCCCTGTGGCCTCCGGGCGGGCCAGGCGGGGGAGGGCCACACGCTCCCGCCTGCCCTGCTGCAGGAGGGTGCTCTGGCCAGACCAAGCTTGGGCCCCTCGGCCTGACCGGTGCTCAGCAAGCTGCCCAAGCTTCTCTCACCGGCAGGATCCCAGCTTGAGTCCTTCCCGCTTGGGACCCCATCAGGATCCGCCCCGCAGGGTGGGGTGGTTGCGTGGGGCTCCCAGTGCCCTGGGGGGCAGAGGGCAGAGGCGGTGACCCTGGGGAGGACGGCTGGGCGTCCAGAGGTGGCCAGGCCGTCCAGGGGTCTGGTCCTGCCCTTCAGTCTTTTCCCTCAAAGCCGAGCTCTCCCTCTGCGAACACCTGCGTGGGCGTGGGCTGGCCAGTGGCCACTGGGTCCCTCAGCTGGAAACAGGAGCCCCCAGGAGCAGGACGCACAGCCCTCTGCAGCCTGCTAGGTCCGGGAGGGCGGCTGCACCCTCGGCTGCTGCCTACCTGGGTCCACCCTTTGCCCATCCCCCCACCACCGGGTCTGCGCTTCACTGCTTTCCAGGCTCAGTCCAGGGCGTGTCCCCCCACCCTCCCCGCTGGCCCGTCCTGGCTGCCAGCCCCGCCTGCCATGCCCACTGCTGGCGCCCGCTGACCTGGCCCCCTCAGCACTGGCCACTGCGCAGTGCCTTGGCCTGAGGACCCCTGGCCCTGTGGGGCTCCCCGGCGGCCAGACAGGACGTGCTCAGCAGGGGTGGTCGGCCTGCCCGAAGGGGACAGGGCCACCAGCCAGGCCCCACGCCCCACACCGGGCCGGCTCCCAGGACCCCACGTGCTGGGAGACACAGGCCAGGGAGCCGAGTGGCCAGCAAAGGGGCTTCACTGCCAGCGGCCCCCGAGCAGGCCCCGGGTGCAGGGCCCTGCCTCTGAGCCAGGAGCTGTCCACCAGCCCATGGGGGCGCCGCCCTGCACCTGGGAGGGCGTGAGGGCTGCTGGCTGGGCCTGCGGGAGCAAGGCGGCAGCGTGGACGACCAGGAAAAGCAGCTGGGAAGCCAGCCGCACCCCTTCATGCCCTCAGGCCCCTCAGAGCCACCCCAACCCTCCCCAGGTCCTCACGGCCCCTCGAGTTGGGCCTCCGTGGGGTCTTTATCAGAGAGCCCCGAAGCGGCACCATGGCCCACAGCCCCTCGTGGGGGCCCACTCGGCCTCCCTGAACCCCCAGGTGCTGGGCCAGCCTGGCCAAGGGCCTGAGCCAGCAGGACGCGGCCCCAGCCTGGACGGGCCTGTCGGCCTGCCTCGGCGAGCTGCTGGGCAGGGGCGGCCGCGGCCAGCGCCACCTCCAGCCCCTGCGTCTCTCACCATGAACCCTGCTGCTCTGTTTAGTGTCCCGTGGATCCCACTTACTGCTGGGGTCCCCAGCGGCCCTCAGGGGGCCACCCCACTGGGAGGCCGGGACGCAGGAGCTGCTGGCCACAAGGCACAAGGCCAGGTCAGGGCGCTGAGCAGGGAGGGTCAGCCGCTGCAGGCGCCGGGGCGCACGGTCAGGCCATGAGACCAGCAACAGGACTTAGAGGAGAGGCCTGGCCAGCCATGACCGGCGGTGGGGCGGCGGGCCCTGCCGGGGACAGCCCGCCCTCCGGGGCCTGCGGGTCAGGGCCGGCCGAGGGCCGCGGCACGTGCCCTTGAAAGGAGCACCTCCGGGTGGCCGTCCCAGGCGGGGCCCAGCTCAGCAGCCACTTCCAGGACCGTCCTGCTCGAGCCCCGGGCCCACCTAGCAGGGAGTGCAGCGCTGCTGCCCATGAGCCTGGCCGTCCTGCCCACGGCCCGGCGAGGCTGGAGGACGCCCTCCCCTCGTCAGGCCTGCCGTGGCAGGGCCGGTGCACAGCACAGCCAGGTGTCGGTCGGTTGTAACTGGGACCCCGAGACGTTTAATGTTTAACCGGATTAAATATTTATTTAAACAGGCGAGTGGCCGGGCCTCTGCCGGGAGACGGGGTTGAGGGCAGGCGGCGTGGACACCGGCCGCTGGGCTCAGGGCTCGCGCTGGGCCTGCCTGCCCCTCCCCACCCACCGTGGCTGCCCTCCACTGGCCCCAAGGCCCCGCCTGCAGGGCATGGGGCCCTCAGGGAGCAGACCTGCAGCCTCCTCCTGGGCCCAGGCCTGGCCGGGCAGGTGGGCCACCAGGGCTGAGTTGGACCAGGGTGGGCAGCGCGCCCCCTGGGCTCCCGGGGCATGGCCAGGCCTGGGTGCCCACAGCTGTGGGCTCGGGCCCTCCCGCGGCGCCGGCCTCTCGGGTCTCTGAGCCCAGGGCCCGGGGGCAGGGCCCCCCCAGAGGGGAAGGAGTGGCAGGAGCCGACACCGCAGGCCCGCGTCCAGGGCTGGGGCTGGGTGGGAGGCGGGCGGGCCGGGGGACCGATGTGCTGGGCGGCAGCTGGCTGGACTCCCGGAGGGCCAGAGGGGCTGCTGAGCACCAAGGAGATGGCAGGCCGCCTGCTGTGTCTGGCCGGCCGGCATGCAGGGCCTACAACCAGCACTGGTGGACAGACGCCGGCCGGCCAGGGAGCCCCTGCCCACGGCCGCCCGCTGCCCGCTGCCCGGCCGTCTGTGCGGCCCATGAGGGCTCCATCGGAGGCTCTCAGGCACCCATGCTCCAGTAAAGTGGGGCGCACAGAGCCCCTGGGTCCCCCCAGGGCCAGCCCCCGGCTCTGGCGGCCACCCGGGAACCTGGCCACACGCCCCACGGGTCGCCCTGGGCCTGGACCGGTGGGCCTCGGCAAGTCCTCGGCCCCCAGCAGCGCCCCGGGCCCCGGAGCTGAGCTGAGGCTGACGAGCCGGCCCAGCGGCGAGGCTGAAGCGCGCACGGCCCTCCCCCCCACCCCCGGGCCTCGGCCTCAGCTGCGCCCGCGGGTCATCTCTGCCTCCAAGAGCGCCCTGGCGTCTCCGGTGCGGCTGCCTCACTCCTGGGGGTCCACAGTGCTGCTGAAGAGCAGCTGGGGGTCCGGCGGGGCCCGGACTGCCCAAGCCCCAATCGCTCTCGAGGCCCCAGGTGCTGGCCGGTGGCGACAGGCGATCGCTGCCCGCAGCCCCACTGAGCCCAGGCCTGCTGCGCGCAGGCCACGGGGGCAGGCCCTAGGGTCAGTGGGCCCAGAGGCTGGGCCGGGGAGGGGCGAAGGTTCTGAGGAGCAGACTGGGCGGTCTGCAGAAGACCCAGGCTGGCAGGTGGAGGGGACGTCCAGCCACAGCGCCAGGCCGTGGCAGGGCCCCGGTTGGCGCCCCGCCCCCCCCCCCTGCAGGCACCTGCCTGCCAATGGTGCCCTCTGCTGGCCACGCTGGGCAGCACCCTTGGGCCAGGCCCTGCCCAGGTGCCTGAGACCTGAGGCGGGTGGGCGGCCTGGTGCTGACCGTCCCCAGAACAGCCCCTGGATGTTCGGATGAGCACAGCCTGGGCCTGCTCTGACCCCCACGGGCTCGGAAGCCCGTGGGCCCGGCTGCAGGCCCAGTGGGGGTGCTGGAGAGGAGCCCCAGAGCTTCAGGTGTCAGGGACCCCAATGCCTCCACAGAGGGCACCCGACGGCCTAGCTGCCCACTGAGATGGGCCCGGAAAGGAGAGCCGAGAGCGAGGGCAGCCCCGAGGGCAGTGCCGGGCCAGGATGGGCGGGCAGGAAGCCCCGAGCATCCAGGGCCACAGTGGACCGGTCTAGCTGGCCCAGGGGCCGAGGCACTTCCGGCGGACGTGCGCGCCGGGCCACTGAGTTGACCTGGCAGGGGCCAGCGGGGTGGGGCGCTGCCGTCTGGCCCTTTAAGAGGGTGCTGGGGGGGGCGGCGCCCTGTTGCCCGGCAACGAGAGCCAGTACCTGTTGTCTCCAGGAGAGCTGGAGCAATGGCCTGCTGCGGGGACCAGGTGGCTGGAGCCTCCCAGCTCACAGCGCCAGGAGACCCTCCCCTCTGCCTGCCCGCACCCAGCCCCTGCCCCGCGGGCGCCATGGCCCCGACGGATGTGCTCCTGACCAGGGCGCCCGCCCCGCAGGCCGTGCCCGCCCACCAGCTGCCCCCCAAGCTGTATGAGGTGGCTCGCAACACGGGCGCCCACACGTCCGCGGGCCTGGCCACCGCCGGCTTCCGCACGGCCAAGTACCTGCTGGACGAGTGGTTCCAGGGCTGCTACGCCCGCTACCACCAGGCCCTCGCCGACCGCGATGGGTCGGAGCACCTGCGGCACGAGAGCGGGCAGCTGGCGGCCCAGACCGAGGCGCGGGCGCGGCGCACACAGGCGGACAGCACGCGCTGGACCGGCGCCCGGCTGCAGGACACGCAGGCCTGGCAGGCCGAGCTGCAGCGCCAGGCGGATGAGCTGGCGGCCGAGACCGAGCTGCTGTTGGCCAGCCGGCGGCGGCTGCAGCGCGCCCTGGACGCCGTGGCCTTGCCCCTCTCCATCGCCACCGACAACCTGCAGAGCCGGGAGCGGCGCCAGCACCCCGACCTCGTGCAGGACGGCGTGGAGCTGGGGCTGCTGCAGGTGCTGGGCCTGCCCCGCCCCTGGCCCCACGGCAGCTCCCTGCTGGGGTGGGCCACAGCCCAGCCCGGCGCTCCGAGGTCGCTGGGAAGAGGGGCCAGTGTGCTCCCAGCCCTGACTCTGGGGGTGGGGCCTTGGCTGCGGGCGGGGACCTGTGGTCTGGGCGCCCCTCTTGGGGTGGGCCTGCTGGCAGCTGCACCTGCCGGGCAGCCACTGGATGGAGCCTGGCCCTCGCCGCCTAGAGGCCGGGCCCAGCCAGCACTCTGAGACATCACAGTGGAAACCTGGCACCACCAGTGGGGCTGTCGCGGGGTGAGGGGATGGCCCTGCTCCCCCAAGTGTCCCCGCCAAGCCACACAGCCCTGTCCTAGTGGCCCTTGCCACCTAGCGCAGGGCCTCACCCCAAGAAGGCTGCAGGTGCAGGGTTAGGACGTGCCAGAGACCAGCCTGCACCCAAACCCTGCCTGCACTCCGACCTGAGCTGCCCAGAAGCCCGCCGAGCTCGGGGCACGAACCGAGCCCCAGCACTGACTTCCAGCCCTGCAGGGACAGCACACCCACAGATGGCCTGAGTGGGGCTCAGCGCAGGGGAGGTGGGCGGTCTGTGGCCGAGGTGGACGCCAGCCTCAGGGAGACCCAGCACGGGCCCCGGGCGGCAGCCCGAGCACCTTCTCCCTCCCACAGCCCAGGCACCTGCGGCTGCCCGCCCTGCGGTGCCAAGAGAAAGGTCCTGAGTGCACCGGATGGGGCAGTGCACCTGCCGCCGGCCGGGCCAGCCCGCCCCGCTCCCCGGCATGAGGGGCCCTCACCAGGCTGGGGTCTGTCTCCTCAGGAGGCTGAGCTCATCCGGAACATTCAGGAGCTTCTGAAGAGGACCATCGAGCAGGCCACGGGCCAGATCCGGTGGGTGACCGCTCGGGCCCCTCGGGCACCCACCCCAGCGCCTGGCCGGTGCCCGGGGGAGACCCGGCCCCCCGACACAGCCCGTCAGGCAGGCAGAGCCTCTGGACCGGGTTTGGTCCGGGTGCCTGGGCACGGCTGGCCTGCTGGGGAGGCCGCCCAGGCAGGAGACTCTGCCGGGCGAGGACCCGGCTCCGCCCACAGGCTGAACCGAGAGCACAAGGAGAGCTGTGAGATGAGCTGGTCGGACAAGGTGGAGGCCTACAACATCGACGAGGCCTGCTCGCACCTCCACAGCCAGAGCTCCGCCGCGCAGCTGCACCCGCACTCCGCCCTGCTGGAGGAGAGGTGGGCGCAGCCCCACTGCAGCCCCGCCGCCTCCGGAGGGCGCTCTCCTGCCTCCGGCTCCGGGGATGTGCAGCCTGCAAGGCCAGGCGCACGGCCCCTCACCGGCCACCTGGCTGCGGGGGCAGACAGGCAGGGGCCGAGGGAGGAGGGGAGCGCAGGGCCGCCGCCTTGGAGGCCAGCCTGGGGGCGCGGGGCCCGGGGGGCCTGGTGGGCCGCGGCCGTGGCCCGCATCGCCGCGGACCCTGGGGCGGACCTCTCTGCCGCAGCGCGTCGACGCCCGAGTCGTGGGCTAAGTTCACGCAGGAAATTCTGTCCCGCGCCGAGCGCGAGCGCCTGGCCTCCGTCAACCTGCGTGCGCTCATCGACTGCATCCTGCGGGACACGGCGGAGGACCTGCGGCTGCAGAGCGACGCTGTGAACCTGGCCTTCGGCCAACGCTGCGAAGAGCTGGAGGACTCGCGCCACAAGCTGGAGCACCACTTGCACAAGGTGGGACCGGCGGCAGGCCCCGCCCACGGAGGCAGGCCCGCCCACCCGGCCGCCCTGTGTCCTTCCGCCCGCTCCTCTCCCGCCCAGACTGAGCTGATGGAACCCGGGTGAAGCCGGGTGGTCTGCGGCACTGCCAGCGCGACCCCACCCCCTGCAGCGAGGGCCCGGTGTGCACAGGACGGGTCAAGCCCGGGGGACACGGACCCTGGTCCTGGCGGGGGCTGGCGCTCGCTCAGGGCCTCTCCCGCTCTGGACCAGGACTAGGGCGGGCGGCCCCTGCCAGAGTGGCTGAAGACAGGCTCTGCCGTCCACCCCCACGGTGCCCCGGCCGGACCGAGGCACATCCTCGGCTTCCCCAGAGCCGGGCAGTGCCGCCTGAGGGCACCGTGGGTCCGGGCGCCTCCAGCGGGCGCCAGGACGGAGGGGGGGGACCAAGGCCCCAGGCCCGGGCCCACCTGCTGCTGTGTGCAGACGCTGCGGGAGATCACGGACCAGGAGCACAACGTGGCGGCGCTGAAGCAGGCCATCAGGGACAAGGAGGCGCCGCTGAAGGTGGCCCAGACACGCCTGTACCAGCGGTCTTTCCGGCCCAACGTGGAGCTGTGCCGGGACACCGCCCAGTTCAGGTGCGGGCTGGGCGCGGCCCTGCGCGCCGCCTGCGCCCCGGCCCAGAGGATGTCTGGCGCCGCATGGGGCCGCGCACAGGCACACCCCCTGGGCAGGAGCGGCCCCTTCCCACCCGCGGCAGCTGCGGGCTCCGCCTGCGACCTCGGGCACCGGGAGCAGGGTCGGCTGCGGGCGCGGCCTCCCCAGGCTGCAGGGCCTCTGCGGACCGCGCCTCCCGGCCAGGGGCCACCGCCCGGCTGCCGAGAAATCACACCGCGTGCCCGTGCCCTTGCCAGTGCCGGCACCCCTGCCCTGGGTATTCCTCTTCCGCGCCCCGCTAGGGAAACGCGGACCTCCCTGGGCGCGGAGGGGCCCGAGCGCCACGGCCACTCGGTGTCGCTGTGGAGTAGGTGCGCGGCTGGCTGCAGACGCGGCTCCAGCGGGGTCCCGGCGGCTGGGCCCCCCCTCTCCCCCTGACCCGCTCCGGCCCTGGGGCGCGGCACATGCCCTCTCCCTGGCCCTGGGCCGGTCTGCTCCTGCGCTGGCCGCCGGCACGTGGCTAGCCTCTCGGCTGTCAGCGTCGGCTCTCGCAGCGCGGCTCACGCCCTCCGCGCCTGCAGGCTGGCCAGCGAGGTGGAGGAGCTGCATGCGTCCCTGGCGGCGCTGAAGGAGCAGCTCCTGGGCGCCGAGCAGGCGCTGCGGAACCTGGAGGACACGCGCATGAGCCTGGAGAAGGACATCGCCGTCAGGACCAACAGCCTCTTCGTGGACCGGCAGAAGTGCCTGGCGCGCCGTGCTCACTACCCCTCCGTGCTGCAGCTGGCCGGCTACCAGTGAGGTGCCCTCCACGCTGCCCAGTGTGGCGACTGCCGTCCGTGCCCGCCAATAAAGAGTGTGGGAGCTGTAGCTCTGGCCGCTGTCCGTCAGGTCCGGCTGGGCTGGGGGCGGGGTGTGAATGGGCGCAGGGTGCGGGGCTGGCTAGGCCGGTGGTGGACACTGCTGCCCGCGGGGCCCTCTCCCCAGGCGCAGCAGAAGCCCCCGCACAGGGCGGCACCGGGCCCAGGAGATCCCGCCCAGCCTGGCGCTTAGCTGCCAGCCCTCGCTGGCCAACAGCCTGGGGTGCCCATTAGAGGGGGCAGATAATCACGCCTGGCGCTGCGGCACTCAGCCCATTGCCGCACCAGCGCAGCGTCTGGCCCGGCCCCCAGGCTGCACAGTGGGGCTGAGCGGCCCTGGCAGGCTCATTACCTCCAAAGCTTGGGGGCGGTGGCAGGGAGGGCAGTGGGCACGGCCTGGACTGTGCTTGGCCGCCCCTGCGGGAGGCCACCTTGCGCCTGGCAGACACGTGACCAGGCCCAGGGACCCTCCGGGCCACGCCGCCCATCCCTTACCGCCTGTGGGCACGGGGAGGGGGCGGGGAGCAGCCCCACATGCAGGCACGTGGCCCCAGGCCCTGGCCGGCGGCAGAGGGTGGGGAGCACCCGGCCCAGCTCCCCCCCCACGCCTGGCAGGGGACTGTGCCTGGCCCCCGCCGGCTCTGCCATGCCCTGCCCTGCCCCAGGGGACGCTCAGCAGGGCCCCTTGGGTGGTCCTGTGTGCTGGGGTTTCCGTCCTCCTGCTGCCCGCTGCGCAGATGGGTTATGGCTCAGGCCAGGGGCCGCTGAGCCTGGGCTCCCCGAGGCCAGCACGGCGTGGCGGAGGGGCCTGGCTGCTCCCGCAGGACCAGGGGAGCCCGGGCAGAGGCCCCTCCGCCATGCCCAGCAGGCCTGGTAGGGGCCCCGGGGCGGGTCAGAAGGGAGCGGGTCTTCATAGGCCCGGGGGCCCTCACCCCAGAGGGCCCCGTCTGCCCACCCCGTCCTCTCTGCCCTTTGCCACCCCGTCCTCTCTGCCCTTTGCCTCCAGCCCCCACCTACTCGACCCCCAGTGGCCGCACCCAGGTAGAAGCAGATTTAGTGCTGGCCGGGGTGGGGGAGGGGACAGCGGCCAGCCCACAGGCCCCCAGGCAGGCCAGCCCTAGGTGCCCCGGCCCTGCGCACGGCTGGCAGGACAGGCGCCCAGGAGGGAGAGGAGGCTGGGGCAGGCAGGGACGAGGCAGAGTCCCAGGCCTGCTGGTCCTAGCAGAGGACCTGCAGTCTCAGGAGCTCACTCAGTCCAGGCGGGGAGTGGACGGCAGCAGGTAGGGGCAGGCCCTGCTCTGAGGCGGGAGCAGCAGCCTCGGCTGGGCAGGCCATGGTGGGCAGAGGCCGCCCTACCAGCCTGCACGCCCCGCTCCGGCCAGCTGGTCAGAGACGGGGCTTGACTGGCCAGGCCCCACCTTGGGGCGAATTCCCTGGAGATAACCACTGCTGTCAACTCCCCTCCCACAAGGGCGCTAGGAGTTTTGTGGCCAGGCGCTATCAGGATATCCTGAACTTTGGGGGTGCAGAGAAGGTCCCACCTTCCAGGAAGCTCAGTCCGCAGACCCCTGTGCAAGAGGAAGGCCCTTGCCTGTGTCTCAGTCCCTGAGGGCTTCCTGGAGAAGGAGGTAGGTCTGCTCAGCAGGCCAGGACAGTGACACCTGGACCACGCACCTGCCCCGGCCAGAGAGTCCTGTCTGAGCCTCAGGGCGGTGCAGGAGCAGGGCGCATGGGCCCACCTGGAGCAGCCCAGGGGCCGGGGCCAGAGGCCAGCAGGGCAGCCCGCAGGTGGGCTGGGCAGGGGCTGGGGAAGGGGGCCCTGGCTGATGGGGGGACCCCCATGGGACCCACCTGTCCGCATGGCAATGCTCCCCTCCTGTTCTGGAGTTCAGGGACCCCAGCAGAGACCCCGCCCAGCCAGCGGGGGCACCCTTCTCTGAAATGGCCCTGTGCCGGCCAGCGGTGCGGCCCACTCCAGACTCCCCTGGCTCCCCGCGTCTGCCTGGGTCCACTGCCTCTCCAGGGCTGAGGCCCAGACCAGCCCGCAGCACTTGGGCCCTGGCCACAGCCCAGGCCAGCCAGCAGGGGTGGGGGCCGTGTGGGAGGAGAAGCCGGCCAGAGGGAGCTGGACTGGAAGAAGCGCCATGAAGGGGCGAGGAAGGACCCAGGCCTGAGACCAGAGCACCCACCAGAGGCCGCTGGCCCCGCCCAGGCCCCACCGGGCGGCGGCGGCAGGGCCCCAGCAGCAGGGCCCCAGTGCGGCCAGCAGCACCAGGCAGAGTCCGGGGCTGCTGGAACCGGAGGGGTCTGGCCCCAGGGTGGGCAGCTGGCCCGCACGCCCTGCCGGCCCCACCCAGCCCGCTGCTCCGCTCCGGGGCGGGGTCTCCCTCGCCCTTTGGCCGCCCGGGGCCTTCTCCTGCGGGAGCCGCAGACACACCCGGGCGCTCAGCAACGCGAGGCGCGCAGGCGCCAGGCTAATGGGGCGCGGGCTGACGCTTCTGCCGAGATAACGCCCCAGGCAGGGCCACAAGCAGGGGGCTGGGGGCCCAGAGCCCTGACCTGGGGCCGCTCCCTTCCTCCTGCCTCCTGGCTGGGACCCAGGGAAGAGGGGGCGGGGAGGGGGGCAGGGCGGCCCTGCGGCACCCCAGGACAGGCGGCCGATGGCCTGGGTGCCACAGCCTGAAGCTTGGAGGCGCGGCCCTCCCAGAACCAGCGCCCCTGGGTAGGCCTGAGGTGGTGGGCGTGAGAGCCCGGGGGCAGGGGGAGAATGGGGGCCCAGAGCCCGAGAGCCAGGGCCAGTGTACCCCAGCGGTTTATTGGTTTAGTGGAGTCTCAATAAAAAGTCCATTTCTGCATCCAGGAGACACGCGTATAACCGACGGCTGCCATTTCAGAGCGGACAGTTCCGTGTTTCAGCGTTCAGTGTCCGGCTGGCGACCTCCGAGCTCTGGCCACTCCTTACAGGGGAGACCCGGCTCCGCGCACCCCCTACGCTGGGCGCTCGTCCCGGGGCTCGTGCTGTCTGCGCCCTGCTCTGGGGCGAGCCCGCACGGGGACAGCGCCCCAGACCCGCCCAGCGGCTGGCAAGTGCGACCCCGGCGGTGCTGCCCGAACAGGCGCAGGTGGCTGTGCAGGTTCTGGGGCGGTGGAGCCTGTGTTGGGGGACGAGCGGGCCCTGGAGGCCGGCGCCGGTGCTGGCGGGGCCACCAGGCACAGATCCCAAGTGGCCCCTTATTTTCCATATGTATGTCGCTCAGGTATTCACTCAACAAACATGCCTCGGGACTGCCCGGAGGGCGTCGGCCAGTGTGTCCGGTCGGGATAGTGCCTCTGCACAGTGGGAAGGGCTGGAGCGCTGGGTTTTAGGGTCCCGCAGCCAGGGCTGGAAGAGGGCCTGACCCCAGCTACACACTGCCCCACCGGCCCTGAGATCCAGGTCCCGGCAAGCGGCCAGCACAGGCTGTCCCCGCCCCCCAACTCCCCACACCCCAGAGCACGAATCAGCGCCGCGAGGCCCCAGCAGAGGCCCCCGGATTTCCTGGTCGGGTCACCCCGGAGCTGGCGCCAATAAAACCCGCTGGTGCGGAGAGAGGGCCTATAAGTCGGCCGAGGTGTTTGCTCTGTGGCGCGAGCTGCGGAGGCCAGGCCCATGCTCCCGGGACCCGTGCCCCTGTCCGCCTGCTCGGGGTCCGCACCATCCTCCCCAGGCCCACTGGCCAGGTCTGGCCCAGCGCCCGCCAGACTGCAGGCTGCCGGGCCGTCCCAGAACCAGGGTCTGCCCCAGCACCCACCGATACCCGCCAGCGCGGCTGTCCTGCTTCCAGCTCCAGGTCGCGCTCACTGCCCTGTCCAGCTCGGCAGCCTCTGCAGCTCCAACGCGTCTGTCAGGCTCCTCCCTTCCCTGGTGCCTGCTCTGCTCTTGGGAGGCCTGGATGGGGCCCCCGCTGGGGGTGCTTGAGGCCTCCGCCTGGCCTTTCTGTCCCCTGGGAGGGGGTAAGCCCTAACCCGTGGCCTCTGAGCCGTCACACAGGCTGTTCCCACTGCCTGGCATGCCCTTCCAGCTCAAGTGCGGACCCTACGGTGGACCTGCGCTTGGCGAGGGACGGATGCCTGCGTGGGTCTTAGTCTGTCCGCTTAGACGACTGCAGCGCCACTAAGGCACACCAGCGGGGCCCACCTGCCCCCCACAAAGATGGCCTGCCTGTTCCGGGGCCCCGCCCTGCGCACGGGCACGGTGGCCACAGGGCGTGCGCGAGCACGAGGGCCACAGACAGGCGTGCGTGCGCGGGCACGGGCCCCTGGCGGGGCGTGCGCGGGCACGGGGCCACAGGGCGTGCACGAGCACGAAGGCCACAGACAGGCGTGCGTGCGCGGGCACGGCCCCTGGTGGCGGGCCGGCGGGGGCGGGGCGGTCAGAGGGCTGTGCGGCGCTCGAGCCCCGCGCCCACGCGCAGGGCTCCCGAGGCCGCACCCTGGCTGGGTGGCGCGGCCGGGCGGAGGCTCGGGATGTCAATCGATGGGGACATTGATCGGGCGGAGATTTCCGCCATCTGCTCTCCGGAGTCCCGCGACGGCGGGGGCCGGCGGCCGTATCCTCCGGGCGCTGCTCCACGGTGAGGCCTGTGCCAGAGCTGGGCCACGGCGGCCGAGCCCACGCCCCGGGAGGGGATCTGGGGCCCAGGCCGCCGCCTCCGCTGCCCGCTCGCGTGTCGCCCCTCCGCCCCTCCGCGCGGGCCCGACCCTCAGCACCAGGGCGTGAGGCTCACCGACCGACCGGACGGCCCGGCGCCGCGCTCCGGCCCGGCTCCCCTCCCCGCGCCGCGCGGCTCCCTTGGCCGCGTGTTTGCTCCGGGAGGGAGTCAAGCGCTCATCCTCCAATTTACTCAGGAGCGGCTGCCCCCGCGCCAGGCTGCGGGCTGGGTGTCGTCCCTGCGCAGCCAGCCTGCCCGCCTCCCCACGCCCGGCCGCGGCTCGCTCTGGCGGGTGACACGGGCTGCCCGCCGCGGGGTCGGGGGGGAGAGTCCAGGGCCCGCCCCACTGCGGAGGCGCTGGCTCTGCCCGGCTGTCTGTCGGGCAAAGGGCTCCCCCGGGGCCCGGCATTTGCAGCGCAGCTCACCCACACGGCGCCACTGTTTGCCTTGGGAGGAGGACCCCCCGGCTGTCTGGATGGATGTTCCTCCCTTCCCCTCAGGCCTGGAGGCCCTGCCCTAGGCAGGGGAGACACCTGTGGGAACCCCCTCCAGAGGGCTGCTCTCCTAGACACGGGTGCTTCCAGAGGACCCAGGGCCTGGGGCCGGCTCCCCCCTTCCCGTTCCCCTGCTCCCAGCCGTCCTGCCTGCCCCCGCCCCCACCCCTTCCCCGGCCCAGGGTCAGCGGCCGCCTCCAGGGTCAACACCTTCCCCTCCTGCCCCCCCGGGGCCACCAGCGGGAGGACAGGGCCCAGCACATGCGGGCCTTGGGCTCCAGAGGCCCCAAGCCCAGCACCGACAGGTGAGGGGCGGGGGCTGGTGAGCAGCCACAGCCCACACCGAGGTCAGGCCCCTGGGAGGCTGGCAGTGCCGGGGCACCCGCCCCCTGGGGCCCTTGCGGGACGGGCGCCCGCAGGGCACCGCGGCACCTCACAGCCGGCTGGTCTGCATCAGCCCGTCGCTCTCCTGCAGCCGACCACTCTTGTCCGGCCGCGGCTCGGTGGTGTCCACGTCCTCCGCGGTGCCAAGGCCCTGGCGCAGGCACAGAACCTTCCGGAAGCTCTGGCGGAAGTTGTCGGAGAGGAAGCCGTAGAGCACAGGGTTGGCGCAGCTGTTGGCGTAGGACAGGACGACCACGAGGAAGTAGGCGCCGGTGGCCAGCGGCTCCTCGGGCAGCACGATGGCCAGGTTGACGATGTTGACGGTGAAGAAGGGCAGCCAGCAGCCCACGAACACCAGCACGAGCACCAGCACCATGCGGGTGGCCTTGCGCTCCGAGCGCCGCCGGGGGGCGCCCACCCGCACGCGCGAGGCCTTCACCTTGACCACCAGCAGCAGGTAGCACAGGCAGATGACCAGCAGCGGCCCGAGGAAGCCCAGCACGGCGGTGTAGACGATGAACACGGCTCCCCACAGCCCCACGGGCTCGGGCCAGCTCACGTTGCAGGTGCCCCAGCCCTCCTGCACGTCCGCGAAGACCACCAGCGGCAGTGACATGAGCAGCGAGAAGGCCCAGACGGCCGAGCTGGTCAGCTTGGCCACGCGAGGCCGGCGCCAGCGGGCGGAGCGGATGGGGTGCACCACGGCCAAGTAGCGGTCCACGCTCATGACCGTCAGGCAGAAGATGCTGGTGAACTGGTTGACGCCGTCCAGCGTGGTGACCAGGCGGCAGAGCACAGCGCCGAAGGGCCAGTAGGACATGGCGTACTGCGTGGCCAGGAATGGCAGCCCCAGCATGAAGAGCACGTCGGCCACGGCCAGGTTGAGGATGTAGATGTTGGTGACCGTCTTCATCTTGGCGTGGCGCAGCACCACGTAGATGACCAGGGCGTTGCCGCCCAGCCCCAGCGCGCACACCAGCAGGTACAGCGCCACCACGCCGGGGCCGCCCAGCGTGCCGTTGCCTTCCGCTGCGCGGCTCCAGGAGGCGTTGCCACCGGCCGCGGGGGAAGCGGGGAACAGCGGCTCCATGGCGCGGCGCCGCTCTGCGGGGGTGGAGGCGTGTTAGTGGGGAGGCCCGGCGAGGCCCGCCCGCCCCACGGCGGTAAACTCGACCCCTCTCGTCCACGGCGCGGCTGTCGCGGGACTGACGCCCGGAAACCCGCGGGAGGGAGGGGCCGCCCCACGACCCCGCGCAGGCCGAGCCCCCGCTGCGCCCCCAGCCCCCCAGCCCTGACCCTAGGGCCCCCGCTACTGCCGCGCACCCCCAGCCCCCAGCCTTGGGGTGTGGCGTCACCCCCATCACAGCAGCAGCGCCCCGGCGTGCCCCGGGCAGGGGACCCCAAGCGAGACGGGCGAACACGCCGGCCGCAGGCCGGGAGGGGCGGTGCGCGCTCGCGTGTCCGCGGACCGCGCACGGGACCAGGGCGCGGGTGTGAGGGGCGCCTGGGCCCAGTAGGGGCGCCGTGCGCGGGGCGGGGCCGTGCGTGGGGGCAGCCTGCGAGGGCTCTGGTGGGGAAGGGCTGCCTGGGGACCCACCCGTGCGTTTCACCTGAGTCTCTGCGCCTCCCTGCGTGTTTGAGCTCCCAGTAAGGCGGCCGGGAGCAGCCCGCCAGGCGCACAGCGGGAGAGGAGTCGCGGCGCCTGCAGTGCCAGGGCCCAGAGGGGGCCTGAGGGAGGCAGGCCCCGAGCATGCCCAGAGAGGGAAGCCCTGGTGGCCGTGGGGGGCCTTGTTCTGCTGGTTCCCAGGTGGGAGGCAGCTGCGGCTGCCAGGGAAGAGGGGCGAATAAACCCCAACGGGCAGGGAGAAGCCCCAGGCGCAGATGTGGGCACAGGAACCCCAGGCGGGCCGGGCTGCGGACAGAGCCCGTGGGGAGGAGCCAAGCGTTTAGCCTCCTGGAGGGGTGAAAACGTGAGCTAACTGTGGCTCCTGTCTAAAAAGTAAAATGAGCAAGAGTCTATTTTTGAAAATTACAACTCTGAGGTGCGCAAAACCTTCACTGGAAAAACCCCGCAAAAGGCGGGACCCACTGTCTGGCCGGCGCGGGCAGGGTGGGCACTCGCCTCGGGGTGCAAGCCCGCACCTCCAGATGCCTGCCGCAGCCTGCCCAGCTGGCCGATGCCAGCAGCCCGGAACCTAAGGAGGCGGGAGGGGGGGGAGGCGTGGGAGGGAGCACCCCGCAGACATCCTGCTAGGAGGTCCCCGCAGGGCTGGGGGCGACTGCCTTTCCAGGGCATCCCCACTAGGCAGGGCGGGCGGGCTGGCTTGGCGCTGTGCCTCCCTGCGTGACAGCACAAGTGCTTTGCGCATGGACAAGCTGCTCCAGGGGGCTCCGGGAGGGCCCAGCGCATGCAGGGCAGGGCTTTCTGGGGCAGAGCCGACCAGCGTGGGCAGTGCCCACTGCAAGTCCTGCCCCACCTCCCGCGCTGGCCCAGGGCTCTGAGCTCCCCAAGGGGCCACAGGCTTCCCCAGGGCAGGGCTGGGTCTGCCCCTCGCTGCCCTCGCCCGAGGCCAGCAGGGCTGGCGCCTGCGTCCCTGGTCCACACTGCAGCGGGAGCCGGCAGAGCCACAGGCGTCCCCGCCGGCAGGGCAGGCCGCAGGGCCGGGCAGGTGAGCCCGCAGAATGGACTCCCGAGTGTGTCCTGGGCAGGGGCACAGAAGCTGGGGCCCAAGGACGCAGGTACCCGTGGAGGGGCCTCCACTCCCAGCACGCTGGCTGGGCCCTGCTGGGCAGCACGCAGGAGGGGCTGAGCCCAGCTCTCCAAGGGCCTTCACTGGACCCAACTCAGCTGCCGAGGCACTCCCGGACCTGCCCCTGCTGTTCCCTGCGCAGCCCCGGCCCAGTCGCACCCTCCTCCAGCCCAGCTCGCCACCCCGCCAGCTGCCGGGCTTCCCCCAACGGGGGCTCCAGGTTCCAGAGGTGCGCACCAGCCAGTAGGGGATCGGAGAGTGGGTGGGCTCTGTGGGTGGCCGCGCTGTGAGAGCCCCGGAAGGGGCACAGGGCAGGGCGCTGCGCCGGAGGTGAGGCCCCAGGGACAACAGGTACGGGCGACAGGCAGGCAGGGTCGCGGGCGGGAAGCGGCGGGGCTCGGCACTCACCCGAAGCGGCTCCCTCTGCTCAGCTGGCGGCCTCTGCGCCCGCGCTGCTCTGGGCTGGCCTGGGGCGTGCTGCGGGGCGGGCGGGGCAGGGCGGGGCGGGCCTCTCCCGGCGGACCCACCCTGCTGTCCTGGCGGTGGGTGACGCCGAGGCCCCCACTCCCCTCCCCCGCTGGCCGCTGCGCGTTTCCCGGGCTGGAGGCCCCGCCCCCGCAGGGGTGGACCATCGCCAGCCCAGGCCGTTCTGGGGGGGCGGAGTGCAGCGTCCTGGAGGCGGGAGCCCCTCGCCACCTCCCCTCCCCTGTTTCCTGGGTGTCCTCCCGAGTGGCACCCCCAGACCCAGCCAGGCGGGCAGTGAGCCGGCCTGTCCCGGGTCCTGTGCGCAGCCGGCACCAGGGCCAGGGGCTAGCAGGGAGGGGCCGCTACCTGGCCCCACCCTCAGCCATGGGCTTGGCGCCCACCCTCCCCCAGGCCTCGGAGGCTGGGAAAGGGCCAGAGGAGAGCTCAGAGCTGCCCGCCCCCCCCCCCCCNGGGCTCAGAGCTGCCCGCCCCCCCCCCCCCGCCTGTGGGGTCCCCCGGGCTGTGCAGTGGACAGCCGGCAGCCACTGGAGGGGGGAGGGCCGGCTACATCCCGCTCCTCTCCTGGGGCCTGCGGGGCGCACCCTGAGCCCGAGGGTGCGCCGGAAGATTGGGGGGGGGCACGCGATGCGGAGCCCTGTCCCTCGCAAGGGCCAGGCCGGTCCTTCAGCAATGCCTAGTGGCCAAGACCCGCTCCTGCTCGCCCTGTGGGGCCCAGGGGACCCCCGGTGCCTCTCCGTCCTGGCAGCCGGGACCCCATTCCTGGACCCTGGCACGACCTGGGGGTCAGGGGCACCAGTGCAGCCCCAGCCGGCAGTGGCCAGGGACGCTTGGGCCCTCCTGGGGCTCTGGGGAAGGGCGGGGCAGCCTGTCCACGGGCCCCGGGAGTGCCGCCTCTCCGTTCCCAGCTCGGAGCCCCAGGGGTCCTGTCCTGAGGGGAAGTCCGCCTGGGGGTGCTGCAGAGGACCTGGCCAGTGCCGGGGAGGACAGCGGGGTTAGCCACAGCCCAGAGCCATGGCAACAGGACAGTGTCCGGCGGAGCCCCAGGGTGCCCGGACCCTGTGTGGAGACCCGACCCAGCTGTGGCCCAGCCTGTGGGGGCCGACACCAGCGGCGACCTGGGCCCCCATGGGCCACGTTCTGAGGCCCCCGGGCCCCAGGGTGTGGGACGAGGCCGCGCCGGTGGGGTGTGGGCACAGCGTGTCCTCCAGCCGGGGCACTGCCCTCCTCAGACGGAGTGGCCGCTGAGGTCAGAGCCCCAGCCCACTGTGCATGCCCCGTCCTCCAGGAAGCCCCTCCGCCTCAGGGTGGCTGGCTCAAGGCCACGCCCCTCTCGGGCCGTCCATGCCTGCTCCAGCCCGCTGCCCTCCCCAGGCCCGGCCCAGACCTGGACGTGCCCGCCCCTTCCCGCTGCACCGCCCCTGGGCTCGGATCCAGCCTCAGGGCCCTCTTGGGGCAGCCCAAAAATGGGGAACCAGCTCCAGTCAGGGTGCCTGGGGGAGGTGGCCATAGGGCGGTGCTGAGTCGCTCAGCCAGCCACCTGGGGGCTCCAGCTGCCCTGCCACGGGCACAGCGGGTGCCGCAGCCTCCCAGGCTCTTCAGCCTCAGGCCAGACCCGAGTGGGCCGGCTGCCTGCCCCGGGCTGCGGGCGGTGCCGGTGCTGATGGCCTGGGGCTCGCGGGGGCACCCGCCCTGCGTCCAACCGGCGGCCTCCCGCTGCTGCTCGCTGCTCTGGCGCTCACCGCGGAGGCCCGGCTTCCCTGTCAGTCACTCGGGCACAGGACTGGTCACTGTGGGGGATACAGTTCAACCCCCCACCCCGAGGCCAGAGTCCATTCAGCCCAGACCTCTGCCTGCGGGGCCACCGGGCACCGCTGCCCACGACCAGCTCCTGTCCCCTGGCGCGGGTCTGGCCTGCTGCCCTCGCCAAGCGGCAGCGCCCACCCCACCCCCACTGGGCTCCCCGGATTGTCCTGAGGGCCTCTCGGGTATCCACTCAGCGCAAGCAGGCCCTGGCGTGGGGTCTGCTCTGTGGCCACGAGGGGCCGGCCTGTCCACAGCCTCAGAGGCATTAAGGGCCCAGCACCACTGGAGGGCTGAGCCTGGAGGTGGCCATGCCGGGCAGCAAGGACTCAGAGTGGGGTCCGCACGTGGCAGGGGTGTGGGGAGACGCCGGCTGCACACATGTGCTGACCGAGCCCTACCCGCGTGGTCTCTGTGCGGGTTAGGGCTCCAGAGGCCCCGGCACCCGGCCGCCTGCAGGGCTGCGGCCAGTGGCTCGTTTCAGGGAGCAGACGGCAGCCCAGGGCAGCCCCCACGGTGCTCCTGGGCAGGCTGGGGTCGTTGGGCTCTAACTGGACAGGCGGGGCAGAAATGGAGCTTCCAGGGCGGGCCGCCCGCCCCTGCCCTACCTCGTCTTCGCCCCCCGGCCGGCGGCTGACAGGACAGCGGGCTGCAGAGGCCTGGCCAGCATGAGCCAGGGCCAGCCCCCAGGCCACCCGAGGACAGTGGGTGGCTGCCCGAGAGAGCCTGAGGTCCAGCCCTGCGGCAGGCCTGCCTGTTCACTGTGGGGGTACCCCGCCTCCTGAGAGCCCCTGACCACCAGGTCCCCAGGCCGGGCTGGCTCTGGGGCCCAGGACCCCCTCCTCTTCTCCTTTCCCTGAGCAGTTTGGGGAGGGGGCCTCGCAGCTCAGGGGGTGGGTGGGGACGAGCCCTAGCTCAGGCTCAGCACGCCCTCGCCTTCAGAACGGGCTGCAGGCCATCTGCCGCCACCTGCTGGGCGCGGTGGCTACTGCGGAAAGAGGAGGGCCGGCAGGTGGGGCCCAGGCCCCGCCCCGGCCCGCCCCGGCCCGGCCCCGCCTCCGCCCCGCCCAGGCCCCGCCTCCGCCCCGCCCGCCCCGGCGGCTCCAGCTGCGCGGTCTCAGCTGCTCGCGCAGCCTCTCTGCGCCCCAGCAGCCTCCTGGTCTCCTTGGGGGGATAGTCACTGGGCTGCCTGTTCTCTCCACCGCAAGTGTCCAGGGGAGCCCCGGCCTGGGCCTGCCCGCGGGCGGCTTGGGGACCCTGGGCGGGGCTTGGACAGCCCCCGAGGAGCACATTTCTCCCCGCCCAGGTCCGGACCGCCTGTCCCACGGCAGCGGCCCCTGCAGGTGCCCAGTGCCCTCGCGGGCAGCCACGGGCCGCGGCGGGCACGCCAACCCCTGGCGGGTGCCCTGAGACCCAGCCTAGCCCCGGCCCGGGCGCCCCTCCCCGCGCCCTCGACGCGCCCCAGGCCTGCCTGCCCCGCCCCGGCCAGCGCGTCCGCAGCCCTGCACCCCGAGCCCCGGCCGCCGCCGCCAGGGGGCGCGAGCAGCCCGCGCGAGCTGAGTCGGGCGCCTCGCGGGGGCCGGGCTGTGGCTGCGCCTGGGGGGGTGCGGGCGGCAGGGTGGGGCGGCGGCGGGGGCGGGCACACGCCCGGCAGCTTCTCGGGCCCCCACCGAGAACCAGGACTGTCCCACCAGGCCGCGGGCCAGGGGCCGGGCGGTGGTCTCCACCCGTTGTGACGGTGCGGTGGCTGGACCCCAGGCTGTGGGGCCCTTCTGCCGCTTTGCCATCGGCGAGCGGCCAGCCTGGCCCCCGCACCCCGGCAGCTGGCGGCCCTCCGTGGCCAGCGCCCGCTCAGCCACACCTGCCGCAGCAGCTGGCCCCAAATCCCCGAGTGCCGCTAGCGGCCGCAGCCACAGGCCAGCTCAGGCGTCCTTGGCAGGTGGTCAGCCTGTCCTTTGCTGAACTGCCCATCAGGGACTGCAGCCAAGTGGGCAGGTGGGCAGCACTCGGTACCCCCAGGTGCCCAGCCTGGGGCAGCCCCAGCGCCGGAGGGAACGGGTGTCTCTCGGCCCCCAGCAGCCCCTGACGCCCACGCGGTCAGTGCTGGGCTGCTCGCCCAACCGGCGAGCCCCCGGGGCCCTGTCCCACGCGGCTGGCCAGTGGTCGGTGGTCAGCAACCTCTGGGGGGGCACGGTGATCTCCGGGTTCTGCTGGGTGAAGGGGGGCTGCCCGCTGCAGGCTGGGGCCCCACGGCCCCGAGCAGAGAGGCTCGACCCAGACCAGGGAGGCCAGGCCGGGCAGGGCCCCGAGCAGAGAGGCTCGACCCAGACCAGGGAGGCCAGGCCGGGCAGGGCCCTGAGAGGGCCTGAGAGCGGGCGGCGGCTGAGGGGTGACGTGGGGACGCCTGCAGTGCCCCAGCCTCAGCCGCGGCCGTCCCGAGGGGCAGCCTGGCCCTGGCCCCACTGGCCCTCCGCTCCCGCCAGCTGTTGCGCGGCCGCGTCTGCTGGGCCAACAGCTGCAGGCCCGGACGCCCCCGCTGCCCGAGCAGGTGCGCCCCACCCGGCCCCGAGGGTCTTCTGGGAGTGGGGCCTCGCTGCCCCTGCGCGGCCTCTGGGTCCGTGGGAGCCCTGAGCTGCCCTCAAGCCTGCGTGCCAGCCGGGCCGGGCGCCACCAGGGCACACAGACCCTGGCCCGGCTGGGCCCGGCAGGCAGCGGCACCACAGCGGAGCTGCCAGGCCGGTCAGCGTGTTTCCGCTCCCTCTCTGCTGCCCACCTGCGGCAGCCGCAGGTCCAGGAAGCCTGTGCCCACAGTGCAGGGCCGGGCCTGTCCGCGCCAACCTGCCGGAGCAGCCGCCCCACCGCGCAGGCTCCTGCCATGGGGCAGGCGCCATGTGCGGAGACCGCCTGCCCGGCGTGGCCCCGGCCAGCCCTGCGAGACACGGGTGCTGGACACTAGCGGCGCCTGGCCACGCGCAGCGGCAGCCCGAGCCCAGCAGCCCCTCCCTCAGGGCCGGCTGCGGGGCAAGGGCGCTGCGGCCAGCCGGCGGACAGGCCGGGGACGCCGTGGGCACAGACACCCATGAGGGAGCGCTGGGCCGCCCGGACCCAGACCCAGGGCCGCGGGCCGGCCTGCTCCGGCCACCCGGCACCCTGGCCTGCTCCCAGTGCACCCGCCCCGGCCTCCCTCATCAGAAGCTGACCCCGGGAGCCCGAGTCCCCACGCCCGGGCCGGGCGGGCAGCGTCGAGGACCCTGCGGGAGCCCCAGGCCCCACTGGCCTGGACGCCGGCGCGTGAGGCTGCGGCGGTGAGAGGGGGCCGTCGGGGCGGGCGAGCTCGCCACTGGGTGCAGAACCCCGAGGGCCCGGCAGGGCTGCTCCCCGCGGCCTGGGCCCGGCACAGGTCCTGGACGGGCCGTGTAGCTGGGGGTCAGCCCGGCTCCCAGAGCAGTGCCCAGCGGGCATTCGGGCCCCCATGCCCGGCCCCGGCCTCTGGGCAGCGGCGGCCGGGCCTGGTGCTGGCGCAGCTGGGCCAGGGCTGCGGGCGGTGGGTGGGGCCACTCCAGCCCGGCCCTCCTGGCATCGCCGGTCCGGCCGCCTGTCTGCTGGGGCCGCCTGGCCGGGCAGCCGCTGCCCACACCACAGGCTCTGAGCCCGGCGGGCCGGGGGGCTGCCCACCGCCTGCCGGCCGCCCGCTCACAAAGGCCCATTGTGTGGCTGCGGCTGTGGGCAGCAGGTGGCTGCCCGGTCCTACACGGGGAGGCCGGCCGCCAGCCGCGCAGGCGGAGGGCACGGCGGGCATGGGGTGGGGGCCGGTGCGGGCAGCGCGGAGCCGGGGACGTCTGAAGGCGCCCACCCCCGGCCCTCGGCCAGGACAGCGGGTGGCGGGCGGCCCCTGGGCCAGGGCTGGCCGTCCAGCGGCTCCCGGGTGGGATGGGGGCAGCGCCCACAGGGCCGCCAAGGCAGGCGAGCCCAGCAGGCGAGGTGCACCCACGTCTGGGCCCCGGCCTCACCGCCCGAGACGGCCCAGGCCCAGCGGCTCTGACAGCCTGAGCGTGTCTGTCCTCCTGCTCCTCCCTCTGGCCGATCGCACGCTGAGGCCCCGCGGCCACCCGCTCCGGGACCCCGACTGCTGGCAGGGCAGCCCCGTGTGCTGGCTCCAGCCTGGCTCCGGCCCCAGCCCCGCGCAGCTGGGCAGGAGGGGGCAGGGCAGTGGGACCCCCTCGAGGGTGGCCAGAGCTCTGCAGCCAGGGGGGCCCTGGGCCGGGACGCGCCGAGCTGGGGCCTGGGCAGGCACCGGCCCCACTGCCCTCAGTGGGGCCACAGCGGGGTTGGTCAGGTGGAGCGAGTCCTGTGTCCGAGTCCTCGTGGACCCTGGTCAGCTTGCTGGGCAGCCCTGGCCCCTGGACACGGGGGGAGCCGTGGGCCCCAGCAGCACAGCGAGCCGAGTCCTGGGGTGGACAGGCCATGGCTGTCCTCCAAGGGACACCTGGTCAGGGCGGCAGAGGCCAGGAGAGCTGGTGGCCGGGCTCGCCCCTTGGCTGCTCCCACGGGCACTCCCAGGCGCCCCACTGCCCCATTGCTCCCTGGCCGGCCCGGCCCTGGCCCAGCCCCACGGTGAGACCCCCCAGGTGGCACAGGCACCTCGAGGCCGGGGAGAGCCTGTGCTGACCAGAGGTGCAGCAGCCCCGCGGGGGCCCTCACCGCGCCAGCCAGGGCGAAGCGGTGGCCCCTCAGCAGCGGGCGGCCAGGGAAGGCCTGGCCCTGCTGGGTCTCGGCCTGGCTCCGTGGGGCCAGTGGAGCTGGCCCGTGTGATGGGGCGTCCCCGCAGGGACCGGCGCCCGGCAAGGCCTCGCCGCCACTCTGGGCCCCGCTGTGCGCCTGCAGGCAGGGCCCAGGCCGGCTCTCCCCGGCCTCTCCGGCCTGAGGGGCCCAGGCAGGGAGTCCCGCAGCGGGCGCGTCCAGAGTGCGGCGAGGTCCTGGCGGGCGCCCACCCGTCCCGAGGAGGGCCCAGCGCGAGTCTCGCTGTGGTGCCCCAAGGTGGAGGCCATGGCTCCCCGGGCCCGTCAGGAGGCGCTGACCCGCTCGTGAGCCTGACCTGGGGCCTCACCGGGGTCACACCCTGGCGCCACATCAGGGGCAGTCGGAGTGGCCCCTCCGGGCAGCCACCCCGGCCCGGCTGGCCGGCACCCCACGGGCCCAGGGAGCGGTGGCCGCCCGCTCGGCGCTGGCTTGCTTCCCCGGCGCCCGCCCAGCTGCCCGCGTGGCTGGCAGCAGGAGCCCCCACGTGGGAGGCCGCAGGCCCGGCCGCTCCGCTGCCCTCCCGGGGGCGTCCGTGCCCCACTGCCCGTGCTGCCCAGCTGGGACCATCCAGGCCCTGCCGGCGCCTCCCGGGGCGCCGAGGCGGGACGTGGGTCCCGCGGTACCGCTCCCAGCTGCCCCGGCCGGAGACTGCGCCCTGAGCTCCTGGGCGGCCGGAGTCCACGTCGAGAGCCGTGTCCCCAGCTCCGCATCGGGCCTGACCAGCGGCCGGCTGGGTCTGCGGCAGACCGTCGTCCCCAGGGGCTCCCCCGGAGGGCACACCCCAGGCCCACTCGGGCCGGCTCTCCGGGGCCCTTTCCGCGGGCGCGAAGGTGGGGCCTGCTGTGGGGTCACGAGGCTCACCCGTGGCTCGCCGCCCGGCTGTGCCTGGCCGGGCCTCGCCGTCCTGCTCCGCTGGAGTGAGCAGATGCCCGTGCCGTGGCGCCAGGGCGCCCCCAGACCCGAGGAGGCCCAGCGCAGGCCCATCCGGCTCTCACTTGCGGTCCCCCAGGCCACCCCACACCCCGAGGCACCCCAGGAGCTGGCGGTGGCGCCGGGCCCTGGGCCCAGACACCACGGTAGGGCCTGTCACGCAGCGCCCCTGTGTCCCGCCAGGGGCCAGGTGGGCAGGGCGGGGCAGGCGGAGCGGCTGCTGAGCCAGGGCCGCGGCCCCCAAGCCGAGCCTCCTGCCCCTGCCGGGGAGGGCAGGAGCTCGAGGCCCAGGACAGGAAACCGCAGGAGGAGCCCACCCTGCCCATCTGTGCGGCACTGCCCAGGCAAGCGCTCAGATGCCGTCGCTGCACCGGAGCACACCTGCCCCACACTGTCCCTCAGCGGTCACACAGGGGTGCAGGGGTGTGGTGTGCAGGGCGTGCAGGGGTGTGCAGGGGTTGGCTCGGGCATGCAGGGGTGTGTAGGGCATGCAGGGGTGTGTAGGGCATGTAGGGGCTGGTGCAGGGGTGTGTGGGGCATGCAGCGGTGTGCAGGGCGTGCAGGGGCTGGTGCAGGGCGTGCAGGGGTGTGTAGGGCATGCAAGGGTGTGTA
The DNA here is from genome assembly GCA_019455555.1 of Galemys pyrenaicus. Taxonomy (NCBI): domain Eukaryota; kingdom Metazoa; phylum Chordata; class Mammalia; order Eulipotyphla; family Talpidae; genus Galemys; species Galemys pyrenaicus. The sequence goes on along the minus strand of JAGFMF010012160.1, from coordinate 167,049 downwards.
GGGCATGTAGGGGCTGGTGCAGGGGTGTGTAGGGCATGCGGCAGTGTGCAGGGCGTGCAGGGGCTGGTGCAGGGCGTGCAGGGGTGTGTAGGGTATGCAACAGTGTGCAAGGCGTGCAGGGGTCTGTAGGGTGTGCAGGGGTGTGCAGGGGTGGGCGTGCACACTGGCACTGGAGCCTCCTTCCCCCAGGACCCTGCCCTCCAGCCCCAAGGCTCCCGGTGTGATAGGCAGCCAGGAGAGTGGGTGGGCGCCCACGTGGCCAGCAGGTTGCTCCAGGCCAGGATGCGCAGTAAGGACTGCACCCAGGAGAGCCAGGAGAGTCCCTGTCCTGGACAGGCCTGGCCACACTGAACACAGACCCCCGAGGGGTTAACCTCAGGCCAGCCCCTCTGGCTGCACGCCCAGGACCACACGTCCAGCTCCAGACAGGGCCCTGTTGTCCACCGCAGCCCACGCGGGGTGGGGATGTCAGGCCCAGCCCAGCCACGGGGTGGGGCCTGGGAGGCCACGGCTGCTCCCTCCCTCCCCAGGGCTGCAGGTCGGGCCTCCGGGGGCCAGCAGCAGCACAGGTCAGTGGGTGTGGGCCTGTCCGCTCCTGCCCTCCCAGAGGCCAGGGCAGCGGGAAGCCTAGGCCACCAGCCCCCAGGGCCCCCGCCCCTCCAGACCCAGGGTCTGGGCTGCACCACGCCCCACATGCCTCACAGCTGCCTGCGGCCAGCCCCCGGGCCCCATCGGCTCCCGGCCCGCCCTGCTCCCTGCGTCCTGGGGGCTGGGATGAGGGTCAAGGCTGCGGTCAGTGACTGCCCCTTTGGGCCCCTGCAGGCCTCTGTCCAGACACCCAGGCTTGCACCACCGTGAAGCCGGAGCCTCACTGTCCGGGGCCCTTTGCCACCCTATGGGCCAAGTCCCAGCAAAGGTGGGGTCCAGGTGGGGCGCTGTCCCTGCCCCGGAGGTCCACTTGCACCTGCGGTGCCAGCCGGGACTGGGCTCTGGCCGGTCCTCGCTGGGCTCACAGCGGCTTGCTGGCTCCTGCAGGCAGGCCGAGCCGAGCCAAGCAGGCGTCCTGGGTGCTGTGTGAATCCTGCCAGTGTCGGCCTCTGGGGTGCAGGCCAGCCCCAGGCGCCCCGAGCCCCTGCCCTTGGGGGGCTCTCCCTCCACATGGGCCCCAGGGCAGAGACTGGCCGTGTCCTCGCCAGCCGGCGGCCCAGGACCCAGGGCAGGGGAGTCTGACTGGGTCGCGGCTCGCATGGGGGCTGCGCCAGCTGCTCCAGGGCTGGGGCTGGCCAGCGCCCGGACGGAGGGGTGGTCTCCGCTGCCCAGGGGATCAGGGTCTGACTGTGCTCCCGAAAGGCCCTGAGTGTCCCCCGGGGCGGCACCTGCCCAGCCGGTCAGGTTTCAGACGTGGGCCCTTGGACCCGGAGAGCAAGGGCAGCCAGTGGGCAGCGAGGGCAGTGCCTGCGGCGTCCCGGGCCCACTGGGTCGCGCGCGGTCTGGCCGGCTTTGTTGAGGGGTGGCCCAGGCCCAGTGCGGCCTCCCCATGTGTGTGTGCACGGTGGGGAGCGGCCACCGCCCGCCACAGGGGCTGCAGGGCTGCCCGGGCCGCCCATGGCCCGCAGCCCGCACAGTGAGGCCCAGCTCTGTCCTGCGGAGTGGCCACCGCCTCTGCCCACGTCTGCCCAGCGCCTGGGCCTCCAGCCGCCGCCCTGTCCCAAGGACGCATGGCCACTCCTGCCTCCCGCTCTGTCGGGGCCTCAGGAGGCCTCGAGCCTCCGGAGGGGCCCAGGTGGCCCTGGGGACTGAGGGCCAAGCCCCGAGCTGTGGGAGGAGCTCACCGTGTCCAAGGGAGCCGCACAGGCCCCCAAGGCTGGCCACCAAGTGACCCCTTCCTGTGAAACACGTCCACGCTTTGGCCGCGTCAGGCGCCGGCCCCCCCCAGGACTGCTCTGGGCCGATGGGCGGAGTCGCCGGCAGGGCTGCGGGAGCTCCGGAACCCCCTTGGCCACCGGGTGCCCCGGCGGAGCGTCCAAGGCTCGGCCCGGCTCGGCCCCACGGCCCCGCTAGACCACCTCTGCGGGCCCTCCCGGGCGGACGCGCACAGTGCTCAGGCCGCTGAGCCCGAGCTGGCCTGCGCCCCCACAGACCAGACAGGGGTCGCTGCACCCAGCTGGTGGGCCTGTCCCTGCGGGCTCAGCTTCCTGGGCAGCGCCGGTTGGGCCTCCGTGCGGGCAGAGGGGCAGACAGGCTGCGGCCCCAGGCCCTCAAGCAGGACGCCGGCCGGCCGGCCCTCAAGAACAGCTGTCACATGAGCCCCGCTCCCCGGGCCGGGCGGAGGGCGCGGCATAGGCTGCAGCCGCCAGGTGCACTCCAGGGTGTTTCCAGCCCCATGCCCAGGTGGGGCGGGCCGCCCGGCCGGGCCCGCCCACCGCCGGCCGGGCCCAACAGTCAGGCTCCCCAGACCAGCCCTGGCCCTTGGACTGTCCCGTCCCACGCCAGCTCCGGGGGAGGGGGAGGGCCCGAGGGCGGCCCCTTCCTCCTGCCCCTGCCGGAGGGGGGGCGAGCCCTGGCCCTCTGCCCCACCCAACCCCTGGCCCTCCCGGCAGCCCTGCCAGGCCGCACCAGACCTGCTGGGCCCTGGGCTGGCCAGTGCGAGGGCAGGAGCCATGGCCGGTGACCCAGGCCTAGCCCAGGGGCCACCAGGCGTTGGGGTCCCGGGAGTGTGGGAACAGACGGGGTGACCCGTCTGATCCCGGGCCCCAACCAGGGAAACCCCACTTCCCTCCGCCGGGGAGTTGCCCGAAGCAGAAGTTGGCCTAGGTCACCTGAACCCCGTCACGGGGCGGGTGGGGCCGCAGCCTCCAGGGAGATTTGAGGAACCTGCTCACTCCGCTTCCCCCCTGCACACACCCAGCCCAGAGAGCGGGGAGCAGGGAGCAGCGAGTGGGGAGCAGGGTCTGCCCCGGCCTCGCGTGGCCCCAGGGCCCATCTCTGGCTGGGTCTCCGGTCTCCCATCGGCTGGGGCTGGGCCCACACGTGCCAGGGGCAGGCTGGGGTCCACCAGCCTCCAGGATGCCCCCGCAGGCTCCGTGGCCAGGGCTTGCCCACGCCTGCCCGAGGCTGCCACCCCGCCTGGCCGCTGCCCTGCTTCCCCTCAGCAGGGCCCAGGCCCTGCCCCCCCCCGCCAGTTCTGACGTGGCAGCTCCCTCCACTGACACCGGCGCCAAGAACCGCACCTGCTGGGCCAAGAACCGCACCTGCTGGGCCCGCCGGAGGGCTGGGGAGAGGCCCTCGCCTGCCCAGGGCAGCACCCCAGCCCCTGCGGGAGGGGACAGCCGCACACACCCTGACGGTCTGGCTAACTGCACGCCTGGACTCACGTGCACACGCGCACACATGCGCTGCGTGCACGCAGCACATGCACACAGCACATGCAGCACACACGCACATGCGCAGCAATCCTGCGCACACGCACACACACGCACGCAGCACATGTGTACACACATGCGCACACAGAATGACCTGCACACATGCATCACACGCACACACACACACAGCACACCCTGCACGCACACAGCACATGCACACATGCGCGCACACAGCACACATGCGTACACACACGTGCGCGCACAGCACACCCTGCACGTACGTAGCACATGCACACACGCGCACACAGCACACATGCTTGCACACACGCGTGCGCACAGCACGCCCTGCACACATGCAGCACATGCACACACACAGCACACCCTGCAGGCACGCAGCACATGCACACGCACGCACACAGCACACGTGTGCGCACACACAGCACACCCTGCACGCACACAGCACATGCACACACAGCACACACGCATGCACGCCCTGCACGCCCTGCACGCACGCAGCACATACACACACAGCACACGCGCACACACAGCACGCCATGCACGCACGCAGTGCATGCACACACAGCACACAGCACACATGCACGCACACACAGCATGCCATGCACGCACACAGCACATGCACACACAGCACACACACACAAGTGCACACAGAAGTCGGCCGCCTGGTGGGCCCTGGCCTGAGGGACCGCTCCCGGGGCGCAGGGGGCCAGGGTGGGGGTTGGGGCCACTGCAGCCAGCCCTGCAGCAGACGGGGTTCAAGCCAGCAAGTGCACCTGGGCACGGGAGGGGCGCCTGCAGGTGCTGGGGGCGCGGGTGCAGACCTGGCTGCTGCCCAACCAGCCCCACGCGGGGCTCAGTGCCCGCTGGGAGCCGGCGGGTTGGTTCGTGGCCGGCTTCATTCCATGATAATTAGCTACTGCGTTGGCAGTGAAAGGCTCGGACACCAGTCGAGCCATGCCAGGCCCACCCCGCTGCCCGCTCCGAACAGAATTTTAATTGTTTCCAAATTAATCCTGGGACTCGAATGAACTCAGTGCAGATAAGTCCACCTCAGGGACTGGAGCAATCGGCCGTCTTCCTGCCGAGCTGCTGCCCTGGGCGTGGGGAGGCCCAGCAGGGCGTGACGCCTGGCCAGGGACGCCAGCCCCCCGCCCTGTGCCCTGACCCCGGCCGGCCTCGGGAGTCCCTGTCTGCTCCTGGCTTGGGTCTCCTCACCCTGTCTCCTCCCGGTTCTGTCCAGCGTCATGCAGCTTCCAAACCCACCTGACCACCCCGTGCCCCTGGACTGGGAGGCAGAGATGGGGACCAGCCCGCCCGGGGTTCCAATTTGGGAGGGGAGAAGCACCCCACGGAGATAAAGTCTTCTGCACCCCCGAGGACAGACTTAGGGTGCAGAGACACCCCAGGGGAGAAACGCCTGCCAGGCGTTCCATGAAAGGGCCCTGCGTTGCCCCAAGCCCCTGCCCCCAACCCCCAGGGCACAGGGAGGGGCTCCCCGCTAGGCACCTGGAAGACCGGGCCGAGAGCTGCAAAGTGAATAAGCTGAGCAGCAACCAGCTGGACTGAGGGTCTGCGTGGTCTGCAGGCGCAGGAGGCCCCGCGAGGATGTGGCCGCGTCAGGGGTGGGGCGCAGACTCGGAGGGTGCTCGGGCGTGGCAGGAGGGCTAGATGGACCCCGCTTGGGGGTGCTGTGCTGGCGCGGCCGTGTACCCCCTCGCCCCCTCCCTGCCCCAGACAAGGCCACACGGTCCAGGCACAGGCCAGACGCTCCTCCTGCGAGGTGGCCGACGGCCCGGGGCTGCCCAGGGTGTCCAGCCCCTGGGAAGGGCCCTGAAGGCTGAGCAGGTGGCAGTGGCTGCATTGGGCGGGAGGGAAGGCACCTGGCCACCGCTGTCCACCCCGCTTACCCCAGAGCTTCCCGTGGGGACAGGCCAAGAGACAGAGGCCCGGGGCCTGCGCAGCTTTCTCGGACCAGCACAGTAGGGTCGCTGTAAGTGCCCTCAGATGTGGTGTTCTGCCCACGTGCCGCACAGCTGCCCTGGGGCCGTCTGGCCGCACAGCTGCCCTGGGGCCGTCTGTCCTCCCAGCCCCACGAGGGCGGACCAGCAGCCTCTGCAGCGGCGCGGCACAGCCGGCCCAGAGCTCGGCCGTCCTTGGGGCCTCTGGGCAGGGAGGCCTGCATGGCCACTGCAGCCTGAGGCTGAGGCCCACCCCGCGCTGGACCAGCACCCCCAGCGCAGCCCCGCCCCCAGCCCAGGGATGGACCCGCCCCAGCCCAGGGATGGCCCATTCCTGTCCAGGCTCCGTAGCCCAAGCCAAATGGCCTGTGTTGGCCCCTCCGGGCCGCCTGGGAGCGGCGGCTTCAGGGCTGCTTCACTCTGCCGGCAGTGCCACCGGGGGGAGTGGGTGGCCCGTCCAACTGGGCATGGTCAGCCTCAGCTGGCTCTGGGCGCCCGGGCATGGCCCCTCTGCCTGTGCTCCCCACTCCTCCACTGGCAGCCTGGTATCCCCGCCGGAGGCCGTCCACTGCCTGCCTGGACTAGTGGTCACCCCGCGCCCCAGGGCCTCAGGCGAGCGCCCCAGACCCCACGCTGGTCGCCGAGCACCCGGATGCCGGGTGGGGGCAGCGGGCCCTGGCCCCAGGGTCCTCCACTCGCTCAGCCGGCCCTGGGGCAGGGCCCAGGCAGCTGCCTGCTCCGAGGGGCAGTCTTGTTCTCCCTCCTGGGCCACCCTTGTCCTGCTTCTGGCCTGCCCAGGCCATGCCACGGTGAGCAGAGTAGCCCCAGGACCCTCCCCCGCCCGCGCTGGCCGGGCCTGGCAAGGCCGCCCCAGGAGCCAGCCCACTCCCAATGGCTGCAAACCGCCCCCAGGGCCGAGGCGCCGTGCTTCCTGGCCTCGGTGGCCCAGCAGCATCGGCTGCCTGCAGGCACTGATGCCCCCATTCTGGGGGCAGTGCGCGAGGTTGAGCCCTCCGGGCCCCGCGGGTGGACGCAGGCACGCTTTGCAGACTTGCTTCAGGGACTCAAGAGGAAGGAGGTTCGTGGGGCCCTCGGGGCTCCATGCAGATGAGTCTCCCGGGCTGTTTTGTGATGACGGCAGGGAGCTGCGCCCACGCTCCGGATCTGCCGCTCCCGTCGCCACCCACGCCCCGCTGAGCTAGCTGCAGAGGGAGGAACGGGTGACGGGTGCGGGCAGCCCCTCGGCTCACACTGGGGTGCACGGAGCGGGAGGCGGGGGCGGGGGCCCACGACCCCACCGAAAATTGAGATGTAATTTGTCTCCTTTCCAAAGAGCCGAGCCGGCTGTGTCTGCCAGACGGAGCAGGACGCCCACCTCCGTCACCCAGGCGACTGAGCCCACCTGCCTGCAGCTGCTGCTGCCCACTGCCGCCGGGCTGGGAGGACGTGGCCAGCCCGGCCCCTGTTCAGGGGCCGCCCCATAGCCCGGGCCTGGCGGCCAGCTTGACCCACGTGCACCCGACTGCTCCCCACGGTGCCCACCGGCCAGAGGCCAGGGCAGCCTAGCCCCCAGGACAGCGCCTAGCTGCCCCGAGCCCCGAGCCGGCGCAGGGCGCTAGGAGAGCTCTGGCCCTACCAGAATGAGCCGCTGCCGGCAGGCTCCGGGCGTCCGTCTGCTGGGCCCAGAGGGGACAGGGTGTGGGGCCTCTGGGACGGGGGTCCCAGGCTCTGGGGTGCTCGGCCAGCCTGACTTTGGAGGTGGCCCCAGGGTTAGGGTTAGGGGACATATGCACCATACGGCAGAGCAACAGACCTCAGCTCTGGCTGGGGCAGCCCCTGCAGTGACTTTCGGCCGCTCTGCCCCAGCCTGCACCTCCCCACGCCAGACAGCTGCCCTGGGAAGTGTGGGCTCCGGGCCCGACGACGGCCGTCTCTGTCTGTGTCCCGGGGGCCTGGCAGGGCCTCAGAGCTTGCCCACGACGGGTTTTTGGCCTTGTGCTCAGCACTGGCACCCCCGGCTGGCTGCGCCTGGGGGGGCTACAGGTGCAGGCTGGGGACGCCGAGCTGTGCCGCACAGGAGGCCCGGCTGCCTGAGCAGACGCCCGTGACCCTGCCCCTTCTGCTTGCGCCGCGGCTCTGGACGCCCAGGGCTCCCGCCCGTGCTCCTTGACAGCAGCGTGAGGGGCGGGGGCAAGACCGTCCCGATACCCCAGCAGCTCTCTGGCCAGAGGCTGCCCACGCTCCTGCCTGGATGGCACTCCTGCCCTGCTGCCCCGCACCACAGGCGCACACTCGGGTGGGGCGGCCGCCTGGTGGGAGTGGAGGGTGCCCTGAATGCGGCCCCTGACCTTGTTGAGCTCGTAAGGCCGCAAGGGTGAGCTGCAGTGCCCCGGGGTGGGGCTGCCCCCCTCCATGCACCCCCAACAGGGCAGGGCCTGCCCTCTGGGGGCTCCCAGGCATGCCCTTCATCATGAGGCCTGGGCCTGCCAGGTCAACTCGGGGTACGGGGTACCCAGTAGTCACCCCAACCCGGGGCTCTGAGCTGCAGCTGTCCCAACGCTGGCCTGGAGGCTCTGCTGCCCCAGCCTGGCCAGGCCTGCCCTGCTCAAGCGCAGGTGGGGGTGGATGGGGCAGGGGAGTGGGCGGGGTAGGCTGCAGGGGAGCCCAGGTGCCAGGGCCTGCAGTGGGCAGGGGTGGGCCCCCTGCCCCAAACACTGTGCGCTCAGAGACCAGCCTCTGGGGAGACAGCCCTGGGCACCTGGCCCCTCAGCTCGCAGCCCCTGCAGGTGCCACTGCAGCCCTGTCCCTCAGCCGTCCCATGAGCCCCTGGGTCAAAGAGGTAGGTCAGCCTGCTTCCCTAACGCCCAGCACCTGGCGTGTGACGGCTACTGGACAGACGGTGGGCAAGAGGACTGAATAAATATGGGTGGCAGGTGGAATGGGCGATGGGGCTGCGGTGGCAGGTGCAGGGTGAGCGGACACAGCTGGGCAGGCAGAGTGGTGAGGGGGAGGGATTGGAGAGGCGTGGGTGAGCTGGAGTGGGGGCTGGGCAGGAACGGAGCTTGGCCCGCCTGGGCGCCCGTTCTCAGGCCGATGAGGCACTTTGGGTTCTAGGGCCTCCCTCCTCTGCCCCACAGGGACGGAGGGCCAGGGCTGGGGCAGGAGGGAGGGGTGCGCTCTTGTTTGTGGGGCACGGATCTACAGCCCTGGAGCCCCGCCTGGAAGTGGGAGCCGCTTCCTGGAGGAGGGACACGCCCCCGGCCAGTCGGGAACCCCAGCACAGGCCCCCGGTTGCCAGCCCTGCTCCCGCCGCCCTCCTCAACCGCTCCTGCAGGGGAACGCGGCAGGCTCGTCGCCCCACTTGGCTCTGCCCTCCCTGCGAGTGGGCGTGGGTGGCGCTTCCTCCCGGTGACGTCTCCATAACCATGGCAGCGTTGGGGCGCGGCCGCGTGCAGGCTCTCCTGGGGCTCCGGGCGCCCCTTCCTGGGCCGCCCCACCCCCTCCTGCTCCCCCACAGCGGCGCCGCACCCAGCGGCGCAGAGTCCAGGGCAGAAGGCCGCCCGAGTCCCCTCTGCTGCTAAATATTTACCGCCTGTCTGCGCAGCAGTTAGCGCCGGGCTTTCTCACCGCTGGGAGGGCAGGCCCGCCAGCGCAGAGCCTCTGCCCTGCATACAAAGCACCGCCATTATCCTTCCACAGACCCCACCGCATAGGGCATTCAGCCCTCCAGCCTTGGTCCCTTGCCCTGCCATTTTCTGTCTAATTAATTCTTTTATCGTGCACCGGATAAAGAAAGACAAAGGTCTCCCCAGCAATAATGACTCATTAAAACGCAGGCCTGCTCCCCACCAGGCCTGGGCCCCTTAACCCCTTCCAGGCCGTGTGCCTGGCCCGCGCCCCGCCTTGGGGAGCCTGAGCAGGTGGGGGGCGTTAGCGGCGCTCAGGACCCCCAGGACGGTCCAGCCAGATGGGGGGGCAGCGAGGACATGGCTGGGCCAAGGGGGGCAGAGGTGAGCCCTGTGGGATGGGAGGGGCGAGGGGAGCGAGACCCCAGGGGCCAGAGCTGGCTGTGCCTGTGGCACTGCCTGGTGTGGCCTTGGCCACCCTGCGCATTCTCGGGCTCCCAGCACAGCTGCTGACACCTGAGGAAACTGAGGCCTGGAGCGGCCAGCTGGCAACTCTCAGCTCTGACCACCGCCGCCCTTCCCGCTGGTGAGCCCCACGGGCGGGGGTGCGGAGGGGGCGGGGCACCCAGACCCGCCTCGAGGCCTCTGGTGCGTCCAGCGTCTCCTTCCTGCCCAGCGCCCACTCTGCAGACACGGAAGCGCGGCTGCTTAGAGGCGGCGCGGGCACGTCACGCCCAGCTGCCTGCCTCGCGGGCATCTGCGCAAGCCCCGGCCTGGCTTCCCGGCGGCCCCACCACCCGGTCCGGGTCCGGGTCGCAGGGAGCACCTGAAGCCGGCAGCCGGCCCAGGCGCCGGTCGCGCAGCCAGGATGTCTCGGCCCAGCACGCCCTCTGCTGCGGCACGGCCGCGTGGCCTGCTGACCCGACTCCCCCGGTGCCCTGGCCGAGGGGGATGCCAAGCAGGCTCGGAGAGGGGACCCAGGCCTGGGGAGGGCCCTCGCGTCCAGAGGGCGGAGCCTGGGCTGGCGGCTCTGGGGGTGTGTCCACAGCAGTCTCCTCCGCCGCCGGCCGCCTGCCCCGCCTGCTGACCGTGTGTGACACCCCGCTACCGGGCCCCTGCGTACGCTGTGGCCAGGAAAGGCCAGCCTCGCGGCCATCACGGCCACCCACACCAGGGCCCAGCCCCACAGGCCAATGACCACACATGGGCTGGGGCAGCTGGGGCAGGGCTGTCCAGAGCCAGGGAGCGGGGCCTCCCCAGCGACTGCCAGCCTGGGCCCTGGGCAGGAGCTTCGGGGAGGGGCCAGACCAGGAAGCTTCCGCGAGGGGCAGGAGAGCTGGGCGCCAGCTGGGGGCAGGCGACAGGCTGGCCTGTGGGGCTTCCCAGGGAGCCCCCAAACCCAGCCAGGCCAGGCCAGCACTGCTCGAGCCGGGGGCCTGTGGCCAGACTCAGCCTCTGGTACCCGAGGATGATCTGGGGGTGAGGAACTTAGAAGGCTGGGCAGGGATGGGGGCCCCAGGGGGAGGCCCCAAGCCAGGGATCTGCTTCAGGGCCTGGGCCAGCCCAGCGGCACGAGGAACCCACTCGTGCAGACCAGGCCACAGGGCGCGGAGGCCGTGGCAACAGCAGCTGCCCCCGGGGTCTCCTCTGGGTGGCAGCAGAAGCGCCGGTGGGCTCGTGGGCCTGGGCAGTCCGGGCAGGCAGGACACGCGGGGCGGCCCGCGCAGGCGGCGGCCTGAGGACCGCGGCGTCTGAGCCGGGCCGGCTTGCTCTCCCACGAGCCCTGGCGTGTCTGCGGCTCTCCCCACGGCGGCCTTGGCAGGCCCTGGACAGGGCTCCCAGAGCAGCTGGCCAGCAGCCACCGGGCAGCCCGAGGACCCGTTAAAGCCGCAGAGGCAGCTGCCCGGGCCCTGGTCTGCGAGAGGCCTGACCCTCCCGAGGCCCCCAGAGCCCCTGTGCGGAGCACCAAGCTGGCGGGGCTGCCGCTCATTTGCTGTCGCCCCCACACCGCTTCTCCCTGGAAACACTTTCCACCAATCAGACGCCGCGACTCCCGGGGCAGCTTTTATCCAGGCCGCTGGCCCCGCGCCAGGGCTGAGAAAGCCCGAGAAGGCTCAGCCCCTCGGAGCCTCCTGCCCCCTGCCCAGGGGCGCCGCCGAGGGGTTTGGCCGCACTGGCTGCTTCAGAGGCCGCACACAGCAGCGAGCAGGTGGAAGGCGCTTTTAATGTCAGAGAGGCTGCCGGCAGGCAGACAGGCGCGAACGGGCAGCACGGGAAACAGGCCGGAACTGGGTCGCTGCAGTCCCGCCCAGCCCCACTGGGCTTCTCGAGAACACGTAGGAAAAGTAGGAAATGTAAAAGAAGCGACTGCTCGGGCATTGCCAACGCAGTTGTAAAGGCACAGTTTCCGCGAAGGAGGCGGCCGCGCCACTCCGCTCGGGCGCCCCGCACGCCGGGGCTGGCCGGCTGGCCCTGTCCGCTCGCGCAGACTTCGGGACTGACTGTAAAGTAACACCAGCATAAATACATCCCGGCGGCTTTCAAAACAAACACGTTTAAGCTTCAAATATAAAAGTTAAAAAAATAAAATAAAGGGGCGTGTTAATCAAACCAGCCCTGCTTGCAAGGACCAGCCACAGGGACGCTGGTCCCAAGGCTGGTGCCAGCGGATGCCGCAGGCGGTGGCCTGGGCGTGGGCAGTGGGCCTGGGCCGCCCGAGACCCCAAGGCCCCCCCTTTGTCCTCCGGGCCGCGGCTGCTCTGTCCACCCGGAGGCCAGCCGAGGCGGTCACGAAGAGGGGGCGCGAGTCCACCCGGGGGCTGGGGGCGTGGCTCGCCGCGGACCGCACTGAGGGTGGGCCCTGGCCAATGGGCAGCAGGCCTCAGGGCCGGGTCAGGGCGGTGTACACCGGCTGGTCCCAGGTGCCAGAGGGGCTGTGGGCGGGCGGCAGGGACAGGCCGTTGAGCAGGGGCGCGGGGTAGGGCCGGCGGGACGAGTGGAAGTAAGGGCACTGGCAGAGGCCGGGCGCGAAGCCGGGGTATGCGCCGCAGTAGCCGGGAGCCTGCAGGTCGCCGTACTCGCAGGGCGGGCTGGCGAAGGGGCCCCCGCTGGCGGCCGCCGCCACGCTGGCCTGGGTGCCGAAGGAGGCCAGGTCGGCGCGGCCCGGGGAGCCGTGCGCCTGCTCGCCGTAGTGGCCGGGGCTCAGCTGCTCGGTCTTGATGTGCGGCCGCGGGGGGCCCACCTCGGTGGGGGACGCGGAGCCCCTGTGGGCCCACACCGGGGAGGCCCCGGCGAGCGAGTAGGCGCCCGCGGCCCCGTAGGACCCGGCGGAAGGCTGGCCGGGCTCGGAGGGCAGGGCCGCGTGGCCGTTGAGGGGCAGGTACTGGTCGAACTCGTGGACGTCGAAGGCGTCCATGTTGCCGATGACCTCGCTGCTCAGCTCCGAGATGTCCACCTTGCTGAAGTCGATGTTGTGGCGCCCGCTGTCCAGCAGGCGGCGCCCCTCTGGCTTCAGCTCCGGCTTGGCCCCGGGGTGCAGCTCCGTCTTGGGGGTGGTGGGTGGGGTGGGCGGCCCGTGGGTCTGCCCTGCGGACAGAGCACATTTCGGCATGAATGCCCCCTCTGTGGGCGGCTGGGCGGCGGCGCTCGCAGCTCGGGGACGCCGCCCGGGACGACTGCAGCAGCCATCAACGGCTTTTTGTTCCTCGCGGTTCCCAGAAGCGCAGTTGTGCAGGGAGCAGGCGGCCGGGCGGGGCGGCGGGCCCCCCAGACCTGCCCTCCGCACCGCGCCCGGCCAGACCCTGACGCGCAGGCGGCCGAGACAGCGCCTCTGGCTGCGCCCCCGCAGCGCCGCGCCGCGCCCCGCCCACCCCCAGCCCACCTGCGGGATCGCCCAGAGCCCCTTCCGGCTTGTAGGCGGCGCCCGGCGGGTGGCCCAGCTCTGCGCCCGAGTCGGAGTCGCTCTGGCCGGCCTTGGCGCTCTTCCTGCGGCGCGGCTGGTACTTGTAGTCGGGGTGGTCCTTCTTGTGCTGGACGCGCAGCCGCTCCGCCTCCTCCACGAAGGGCCGCTTCTCGCTCTCACTCAGCAGCCTGCGAGGGCAGGGAGGCCCAAGTCTGGCACCCGCGGGCAGTGCTGGCCGAGAGCAGCTGCTGGGGTCCCCCCAGCCTGAGAGCCCCCCCAAGCCTGCGGGGGGAGGCCCACTTTGAGGCAGGCAGGGAGGAGGGCTGCACCAGAAGAGAACCACCGTGGACAAAACCAGCCTCCCTGGGGTGCGTGAGTGGGCTGTGGGGCTCCTGCGCCGCCCAGAGACTACCCATGCTCACCAGACCCCTCCAGAAGGGCCCCTGGAGCTGCCTGCTGGGCAGGGGAGGGGCCCAGAGGCTGGGATGCGCTGGGGCCCAGAGAGGGAGGCACCAGAGCTCTGAGCATCACCCCAGAAACGAAGCCAAGAGTCCCAGAAGAGAGCCCCCAGGTGGGCTGCCCTGGCGGTGACCATCCAAACCCGGGCCAACCTTGGCACCCCAAGAGTGGGCCAGCACCTTCGTGGGGGCCCCCAGCCTGCTCTTGGGACTGAGGGACCGGGAGGAAGGAGGGGCTCCCAGGAAGGTGTAGGCAGCAGACCCCCCACTTGCCCGCGGACTCTGTCTGCAGGCAGGAGAAGTCCAAGGGGCCCTTTCTAAGGCCTGGCCACCTCCAGAGAACACAGCGCTCCCACGCCGCGGCTCTGGGGGCGAGTTGCGTTGCAGTCCCCAGCGTGTGCTGACGAGGGCGGGAAGCGCCCGGCATCCTCGGGGCTGCCCAGTGCCGGCCGGCCACACCGCGCGCCGCGCCAGGGGGCTCCATCAGGGGGCTAGGGACGCCTGGGAGCCCGGCCGCCCCGCCCGCCCCCCGCCCGGGAAGCGCACCCGGAGGCGCGGAGGCTCGGGCCCGCCACTCACCGCCACAGCTTGCCCAGCGTCTTGCTGAGCTCTGCGTTGTGCAGGTGCGGGTACTGGTCCGCCAGCTTGCGGCGCGCCGCCTGCGCCCACACCATGAAGGCGTTCATGGGCCGCTTCACGTGCGGCTTGGCCTTGAGCGCGCCACCGCCGCCGCGGACCGGCATGGGCACCAGGCTCCAGTCGTAGCCCCTGAGCACCTGCGACACCGCGTCGCGGATGCAGGCGGGGAAGCGCTCGTCCACCGCCTCCGACGCGTCGCCGCGCCCGCCGGCCCCCGCGCGGCCCGGCCCTTCCGAGCCCGCCGGCGACGGCGGCGCATCCGAATCCGAGTCCTCCACGTGCGACATGGAGCTGGCGGTGCCGGTCGGGCTGCAGGGCGGCTGGGCGCGGGGCTCGCTCACGTCCAGCATCGGGGCCCGGCGCGGTGGGCGCGCTCCAGAAGCCCGCGCCGGGCGGATACCCGGGGCGCGCCGCGGCCGGTCTGCGACCCGAGGTCGCCGCGCGGCGACTTGATCTGTGTCGGGCCGCCGCCGCCGCCCGGACGCCGCTATGCTTCTGCCGCCGCCGCCAAGCCGCGTCCCGCGGAGGGACCCGCAACAAGTTTCTTTAAGGGGCGGACGCGAGGCTCCGCCCCGCCGCCCGGCGCCCCATTGGTCCGCCTGCACCCCCTACTCCGGGGGCGGAGTTTGGCCGCTCCCACCCCTTCCCCCCCACCCTTAAAGAAAGCACCGCGGTTCCCGCTGCGCCCCCGCGCGCCCCGCCCGGCGCCGCACCACGTGGGGTCTGGCGCGCCCGGCTGCCGAGGACCGGGTCGCGGGCCGTGCACCCGCCCCTGACCTCACGCGCGCGGCCCCAGCTCGGGCGAGGCAGCCGGAAAAGAGGGTCAGAGGTGGAGAGGTGTGGCGCACCTGGGGTGTCCTGGCCGCCTGGGGCGCCGTCGCGCCCCTCTGCGGGCTCCTTGCAGCTCCCCAGCGTCCAGCCCAGGTCCCGCCGCCTCGCCTGGGGCAGCGCGCCCCGCAGGAGGCGGGTCCTCAGGGCCTCTCCCAACCGGCCTGTCTAGAGCCCCAAACAATCCGCGACCCGGAGGCGCCGGCTCAACCGCTGCCAGCCCGGCCGGGAGAGGGTCGGCCTCGGAGCCCAGGTCCAGGCTCCCCGCGCGGGCCCCGCGCCACGTGCAGGCGCCGCCAGCGCGCTCGTCCAGGTAACGGGCGCCGGGGCCGCGGCGCGGAACTGGAGACCCCCGTCCTCCCGTCCCGTCCGGGTGCAGCGAGGAGGGGGCTACCGGGGCGCTGTCCCCGGAGCCCAGCAGCCCGAGGGGCGGGAGCCCCGGGCGGGGACTGGCTGACTGGCCGCCGCGTCCCGGGGCAGCCGGGCAGATGGTGTGGCGGAGGGACGCGGGGGCCGGGGTCTTCCGGGCGAGACCCCGGGGTGGGGGGCCCGCAGGGAGTCCACTAGGGCGGGCCTGGGTGGTCCGGCGGAGGCCGTGGCCGCTGAGGCGCCGGGAGTGGAGGAGGCGGGCGTGCCCACCGAGGTGGGCGGGCGCGGGGTCGGTGAGGGGACATTTCCCCGAGGCGAGCGCCGAGCCGCTGACAGACGGAGTCCCCGCCCGAGGCCGCCTCTGCGAGTTGGCCTAGAGCCAGGCGGTCCCCGACAGCCGGCGTCTCAGATTCTTCGGCCAACACCGCCCGAGGCCGCGGACCGGCCTCCCTGAGCCTCTCCATGAGCCTCTCCATAACCACTCTGTTCCCGCGAAGCAGGACCCGCCCAAGCGCTCCGCATGATGCCCCCAGCTGCGAGGCCTCAGCTGGTGTGAGGCGGCGCTGTTCTTCCCGGGTAACCTGGGTGCGGAGTCCTGCCGCACATATCCCCTCGCCCCTCCGGACAGGGTGTCCAAGCCCCACCCGTCTCTGGCTGCGTTGCCCCCAGCCTGGGCCTGACCACTGCCAGGCTGAGCTCAGTTCTGGGCGGGACCCGCCTGCCGCCTAGCAGCCCGCCTGGGGGCCTGGGACTCCCAGCTGGCCCAGAGGGGGCATTGGGCCTAGGAGGGAAGGGCAGTGTCCAGGGCCTCCTGTGGGAACCACACGGCCAAGCTTCTGGCCCGGCTGAGTGACCACCCGCCACCAGGGAGCCTGGCCCTGCTGGGGGCCCATCCGGCGGGGAAGGAGCTGCGCCAGCACCCAGCCCTTCACAGCGGGCTGCCCGAGGGGGCGGTGAGTTCAGTCCCTTGGGCCACGGCAAAATCAGGAGGTCCAGTGGGGTGAGGCGAGGTCTAGTCCGGATGCCCTGCCCCTCCCCGCCCCGGGGCAGCGGCCTCACAGCCAGCCCTGCTTTCTGGGACACAGCCCTGGCCCGTGCCCCGGGGTCGCGACACTGGCCGGAGCCCCTGGGCGCAGGGCGGGGGGGGGGGGGCGTGGAGGGAGAGGCAGCCACGGCCCAGGCTGGCCCCNGGGGGCGCGACACGGGCCGGAGCCCCTGGGCGCAGGGCGGGGGGGGGGGGGCGTGGAGGGAGAGGCAGCCACGGCCCAGGCTGGCCACACCCGCTCTGCTGACCGGGGAAGCTGGCCGCTCTGCGTCCGGGCCGGCGGGCAGGCTGATGGGCGCCCTGTTCCCAAGGAGCCAGAGGCCCCTGCTGGACCGAGGCCTCTGGAGTGGCCAGTGCTGCAGCCCAGGGGCACTGCCCACTAGGCGCCCTGGCCCACATCGAGGAGCGGGACGGCCAGTGGCGCCAGGCGGTGTCTGGTGTGGATGCGTGCTCCGTGTGGCCTGGCCCAGCCCAGAGTGCAGACGCCGGCGGGCAGGAGGCCAAGCCGGAGCGGGCGGGTGCGTGCGGGCAGCATCTGGGGCAGCACTGAGGGCAACAAGCAGACCGGCCGGCCTGGCCCGGCTCGGAGGAGGACAGCGTGCTCCCAGCACGCCGAGCGCCCCGGCTACCCACACGCCAGGCGCTGCAGACACGGCCAGGCCACCGCGACCGGGCTGCCGCCGCCCGGCCACTGCCCGGTCCCTCCCGGCCGCTGTGGGGGCCAGGCGCGGGCTGCTGTCTGCCCTCTGGGGCACCCGCCCCAGCCGCACCACCGCCCCACCCGGCGCACTAGCCGCGTCAGAGCCCACCGGCCACCGCCGGCCACGCAAGCGGGCGTGGGTCACGGTGTGGCCAGGCTCCAGGCCCGGGGTCCTGCAGAGGGAGGCGTGTCAGGGCCTGCCCACGAGCCCCTGTCCGTGCCGCGAGGACGCAGAGGCTGCTGCCCAGCCGAGGCTCCCAGGGCCAGCGGCTCGGGACGCGCGAGCGTGTGCAGGGCCGACCCAGCAGCAGGGAGGGCTGCCAGGGCGCGTCCACGCAGGGCTCTCCTGGGCTCCTGCCTTCGCCGTGGACGGTCAGGGCGGCTGCAGCCCTGTTTTGCCATCTCTAAGGGAGGCGTTGGGTTGGGGCTGCTCGGCGGCCGGCGTCCTGGCCAGCATGCGCCTGAGGCCCTGGCCGGGGCCCAGGCTGCAAGGCCGGCTCGCACTCGGGGCGGCCGCTGATGCTGACGGTGCCGGCGACTCCTGGCTGGCCTTCGGGGCCCGAGGCCGGGGTCTGCAGAGCGCACTGCTCTGGGCAGTGGTGCCGTGACATGGCCTTGCCCTGCCCGGTGGGTCTCCAGAGAAGCCCGACAGGCCGGCCCCGTGATGGACCGGGTTCTGGCCCTGGCCGTGGCCCTCCCCGCCCAGCCCTCCCGCAGCGAAGGCTCTGCTTGGGCTGCCCTGCCCTTGCCGGCTACTGCCCGCTCGGAGCTGCCCCCCTCGCCCTCCACGCCTGTGGCCAACCGGGGACCGTGCCTGTGTCCTCCCCTGCCCGTTCCGCAGGGTGCTGGGTCCAGCCCGGTGGGCACGGGCCCGGGCGGCCCCGAGCGGCCCCTCCTGCCCTGAGCGTCCAGCAGCAGGACCCTGGAAGGCGCCAGGCCTGGCTCCGGACAGCCAGGCAAGGCCGTGCTCCACGGCCCTGGAGCCGGGCCAGGTGCCCGGGAGCTGCTGCTGCGCCGGGAGGGGCATTGCAAGGTCATAGGGCTGCGGGTCTGGGGCTAGGCCAGGTCCCTCTGGGCGGCGAGGGGGCCGCAGGGCCCCGCGGACGCGGGTCAGACTGAGCACTGCAGCCGTGAGCTGGCCCTTGGCGTGGGCTCCCGCCGGCACCCACCTGGGCAGGCCACTGGCACGTGACAGGGACACTGCTGCTTCTCGGAATTGAGCTGCCTCGTCCCGTTTTGGCCGGCGAGGGGCCCAGACGACATGTCGGTCCAGGGGACGGCCCAGCCCACGGGCAGCCCCAGCCGTAAGGCAGCGGACACTCGGGGCCTTAGGTTTGGGTCGGCAGGGGGACGGCAGGAGGGGACGTGGAGGCCACTGTGGTCTGCGGACAGCCAGAGGGCCGACACCGTGGCCAGCCTGGCCACGGCCGCACCTGCCTGGCCCGGGGCCTGGGGGGCTGGGCACGGCGGCGGCAGCTCAGAGGGAGGCGGCTGCGGGTTCTCGGGCCTCAGTGGCCACAGCCGTGCCGGAGGCCGGCACTCGGGCGGGCAGCGGGGCCAGCTCAGGACACCCGGCACGTGGCCCGCGCTGCACGCCCCAGCCTGCCAGCAAGTCGGGGCGCAGGGCCCGAGCCGCCGCCCCAGAGGAGGGACGCGCCGGCGCTGACACCCGTGGGCGCCCCACCAACAGATGCCAAGACGTGAAAGGTGGGGGTGAGTGCGGGCTGGACTCAGGGTGCCAGGAGCAGCTGCGAGCACGTCAGGGACAGCTGGCTGGGGGGGCGGGGCTGCCGGCAGCGGCAGCTGGGAGGGGCGACGCAGCCCCCAGCCGGCCTGCAGCTGCTGGGCCACTCAGCCCCAGGCCTGAGGCCACCTGGGGTGGGGGCCGCGGGCGACCAGGCTGTCCTCAGCTCTGTGCACACCGGCCCAGCTTCAACTGACGGCCTCCCCCAGGAGCCCGCCGCTGGCCTCTCGTCCTGTGCCCTGACCTTTGTCCGGCGCTGACCCCACAGCCACGAGTCCACAGAGGGCCCCAGGCAGGACCTGGGGCTGGCCCCCGCCCCCAGGGTCTCGGAAGAGGCTCGTTTTAGCTGGATCACCTTCTGGGGCGGGGCAACCGGTGGCCAGCCCCCCGCGACCTGCTGGTGGCCAGCAGAGGAGGGCAGGCCCGCCACATGGCCGGCCTTCCAGCAGGTGAGGTGGCGGGCGGGACAGGGCCCCCAGACCGACCGCGCTGCTCCGGAAGCCACATGCACAGCCCCCGGCCTTGCGCAGACGCGCTGGGCGCCAGGCCTCTGGAGCAGGCCATCGTCCGCAGCAGACTGCCCACACTGCCGCTGGCCGAGCCCTGGAGCGCCCAGCTCCCCTTGCATGGCCTCGGGGTCCGCTAACACCACAGCTGGACGGGGCTCGTCCTCAGGGCCGGGCCCCCAGGGTGCCCTGCTTACGCTCCCGCTCCGTGTGGGGGCTGCTGGGAGACCCCGGGGACCAGTCTGAGCACCGCAGACCCCGCGGCCCCCCCGCCCCAGCCGGGCAGGGCGGTGGGGGTGCGCAGGACAAGGCCCCTTTGTGCCTGGGAGCTGTGCCACCCCGCCGGGAGGCCCAGCACAAAGGGCCTTTGTGAGGCCCGGCCCCACCTGAGAGCGGCCAGGCCCCGCCGGGCGGCCCTTCCTCACCTCCGGACGGGCCAGGGATGGCGGCAGCGGGCAGCAGCGCTGGTCTCCCCACCCAGGCCAGGCGCCCCACCGAGGAGGAGAGGGCTGTGCGTTCCTGCGGGCGTGGACGTGGCCAGCCGGCCCCACCCCACTGGCATGAGCCCTTCCTGCGCGGGGCCGCAGCCGCTCCAGGTGTGGCGCCATGGACGGGAGACTTGGACAGCCTGCCGAGAGGTGCACATGCTGGCACCCCAATAACGGGGAAGGGCGCCAGAGCTGGCCAGGGCCACAGGGCTGCCGATCTGGCCTAGCTGTGGGGGGTCCTGCAGGCAGAGGAGCCCCTGCCCTTGTGCGCTCAAACCACAGGTGGGGAAGACACGATTATCAAGACGGCCACACAGGTATTTCTGATTTACATGCCAAAAAGTCAGGAACCAGGAGTTAAAGTCAGACAGCCCAAACAGGATGGCTGCTTGCAACACACCAGGACAGGATCTTCCATATGTAAAGAGCGCTGAAGAATAAAGGAAAAGCCCAAGCCTACCTTGATGACTTCTGGGCGGCCCACCCTTCCCTTGGCGGCGGGCACTGTCTGGCCAGTCCGGCGGCCTGACCCTCGGGCCCCTTCCCCTCTGCGGGCCTGCAGGCTCCTGGGCAGCCGGGGCTGCTCTCCCCATGCTGCTGCGTCGCTGGTGTCCTCAGGTCGTCTGCATGGGTCGCTGGTCAGGTCTTCCCTTCCACAGACTGTGGGATTGCACTCTGCACCCCCACATCTCCCCGCTGCACCCCTGGGCAAGCCTGGGAGGCAGCCCCTTTCCCCCGCAGATCTTTCCTGGCTACTGGAGGCTGGTGGGGGCTCCGCCTGCCTCAGGCCTTGCTCACCCGGGCTTGGTGGGGAGCAAGCAGAGGGCTGGCTGGGGTCCGCGGTCAGTGGCCGTCCCTCCCTGGCTGCGCGCCGGCCCGGGACGGGGCCCTGAGCGCTGGCTCGCCATGCTGGGTGGCGGCTTGGGCTCCTGGGGTGCCCTGCGCGCGATGGGGTGAGTGGGCGTGCAGGCGTGCCGAGGGGCGGTCCCCGTCGCAGTGCCCGTGGCGGCCGGCGGGGGCGCTGCCGGGTGGGGGCGGGGCCTCGCGGGCGCGGTCTCCCGCGCATGCGCCCTGGCAGCCCGGCCATGGCGGCGCCCACTGAGCCGCTGAGGAGACGGAAGGCGGCGGGCGCGGGGCCTGAGGCGCCGCCCTCGCCGGGGAGCAGTCCCGCGGCCAGCCCGACCCGCCTCCGCGCGGGCACCTTCTGGCTGACCAGGATCGTGCTCCTGAGGGCCCTCGCTTTCGTTTACTGTGAGTCCGCAGGAACTGGCGGCCCCCTCGGCG
Source organism: Galemys pyrenaicus (assembly GCA_019455555.1). NCBI lineage: Eukaryota > Metazoa > Chordata > Mammalia > Eulipotyphla > Talpidae > Galemys > Galemys pyrenaicus. The sequence continues at coordinate 146,123 of JAGFMF010012160.1, read as the reverse complement.
TGCGCCCCCCGCGCCGGCGGACGCCCCCCGACCCCGTGCGGGCGGACGCCCCGATCCCCGCGCCGGCGGACGCCCCCCGACCCCGTGCGGGCGGACGCCCCGATCCCCGCGCCGGCGGACGCCCCCCGACCCCTTGCGGGCGGACGCCCCGATCCCCGCGCCGGCGGACGCCCCCCGACCCCGCGCTGGCAGATGCCCCAGATCCCCGCGCTGGCGGATGTTCTCCCGGGAATCCCTTCAACCGCCCCCCCCACCTGGGGATGCGCCCCAAACCCCGACACCTGCAGATGCCCCAGTCCTCTGCTGGCCACTTCTGACCAGGCCCGCAGGCCGTCAGTGGGTCCTTGCAGGTGTTGGCCCCCGGCCCCCTCGGTCTCATCCCCAGCCCAGACCCCGATGCTGTAACCGAGACCCGGCAGTTTCTCCAAGGGCCTTGGGGCAGAAGCCACATACGCTGTGGGGTGCAGTGGCCTGTGCGGGGCAAGGGGGCGCGGCCTGCACTGACATCCTTCCAGAAGCTTCCGCCACAGAGCCTGGTCCCCACGGTGCCCTCAGGCTTCCCCGCTGCAAGGCCAGCGCTGCTCTGGGCCCCCTGGCAGGCTGGGGGGGTCACGCCCTGCGCCAGGCCGGTGGGTCCCGGCTCCGTGCGCATCTGTGGGCAACCCCTGCACGGGGCTCCTTCAGCTCCTGCCCACCCCAGACACAGCCCCATGGCCGACCCCACCAGGGCCCTCCCGGCGCCCCTGGCCATGCCCGCCCCAGGGCCACCGTCCTACTGCCCAGCTCTGGGCTCCGAGCCCAGTCTCCAGACTCCTGCCCTGTCCAGGACACGTCCTCTTGCCACCGACCGGACTTGGGTCTTGTCCCAAGCCATGCTCCCAGGCGCAGTCCTGCCCAAGCAGCGGCCGCAGGGGCGACCCTGCGCCGGTCAGGGGCCTGGGGCCGAGTCCCAGGCGCTGGCGGTCTTTACTCCTGCGCCCACAGCTGCCCTTCCCGCCTGGCGCCCAGCACCTCCTTGGGCGCAGGCTCACGACCGGGCCCTGCTTCCTCTCCTGGGGTGCCAGAGTGCAGGGCCAGGGCTGCCCGCTGCTGGCGCTCCCCTTCTCTGTGGCGCTCCCCTCCGCAGCCCAGCTGCCTTGCACAGGTAGCGGCGAGCGCCCTCTCCCAGAGCCGCTGGACCACCCCACAGCCGGCCTGTCCCTGCAGTGCTCGCGCCTCACCCACAGGCTCCTGGGCCAGCCCCCCGTGCGGGCGCTCTGGTCAGGGCTGCAGTGCGGCGGCCCGGCCCTGCTCCTGAGGCTGCTCCGTCCTGTCCATAAGGGCCGTGCACCGGCAGTTCTGCAGCCACCGTCTGTCACCCCAGACCGTGCTGACAAAGCCCCAACACCCTGTGCCATGGTCACCCACTCACCTGGCTTGCGCCCAGCCCTGCTCAGCGGCGAGGCCAGTCCTCTCCGAGAGTGCGAGAGGGTGGGGGCTCGGCCGTGTGCCTCCCCTCCGCCGCGTGGCCTGCACCCGGCGCCCTGCGGCCAGTCCTGCCGGTCCTGCCTGAGTGTAGTAGCCGAGAGTGGCCGTAGTTGTCGGCCCAGCCCGCCCCAGGACGCCACAGCGGCTTTGGTGTCCGCGTGCGCCTCAGCTCCTGGCGAGTGCCCAGTGCGGCTGGAGGCCACATGGTGACCACTGAGCTGCACAAGAAGCTGCCCACCTGCTGGCCAGGCCGTCCCCTTTGCCTGCCCCAGCAGTGCGGGCCCCTGCTCTGGGCCAGGCGCCGGGCTGGGCTTGGCCGGGCTGTCGTGCTGGGTGTCGGCAGGGCCCTGTGACTCTGCCTGGCCAGCCCCAGGAGCAGCCACGCCGGCCCTCCGCGCTCACCGACACCCGATGCCTGCCCAGTGCAGCAGCCAGTGTGCTCGGCCTTCCCCGCGTGGAAGCGGCTGTTTGTTCTCTTGCAGCCGCACCGTCTGCGTGTCTAGACGGCCCGTCAGGTGACGCGTGGCCTGCAGCGTGCCCACAGGGCAGAGGTGCTGCGTGTGGTGCGGGCTCGTGTCTGACCCGACCGGGCCAGGCCCGGGTCACGCGGCCGTCGGAAGCTCCGTGGCGTCTGCTGACGCGGCGGCTGTGGCCCTCCACGTGCGGCCTTGTCTTCTGGGCATGGGCCTCCGCTGCCCAGCGCCGGTTGTTGAGAAGACTCCGTGCACTGCCTGCCTGTGTCCAAAGCCGGGGGGCCGCGGTGGCCTCTGCCATGCCCCGTGCCCCCTGGGCGAGCGCGGCCGGCTTGGCTGCACCGCTGTGGGTCTCGGGGCTGGCGCCTGCCCTCGCCACACTCCTCAGAGCTGGTCGGCGGTCCTGGCTCCTTCAGGTCAGGGCTGCCTGGTCGGCAGACTCCTGGGTGCTCTGGGACCGCCCTGCGCCTTGGGCCGCACCGAGCTCACACCCACCCAGGCTGTGCCCCATGCGCACACACACTCGCGCTGCTGCGTGTCGGGTGCGTTGTCTTAGAATCTGGGTGTGCGCTGCTGATACATAGGAATACAGTTGACTTTTTTTTTAAAGATTTTATTAATTTATGCACACAAGAGCTGGTTTGCAGGCCAGAGGCGTGGGGGTGAGAGGATTCAGCAGAGACAGCGGGGAGCAGGACAGGCGGATCCACTGAACACACTGCTGAGGGGGCACGGGAGGCAGGAGAGTCCCTGCGCCCTGCGGGTCCCTCCCTGGCCGGGGAGGTGTCCCAGTGGCTGCAGAAGCTCCACAGGGAGGCCCCAGCTGACTCTGGTCTTACAGCCGTAATCTTGATAACTCCCTTGTTACTCACAAGGACTTTCCTGTTTTTGGAGACGCCTGGATAGTCTACAAGTCAGCTCTGTCATCGATTCCCTTTCTCCCTTCCCTTCCCTGTGTTTTAACTCCATGGTCTGCCTCGTGGTGCCGGCAGGAGTCCGGCACCCTGCCCGGTGGGCAGCCGGAGAGACAGGGCTGCTGGCCACCGCAGGGGTACTTGGTCGTTGCTGCACGGCCGGCTGCAGCGCTTCCTTGAGGGCCTCCGGGACGGGGTTCGTGAGACTGGTGATTGGCTTTGCCAAGTGCTTTCTCGTGTGTCTGTTAGTCTCGTCATGTTTTCGTTTGGCCTGTTACATGGCAGATCACTGTCTGACTTCTAGGTGTCGGCTCTGCTTGCATTTCTGGGGTGCAGTTGTCCGATGCGTTAGCTCCGCTTCTTCCTGTGTTGGTTTTGGTGGTTTGTGTCTTTCAGGGCTTGGTCCGTTTCGCTCAACTGCCGCGGTTACAGTCCTGGGGCTGGCTGGCTCCTCGAGTGCCTAGAGGGCTGCTGGGTCTGCCGGCCTCCCCGTTACCCGACGCTGGGTCCTCTCTGGTCAGCCCGGTGAGGCCAAGCAGTACGTTGGTCTTTCAGAGCACTGGCCGTCGGCTTCATGGACTTTCTCCTTTGTTTTCCAGTTCTCAATTTCATTGACTTAAAGCTCTTTTTTTTAATTCATATAAGAACTGGGGTACAGGCCAGAAGGGCGGGGGGTGAGGATCCACCAGAGACAGAGTGGGGAGCAGAACAGGCAGATCAACAGAAGTATACTGCTGAGGGGAGCAGTGGGCACAGCAGGAGAGGTCTGCTGCGCCATGTGGGTCCCCTCCCTGGCCGGAGGCAGGGATCGAACTTGTGCTGCAGTGGCCGCGGCTTGCCTCATAGTGCGTTGCTTAACCCACTGCGCCACCAGGGAGGGCCTGACTTTCGCTCTTTTTAAAATTTTCTTCCCTGGCGCTTCTCTGGTGTGTGATTTGGCCCTTTTTTCGGAGTTCTTGAAACAAAAGTTTAGGCTTGAGAACTTTTCTGACATATCATCTTCTTTTCTTTAAGCTCTGCTGGAACAGCATCCCGCATGTTTTGGTATGTTGTGGTTGTAATTTTCATTCAGTAAAACGCACTGTGATTTCTTAGCACACCTTCTTTAAAACCCATGTTTTTTGGTAACTGGTTTACTTGCCAAAGACCCAGGCTACCAGTTTCCAGTTTAAGGGCACCCGAGCAGGGGCTCCTTCTGCGCATGACTCCTCTCCTGTGTCGCCGGGTGTTCCTGCCCGCGCACTGCCGCACGCCTGGGGAGCACACGCTCCCGGAGGCACAGAGTGGTCTCCTGCGCTCGGTGACAGTCGGAGTGCAGATGTGCACTCACACGGTCCGGAGGTCAGCCGCAGGCGGGCATGCTGCAGACCCAGGCGCCGCGGAGACCCGGGTGCCTGTGCCAGCGCTGCTGTGCCCTGGCTGCCCGGCCCACGATGCCGCCTCGCCCTCTGCGGCTGGCTGGTCCCGCTCCTCTGCCTGGTGCTGGGCTGCCGTGTCCTCACGTGTGCGTGGGTACCGCCCGGTCCTGCCTTCCCTCCGGCCTGGCACCGGCTGGGGGCAGGGGACGCCCGCACTTGAAGTGACAGGCCAGAGCCCGTCTAGCTGCCTCGTTCCTGCTGCTCTGTCTCTTTTAGCCTCTTCCTGCCTTGTTTTTGGTAAATCGGGCTTTTGGTTTTTGTTTTTTTTTTTTTTTCATGATTCCACTTCAGTCTCCCTGTGGCTGTATTATTCGGAATTATTTGCAGCCTTGTTCTGCCCCCACCCTCTGGGCGTGGGGCCTGACGGGCGGCCTTGGCAGCGGCAGGTCCAGGGAGACATCTCCAGCAGCGACCCCTCTGCACTGTCTCCAGGCTTTGCATAAAGGCACACTCCTCGTGTCTGTCTGCCTCTGCCGTGTCTGTCTGCCTCTGCCGAGCTCTCTCCCCAAGGCCGCAGCAGGGGGAGGCTCAGAGGCAGTGTCCCGGGCCCTGTTGTCCCTGCGTGCGCTTCTCTGGCGTCTCCAGGGCGTCCCAGCCCCCTTTCCCTCCCCTGGGGTCTGCCCCCGCACGGGAGGCCTGCGGAGCTTGGCTTGCGCCAGCAGCAGCCCGGCCCACCGAGCTGCGGACTCTGGGGTGCCCTGCCAGGGTTAGGGTTAGGGTTAGGGTTGCCTGCCGCCAGGGCGCGTTCTCCCGCAGAGATGGGCGGTGCCGCGCACGGGCCTGCGGGGCAGCGATGCGGCACCAGAGAGCTAAGGGCCTTGCGTGCCCAGGCTCCCAGGCGTCATCGGGGCCCTGCGCCCTTGCCCGCGCCCGCTGACGGCCCGTCTCTTCCCCAGGCGTGGCCTTCTTGGTGGCCTTCCTGCAGAACAAGCCGCTGATCGGGGACCGCGGCCTGACGCCCTGTGCCGCCTACCTGCGCAGCGTGCGCGCTCGCTTCCCGGGCCGGGGCTGGGCCGCCCTGCGCCACGCCCCCACCGTGCTCTGGCTGCTGGACTGGTCGCACATGGACGCCAACCTGGACGCCCTCGCGCTGCTGGGCCTGGGCATCTCCTCCTTCGTGCTGGTGGCCGGCTGTGCCAACGTGGTCCTCATGGGCGCCCTCTGGGCCCTCTACACGTCGCTGGTCAACGTGGGGCAGATCTGGTGAGGAGCAGGATGGGTGGGTGGGCGCCCTGAGGTCAGCGCCAGGCACGTGGTGGGAGGCTGCTGCGGGGGCCCCTACGGTCCGCTGTGCCAGCTGGCTCAAGGGTTGGGCCGTGTCCTGCATGTCCTGTCCCCACCCAGGACAGCTGTGGGCAGCTGGGCACAGTGGAAGGGGTGGGACCTGCCTCCAGGGTCCGTGACAGGTGATAGCTCTGGGGTGTCCTGGGAGAGGAAAGGGGTTTCCTCTCCTGGCTCCCCAGACGAGAGTCCCACACAATCTGCCCTTTCATGTCCGTGTCCTCAGCCAGGAGGGAGGGCGTCTTGGGGCAGGGTGCCCAGAGGCGGGCGCGTGGACAGAGCCTCTCTTTCAAGTGAGGCCAGGGCGCCCAGCGGGGACAGAAGCCTGCAGGCGGGGAGGCGCCGGGCAGGTGCTCCTGCGGGGCGGGGGTCCTCCCGGCCCACAGGCCCCCAGGAGCTGGACGCAGGTCAGAAGCAGCGTGCGGGCGCCCGCTGGCATGCGCGCTATGCTGGCGTGGCCACAGACCTCAGCTCCGAGAGGCCAGGGCCCAGCCCGTGCTGCCTGTTAGGCCCTGGCCGGCAGGCCCGGCAGGCCAGGGCCCACGGTGCCCCCAGCCCCGGCCCAGAGGTTCAGGCTCGCCTGCTGCACTGAGTGCCCTCAGGGTCGGGCGGGGCATGGCTGTGGGAGCCGGGGTGGGGTGCCCAGCCTCGCCCGCAGCGCCTGCTGCCCCAGGGCCTGGGGTCCAGCCATGGCCGGCGGCGGGGCCGGGGCAGCCTCCGGCGTGACGCCAGTCTCCGTGTCTTGCAGGTATTCTTTCGGTGAGTGGCACGAAGACCCGCGGCCCCCCGCCAGCCTGTGGGCGGCTCGCGCCCTGGAGCCCTCACCACCCCGTCCCAGGCACCAGTGGGCTGCGGGGTGCCTGCGCCGGCTGCCGCCCCGTGCCGTTGCGGTGTCCCCTGCCTGAGTCAGCAGCCCCCAGCCGTGGGCCTGCCCTCGGGGTGGGTTCCCGGGACAGGCTGTGCGGCCAGGGACGCAGTTGACTGGGCTCAAGGGCCTCGGGAAGGCCCCCACTTGCCCAGATGCGGGGAGCAGGGGGCCCGCTCAGGGTGAAGGACATTCTGCACACCCAGCCAGGGGTACCTGCGGCTTTAGCCACCACCCCACGTCTAGACTCTGGCCGGAAGCCCGTCACCCCGAAGCCAGGGTCACTGGGAGGGGGCACCCCTCGACCCCAGCGCTGAGGTCCAGCCCAGGCTGGCCAGCACCCTCGTGGCCAGCAGCAGAGGCGGAGGCAGCCAAGGGGCCACTCTGGTCCCGGCGCCCAGGGCTCGCTGGCCTTGTGGATGGAAGGACCCTGCGAGGAAGGGCCGGTCTCCTGCCGGCTGGGGTGGCTCCCAGGGCCTCGGGGTGGGGCGGCCCTGCCTCCCTGCACCTGCCGTGAGGGGACACCCACGGTGCTCATCCAGGCGGAGGCGCCCTCAGACGGGTCCCGAGCCAGTGGGTGCCCAGAGGGGAGCATGGAGCCGCAGGGGAGCCCGCTGTGGGGCCCTGGGCACCTCGGGCTCCACACAGACGATGGTGGAGGTGACCCACAGGGGCACGGGGGTCCCTGAATCGCTGCGGGCCGCACAAGCTGTGGGGTTCAGCGGGGCCTATGTGGAGGGCCAGGAGGCCTGTGTGGGGCCCGTGCTGGCTAGGGCAGGAGCTGCAGTGAAGGCGCTGGCCAGCCCCCAAGGGGTGGGGTGGGGGGTGCCGGCGGGGGAGAGCCTGGGTAAGCGGACAGGGTGGGGCCAACGGGGGGGCAGCAAGGTCGGGCACAGGACCCTGCCCCGCGGCTGCCAGGGCCCCACACCTGCACCTGTGTTAATGTCTCTGCACCTGCCGGCCTGCGGCTAAGCCCCGCCCGCCGAGGGCTCTCGGGCTCTCCCCCGCCTGGGGCAGCCGTGGCTGGGGGTGTGGGGGGTGCTGCAGGTCGGGGACGGGGCGCGGGCTACAGGCTCAAGGGGCTGTGCGTGGCACGTCTGCGGGGAGCAGCCGGGGCCTCCGAGGTGCTAGGCCCTGAAGGGCTCTTCTGTTTCCGCGGGCTGTTGGCCCTGTGCTTGCTGTGAGCCTCTCCTGTCGCGTAGACCACGTTTCGGCTCTTGAGCCTCGACACAGGGATCCCCGAGCCCGAGAGCTGACTCTTGCCGGAAGCGTCTCGGTTGGCTCCCTCGTAGGCCCTTTCAAGCAGTGGTTTAGTGGTCAGGTTTCTTCTTAAACACACCAAACTCGTTAGTTTTCACTTCTCATTGTTGCCTCCTCCTGGGAGGGGTTTCTTATCCATAAGGTCTTGGGCTGGCAGGGAGCGGTGGGCACTCCTCCCCCTATGGTGGAAGGACGGCGGGCTGCCCCCCGACTGTATCCTGTCCAGCGCGGACCCAGCGCTGCTCTGACCAGAACTTCCGAAACCCATGTCCACCGGCTTACGTCTCCCGTTTGTTGTCCCACGTCTGGTTTGCCTGTTGTGTGGCCAGACGGTGTGGCCTGCAGTCTGTGCTTTGAGTTACAGGTCAGGTGTGTGCGTGACTGTGTCCCTCAGCTTGGAACCAAGCTGTGTCTTTTTTCCTCTCCTGCCCACCTGCTCTCCAGCGTGGCCCTTCATCGGTCCAGCGCCTGGGCGCTCACCTCCACACGTGGAGCAGCGCCTCTGGGTGGGTCGCGCCTGCTGTCCCTTTCTGATGTCATGTGCCTTCAGCCGTAGGTGACAGGGTCTTTTCTCCCACGCCCGACTCTTCCCCTCGCCTTCTCAGTGTAGCTGTCACAAATGTGGTCTTTTATTAAATTAACATAAGTTTTGTTCACTACTGAGCAATAGTGGATGATAATAACTTTTCTCTGAAGCTTTATGTTTTTCCTGGAGTTCGTAGTTGCTTCTGTTTGGTTTGCTTTCTCAGTTCGTCTGTGACCCTGCTCAGATTTGTCCCACGTCACCAGAGGCCGCTGCCCCACGGCTGTCGTGCACAGAACCGTGCACACTAGATAAGCACAGCTCCTCCTCTGGTGTGCTCCTTGCCCACCTGGAGGGAGGGGGCGTCCCAGCCCCTGGGTTCTGAGACTGGTGCAGAGTAGCTCCTGGCAGGCGCTGCCCCTGGCTAACGGTGGTCTGGGCCCGTGCTTGTGCGGGGCGCTCTGGACACAGCCTCCACGCCCCTCTTCCCCAGGGCCGTGCAGTCAGGCCTTTCCTCGGTGGTCCTGCCGTAAAGACGGCTGGAAGCACCATGGCGTGGGTGCCGTCCGCCTGCCTGGCGCTGGCCCAGCCCGGCTGCATCCAGCATCCCCGTGCGGCTCCTCCTGCAGTGAGCCCTGCTCGCCACAGGCAGCCGGCACGACCGGTCAGACCTCAGTGTCTGGCGTGTGTCCTGGAGCCTCCTGGCTCTGGGGCTGCTGTCGGGTACGACAGGACACGGCGGCGGCGAGCCTGACCTTTGCCAGCGCGAGGAACAGGGGGGCATTGTTGGCCTAGCCCTGGGGAGCAGCTGTGTGCCAGTTTCTTTTGTAAATGCTTTGATATTTTAAGACAGAAATTTCAAACAGGGAAGCCTTGCTTTGTTGCTGTCACAATAGCAGCCCTGTCTGGCCCCACTGAAAGGCGGCACAGAGGCCCGTGGCCCCAGTGCTGCTCAGGGCCCCCCATGAACGTGCTTGCCCTGGGGGTGGCCCCCGTGCCCCTTTGCTGGGTCCTCAGCCTGCTGCTCCCCTGGGGCAGGCTGGTGCGCGGACAGGGCCAGGCCTTCCGTGGGGGCGGTATGAACTGGCCCTTGCGTGGTGGGACCCTCGGGGTGGGCGTTCCCAGCCCGCCTGGCCTCTCCCAAGTGGGCTGTGTCCGGCCATCTGTCGTTCTCATGCCTGCCTCGTGCCTGCCCTCCTGCCCCAGGCCGTCGGCTCCACGGGGCGGTGGGAGGCCGGCGAGGGGCACGGCAGGTGGGGCAGCCTCGGGTAGCCGGGAGGCCGAGCCGGCGGCAGGCAGCCTGGTGCAGCCGGGCACCTGTGGAGCCATCCCTGGCCCGGGAGGTGCAGGTGGAGCACAGCGCCATCCCCAGGGCCCTGTGGCCCCGGCACCCCCCGTGGAGAGCTGAGCACAGGCCGGTCTGAGCCCCGCCCCACAGCCACCCTGGGTCTCCTTTGGGAAGAGTCGCCACCTGGTGGCTGGGCCCCAGCCCCGGCCAGGCCCCGCACCTCTCTGCAAGATGCCCAGGGCGGGGCTCCGCGGCTGGCTCCAGGGGCCTTGGTAGTGGCCTGGCCGAGCAGACGGGCGTCACCACTTGCCACTGACACCTGTGCGCGCGTCACACACTCAGCTCGGGTCTCGCGTCCCAGTGCGACCCAGTGCGTGTTCTGCTGCCTGGCCCGGCCAGAGGGCAGCCTGCGGGGTGGAGCTGAGGCCTTGGTCCCTGGCGGTGCCGGCCGAGAGGCCTCCGCCTCCCGCATGTGCGCCGCGCCTGCTGGGGCACCTGCCCTGCCCTGCACCCGCTTCCCGCGCCCACGCGGCCCCGCCGTGCTGCAGTTTGCCAGCTCAGTGGCGCCCCACGCCGCCCTTTCGTCTTCCTGGCGGCCGTGGGACTCCTGGGGCCAGCCCACTTCGGCCTGGTGCCTGGACGCGGGGCAAGTGCCCGGAGAGGCTGCCGGCTGGGGGCGTCCCTTGGCAGCGAGGGCGGGGGCTCTGCGGAGTGACGGGCGGCGGGCGGCGCCAGGGGAGGACGCTCCCCCGGGAGTGCGCAGTGAGGGGGGGCTCCCCACTGGCAGCGAGCTGAAGCGGGCCCCTGGGGCGCCTGTCACTCTGAAGGTCCCGTGCTGGTAATTGCTCCTTGCTGGTAACGAGGCCCTGGGGCTCCGCGCGTCTGCTTCCCGGGGCCCCCCGCGGCAGCTCCGCCGCAGCTGGGGCCTGTCTGTTGGCCACTGGCGGCCTGTGGGCTGCCTAGACTCCGGGGCCCCGTGTCCTCCTCTGTCCAGCGCGGGCCGGGACCGGGGCTGAGTCCTGGCTGGGGGGTGCACCAAGTGCCCCGGGAGAGGAGATGCCCGCCAGACGCGGGCGCCCGGCCGTCCCGCTTGGGGGTTCTGCGGCTGCACTGGGGGCGGCACCCTGGTCTGGTGTCCCGCACCTGCACCGGCCGTCCCTGGGGCGCTGGGGGCTGGTGCTGGTGGCCATGGCTTGTCTCCGCAGACCTCTCGCCAGCTGCCCGGCCTGTGGCACCAGGCAGCGCAGGGAAAGGACAGGCTGCATCCTGCGCCAGCCGGAGGCTCGGCCCTCCCAAGCGTGGGGTCGGGCCAGCGGGGCCGTGGCCGGGCCCCCAGCTGCTGCGGCCGGCAGTCAGAGGGCTGCCTCGGGTCTGGGCCCAGCCAGGGGCCTACAGGAGGGCGCCGGCCGCACGCACCCCACCGGCCTGGGCCGACTGCACACGCCAGCAGGAGAAGACCAGGTCTGCCCACGGTGACGGCCGGCCGGAGCCCCATCTCTGGAGGGAGGGCCCTCTGGCCGGCTGCGCTCAGCTGCCAGCTGGGGCCGCCCCCACCCGTGCTGCGGGCCTGCGCCCCCAGAGGAGGGGCTGGGCGTCAGAAACCCAGACAGAGTGAACCCCCATTTCATGTGAGGATTCAGGTTCCACAGACCTAGCCCCCGCGCATGGCCACAGCTGGGGCCGCCTCCACCCCTCGCGGGGCGCCTCGCACTGGCCGGCCCGCCCTCCCCTGCGTCAGACCCCACTGACCCCAGCACCGTGGCCTGTGGGGCGCGGGGATCGGCTGCGCTCTCCGGCCAGCGCTCTCCGGCCAGCGCTGGGATCCAGTCTGGGCAGGGGCCCCCCGGCCGGCTACCCGGGCAGCCCCTGCCCTGGGCCCGGCGCTGAATAGGGGCTGTGCCGCCTGCTGGGTGCAACCCGTGACCCCTCTCCTTGCAGGGTGGGAGTCCCAGCTCCTGGAAACGGGCTTCCTGGGGATCTTCCTCTGCCCGCTCTGGACGCTGTCCCGGCTGCCGCGCCGCACCCCCACGTCGCGGGTCGTGCTGTGGGGCTTCCGCTGGCTGATTTTCAGGATCATGCTGGGAGCGGTAGGTGCGGCCCTCGGACGTGCCCGCCCTCCCTGGGCGAGGCCTGCGTTGGGCGAGGCCTGTGCTGCGCCCCTCCTCCAGGGTCAAGCGTTGCCGGCCCTCCTCGCCCCCCCCATCCCCACCCCCGCGCCCCTCCTCCAGGGTCAAGCGTTGCGGGCCCTCCTCGCCCGCCCCGCGCGGCACTCGGAGCCCCGAACAGCCGCTCCTCTCGGTGGGCTGCGGGGACACGGCACCCCAAGCCGGGCGGCCGTCTGCGTCAGAGCCCCAGGGCGACTGCGGCCCGGCTGGGCGTTGGAGCAGGGCCCCTGCAGCAGCCAGACTCGCGTCCCCTGCTGCGCCCCGCAGCTCGGGCCCTCCTGGGGGCGCCTGGCGCCCTTGGAGCGCGCCCCCCGCCACCCGGCTGGCCTCTGCTGGCCTGTGTGCCGTTTCCTCGGGGTTGACTTTGGGCTGAAAAGGGCTCAAAGAACCTTTGTTCCTGTGACACTTAACTCTGGGAGAAAAAAATCCGTGGCAAACGTGACATCTCCTGTAGGACGACTCAGCAGATGGGAGGAATATAATTACCCGCTCCCGAAAGGAGGCTTCGGTTCTAAGCGGCTCCTATCAGCTCAGACTTTGAATGACAGTTTAATTGTTTTGTTTTTTTTATTCTTTGCCTGGCTGAGTCTCTGAAGAGCTGCGGGGCGGGCGCGGGCGGGCGCAGGAGGGCGCGGCTCCTCCGCCCGCACCCCGACCTGGGCGGGCGGGCGCAGGCGGTTGTGTGTCCAGGCTGGGCGGCGGCCGCAGGCCGCTGAAAGCCTGCCCGCGAGCCCCTGAAGAGCGGCCCGAGCCGGAGGGGCCTTGAGCCCCACCTCCCCGGAGCCTGGGTACCCCACCTGGGCGCCTGGGCTGCTCCGCCCCGCTCAGGTCCCGCCCCCGCTGGGGCTCCCCTCGAGGTCTGGCCCGCCTGGCGCCCGCTGTGACCCATGGCTGTAGTCAGTTGGCCCAGGCCGATGGGTGGTGGTGGACAGTGGACCCCGACCCAGAGCCAGCTCACTAGCCCTGAGCCCCTCCGCTGCCCACGTGGGGCGCCTCGCACGGACAGGGGGCGCGGCACGTGGGGAGCAGAGCGCGCTGCGGTGCTGCGGCTAGGTCGCCGGTGTCCGAGCCACGGGCGCGAGCACGGACGCGGCCGGGTGTTCCCCCAAGTCCCAGCAACCCAACGCCTGGCCAGCCCACCGGCCGCAGGCGGAAGAGGCGCCAGACCCCGGCCCTTGGGCATCCCCGCCCGGCAGCCCCGTGCTGGGGGCTCAGCCGCGGCCTGTCTCGGCAGGGCCTGATCAAGATCCGGGGTGACCAGTGTTGGAGGGACCTGACCTGCATGGACTTCCATTACGAGGTGAGCTCCCCATGTTCTGCGAGCTGGGGCGCAGCTGTGCCTCGCGGCACCACCCAGCTTCACAGAAGCCCTGCAGAGCGACGCAGGGTCGCCCCTCCTGCGAGCTGGCAGAGGGGCGCTGGCCCTGTGCTTGCGGGTCCAGCGCCCAAGTCTGCCTGTGGCACCAGGTGCGGGAGAGGGGCTCGCGGGGCGGGGCCTGGCTCGCGGGGCGGGGCCTGGCTCGCGGGGCTGCCCGCCAGGCCGAGACCGGAGCAGCTCAGCGGAGAGCAGCTCCGCGGCACCCGTCCGCAGACGCAGCCGGTGCCCAACCCTGCGGCCTACTTCCTGCACCGCTCGCCGTGGTGGTTCCACCGCTTCGAGGCGCTCAGCAACCACTTCCTGGAGCTGGTGGTGCCCTTCTTCGTCTTCCTGGGGCGGCGTATGTGCGCGCTTCACGGGGCCCTGCAGCTGCTGTTCCAGGTGAGCACGGCCGGGGCAGCCCGCCTCTGCGTTTCTGAGGGGCCCCGCCCATGCAGGACCGGGGGCGCCGCCCCGGGCCCGCATGCCTGGCAGTCCTGGGAACAGCGCCCTGGGCCGGCGCCTGCACAAAGCCTGCCTGGCTCCCCATGGTGGCTCCCTCTGTGCCCGGACCGCTGCTCCAGATAGGGTCCCCGCCCACCGCGCCCCGACTGCTGGTCTCTGTGGAGCTGGCAGGCCTGCAGGGCCCCCACCCAGTGTGGGCAGCTGCCGGGCACACGGACGCCCCGGCCGGGCACAGCCAGTGCTCGGGCCCAGTCCCAGCCGCTGGGCAGCGTGGGCTGAGGTGGTGGGTGGGGGGTGTTGCAGCAAAGTCCTCGCCCACTGCTCCAAGGCCCTGGCGGCGCTCTGCTTCCGTGACCCGCCAGCCCCTGTTGGAACAGACGGCCCCGTGCAGTTCCCACGTCCCCAGCACCTTGGCGCTGCAGCCGGCCACCCCAGGGCATCCCCTCCTCGGCCACAAGGACTCCCGCGGCCGGCAGCCCTGGCCACAGCAGGCATGGCCCCCGGGGTGAGCGCCCAAAGCAGGGTGCGGCCGTCGGCCTGTTCGAGTCCCCTTTGCCTGCAGCCTGGGCACCTGACCACTCGGGCGTGCAGATCCCGCCTCAGCAGAGGCCTCCCGGCTGCCCTGCCGGCCGCAGCGGGCAATGCAGTGGCCGTGGCTCGAGGGGTCGTGGCGCTGCGTGGCCAACAGCCATGCAGCACAGCCAGAACCCTCGCTGGATCTGGTGGCCCCGCGCCTAGCCATACTGTGGCCGTGTGGACAGCCAGACAGGGCCACCTGAGGGGCCCCGGGCGTGAAGAAGCAGCAGCGGGGCCTTCTGAGCCCCACTGCACGTCAGCCCAGCCCCCTTTCCTGTCCCAGTGAGCTCTGGGGAGGGTTGCCAGGGGTGTACAGCTCTGGGGGGGCCATGGGGTGGGGGAGCAGGAGGCTCAGCAGGCCTGCCTCACGCCCACTACCCCTGGGCCAGCCCCAGGGCAGGGGGTGGCCACCCCACGGCTGGACCCCAGCGAGGGCGTCCCCACAGCACCCCTGCTGCAGAGCAGCGACTGGGGTCCAGTGGGAGGGGCCGTGACGCGGCTGTGGGGCCAGACAGAGAGGCAGGGTCTCCTCTGCCCCAGAGGGCCCAGGAATGCCGGGCGGGACCAGGAAGCCGCAGGGCGGGGGACCAGGTCGCCCGCCCTCCCCAGCGCAGAGACTGCTGCCTCCCCTCTGTTGCACCAACCCACACCGAGGGTGCCTGTACCCCCACCCCAGGGACTGCCAGGGCTGCTCCCCAAGGGCTCCCACAGGCGGGCGGGCAGCGGGACCCAGGAGCCATGGCCACAGGCACGGGCCTCCTCCAGAGCTGACCAGGCAGGGGGTGGGGGGCACCCAGCCGGGCAGTTTGTCCTGGGGTCTGTGGAGAATTTCGGCCTCTGCAGCAGACTGGGCAGCGCCACTCTGGTCAGCGGAGCTGCCGCCGCCCGCGGGCCGCACATGCAAGCTGGTCCCCCGAGGGGCCGGGTGGGTGCTGCTGGGGACCCCTCCCTGCAGGGCTGTGGCAGTGCGCTCCCTCTGCCCTGCGTGCTGTGGCCCGGCTCAGGCCCGCCCCCTGCAGGCGGTGCTCGTGGTCAGCGGCAACCTGAGCTTCCTGAACTGGCTGACCGCTGTGCCCAGCCTGTCCTGCTTTGACGACGCCGCCCTGGGCGCCCTGTTCCCTGCCGGGCCCAGCAGCCTCAAGGGCCAAGTCCTGCAGATCCAGGAGGAGGAGGCCCGGGGAGCGCCCCGGGCCCCGCAGACCTACAGTAGGTGGACGCCCGCGCGGGAGGGGCAGGCTGGGAGCCATCAGTCATCTGCCCCCCTGGGGCCCTCGCCCCGTCCCCGGGAATGGAGGCCCAGTGACCTGGGACGCCGCTCCCGCTCGGCCCTGCGTGACGGCGAGGCCGGCAGGGGGCGGTGGTCATGCGGCGTCCACGCCAGCCCTGGGCTCTGGGAGGGGCCTGGGTACGCAGGCCCGGGCGCTCACGCCGCGTCCCCCCCAGGCCGCGTGGCTCGGCGGACGGTCCACGTGGCGCTGGGCGTCCTGGTGGCCTGGCTCAGCGTCCCCGTGGTCGCCAACCTGCTGAGCCCCGGGCAGGTGATGAACAGGTCCTTCGGCCCGTTCCGCATCGTCAACACCTACGGGGCCTTCGGGAGGTGAGCGCGGGGTGGGGGGCGCGGGCGCGGAGGGCGCGGGTGGCTGACCGCCCCCGCAGCGTCAGCAGGGAGCGCACCGAGGTGGTGCTACAGGGCTCGGCCAGCCCCAACGCCAGCGCGCCCGGGGCCGTGTGGGAGGACTACGAGTTCGAGTGCAAGCCGGGCGACCTCGGGCGCCGGCCCTGCCTGGTCTCGCCCTACCACCACCGCCTGGACTGGCTCATGTGGCTCGCGGCCTTCCAGGTGGGTCTGGCCTCCCCCGCAGCGCCGGCGGGGGCTGGCCGGAGGGCGACTCTGCAGCGGGGCAGGCTGGGAAGCCCGGGGCGGCGAGGGGCTGACCACCGGGCCAGGCCCCGCCCACCGCGAGCGCCTCCTAGGGCTGGGGCGGGCCGGCACCCCACTCAGCCAGTCCCTGGGTCGCTGGGAGCGAAGGGAGGGCAGAGCCCGGGCGGGGCCGCCGTGTCCAGGCTGCGCCCCAGGCGGCCTCACTGCACCCTGCTCCCCAGACGTATGAGCACAACGAGTGGATCCTCCACCTGGCGGGCAAGCTGCTGGCCAACGACGCCCAGGCCACGGCCCTGCTGGCCCACAACCCCTTCTCGGGCAGGCCGCCGCCCAGGTGAGCCCGAGTCCGCGCACGCCCTCCCCGGAGCGGCCCGGCTCGGGCGGCCGTGACCAGCTGGCCGTGTGCTCCGCAGGTGGGTGCGCGCCGAGCACTTCCGGTACAAGTTCAGCCGCCCGGGTGGCCGGCACGCCGCGGAGGGCCGCTGGTGGGTCCGCAGGAGGCTCGGGCCCTACTTCCCCCCGCTGCGGCTGCAGGACCTCGAGGGCTACTTCGCGTCGCGGGGGTGGCCGCTCCCCCGGGCCCGCCAGGAATAAAGCGCCTGAGAAGCCGTGAGCGCGTGGTCTCTGCGGCGGCTGCAGCACCCTCCGGACACCCGCAGAGCTGAGCAGAGCGCTGCCCAGCAGCGCCACCCGCCCTCCGGCGTGGCCCCGGCCCTGGCTGGGCAGCCACGCGTCCTGCAGGCCCGGCTCTGCCCGGCTGGGTGCCCACTGCCAGAAGGACGCCAGGCCAGGCACGGCCCCGCCCGCCACTGCTCCTGGGGCCAGCGGGGGTCCTGGCGGGCGAGGCGGCGCGGAGGCCCTGGGACAACTGCCTTCTGCGGCAGAACTGCCTTCAGCCGGCCACGGTGCTCTGTTCCCGCCCAGCAGACGGCCGGATGCCTGGCCAAGCCAGCCACCTGCCCACAACCCTCGCAGGCCCTGCTGACCGGGGCGGGGTGGGGGGACACCTGGAGAAGTGGCCGGGTGGCCCAAACCCCAGGTTTGCAGGCCAGAGCTCCAGAGGGTCCCAGCTCAGCTCCTCCAGGCCAGCACCCCTCCTCCCAGGACCCCCAGACCTGCAGGGACAGAGCCAGGGCCGAGGGGCCGCCCAAGCATCCTGCACCCCGGCCGGCTGTGGAGGGGCCCCCACACTCACCCTGATCTGTCCATCCGTGTTGGGGCACAGGTCGGCTTGCCGCCGGGCGCCCCCCATCCGGGCCGCCCAAGGGTCACCGCCAGGGCTTGGGGAGTCCGGCGGGCCACGCACGCACAGGCCGGGGCAGCCGCAGGGTGTCCGGCAGACCTGCTGTCTCGGGCACTGACCGCTGCTGGCCTAGGGAGGGCGGGACGCCCAGACGCTCCAGCGCAGGGCCCTGTGGGGACTGGCCGGCCGTGTCCCTTGGTGGGGAGCCCGCTGGGGAGGTCCCAGCCTGGCCGCGACAGCCCTGGCGCTCTCGTAGACACAGGGCTGGCCAGGCCTCTGGGACGGGGTCCTCAGGCTGTCCCCAGGTGGCCCATCCACCCCGGCCAGCGCTGACCCACAGGCACAGCAGACTCCCGTCCCCGCTGCCCCTCAGCAGTGTCTCGATGGACCCACCTCCCCTGCTCCCCGCTGTCCCTGGAAAGTCCCCTCACCCACCCCCGGCCTGTACCCCACTCTACACACGCAGTGGACGCTGGGGATGCTACGACTGGGTAGGCCCGGCCCTGAGAAAGGCAGCAGCGGCCCACCTGAGGGCCATCCGCTCAGGAGGGATGACGAGCAACCTCTGACCCCGGGCGAAGGACACTGCAGTGTCCGGCAGCCAGCGGGTGGGCTCCCGCTCCGCAGCAGCCCCGGGACAGTGCCCAAGGACAAGCTGGACGGCATGGGGGACGTGGTGCAGGGCGTGGGCTGCACAATGGACATGAGGGCCCGGCTGGGGGGGTGCCCTGGGGCACTCTGCAGTGAGCAAAACGGCCATTGCGCACCCCGGCCTTGGTGGTGTGGCTGTCCGGCATGGACCGGAGGACACCCTGTGGGCGTCCAGAGGGCGCGGGGCCACGCTTGGGGGCAGCGCTGGGCAACAGGGCGTCAGTGCTGTGTCGAGGAACTGGGCCTCAGCGCACAGCACGTGCAGGGGCCACGCAGCGGTTGTGGCCGTGGCCAGTGCCAGCAGGCCAGTTCCGAGCGGCCACCAGGGAGGAGTGTCCCGTGCTGGACAGAGGGGCCCTGGATCCTGCACCTGACAAGCCCAGAGCGCCCAGAGGACAAGGGGCTCTGGCCCACGTGGGTGGTGCCTCGGCTGCACCTCAGGAGCCCCGAGAGCCGCGGGAGGGCAGGGCCCACGAGGTGAGGGCAGCATTGGGTCTGGGCCCCGCCCGCCCGGCATCGGAGCAAGGGGAGAGCTGGTCAGGGCCCTGGCGGGGGAGAGCAGCTGCAGCTGCGGCCACGGTGCAGGAGGGATGGGCCCCTGGGCGGCCACTCACGTGCTGTGTCCGCCCCTGGGGCCCCGCAGAGCTGCCCAGGGCCGGGCCGAGCCCCCAAGCTGCACGGCCAGCCACAGCCCAGTCAGCGCCCACCTGCAGGCCCAGCACACGGCCCAGGGGTGCATACGGCCTGCGGGGGCCCCCCCGGGGGGGTGGGAGTGGGACCAGGCAGGTGCACGTGACGCCCCTGTGCCGCTGCCCAGGCACCGGGACCTTGCCGGCCACTGGCCATGCCCACTCAGCGCCCCGCCCCGCCCTCTGGGCCCGGCCCACGTGGATCACAGTCCTGCACCCGTGTTGCTGCACCCGTGCTGCTCCACCCCGGCTGCCCCCAGCAGAGCGCTGTCCAGAACCCAGCCCCAGCATACGGCGGCGGGCTCGGGGGGACCCTGGGTCCCCTGCAGCCGAGGCCGTGCCTGGGGAGCGGGAGGGACCCTCCTGAGCCTTGGAAAACTGCCCTGGGGATGGTATCTGCTGCCCTGAACCCTCGGGCTTGGGCCACATGCCCTGCAGGAGGGGAGCAGTGGCCGAGAACCCCAGTGCCCACTCACTGCCCGCCACCCTCCTCCCGAGTGGGCAGGGCAGCACCTCCGGTAGTGGCCCCCGCAGTCGGGGTGCAGGGCAGCTGCTAGGGCTTGGCCTCGAGTGGACAGCCTGCCTCCAGCAGCCCCAGGCCAGGCCCTGCCCTGCAGGGGGCTGGTACCCAGCGGCCTGGACCTCGCCTGCTGCCCGGGCGGTGCATGGGCTCTGGAGGGCCTGGCGCTGGTCACGCCCGCTTGTCCTAGGCCAGGGGCACCCACCTCCGGCCCAGGTGTGCTGGCCTGGGGCGGGGAAGGAGGGGGTTGGGCAGGCTGGGCACTGGGCACATGCCCCAAAGTGGAGGAGGCAGAAGCGCTCCGTGGGTGCCCTCAGCCAGCCCGCCCCCCACGGCAGCACCGGCTCCACCAGGCCCCCAGGGGGCCCGTCCACCGGCAATCAGGGCCCTGGCAGGAGGTGGCACTAGGGCCTCATCTGAGGGCCAGGGGCAAGGACAGACTGCAACTCTTGGCTGGCCACTGCACCCTGAGCCCCAGGGGAGGGGCCCACAGGGGTCTCCACACCTCCCTGCTGGCAGGGCCAAGGGGTTGGGGTGGCCACCCTGGCTCTGTGCCCCCACCCACACAGCAGGCAAGCCCACTGACCTGCTCCAGCACCGGGACAAGGCCCGAGTGGACGGCTCTTGGGGGAGGGCGAGCAGGGGTCAGTCGACGGCCAGGGCAGCGGCGCCAACCCAAGCTGACCCAGGAAGGCGGTGGCCAGGTGCCAGGCTGAGCCGCTGCTGCTGGTGGGGGTCACCTGCGCCCGGCCAACCCCAGTGGCACGGCGCCGGCCTGCTTGGAGCGAGACCCGACCTGGGACTGACGCTGCGGTCCTCGGGGTGCCCGTGGCCAGGCCAGGCCGGGGCCTGACTCGCAGGGCGAGGGACGCGGCTGGACGGGGCTCGCCCCCCACCTGCGGAGCTGAGGGAAGGAAACAGCTGTCCACGTGGGGGCCCCGCTCACGCCCAGGCCGGCGGGAACACCCCAGAAGCCCGCGAGCGCCCAAGGATGCGCCGGCAGCACTGAAAGCCGGGGCGCGGTGGGGAAAACTGAGGAGATGGCCCCGCGGCCGCCGTCGCTGGCCGTGGGGAGGGCGCGCGTCCACCCGCTCACGGTTGTGCCGGCACCTGTGTGGACAGGGCGGCCAGAGACGGGCGGGGGCCCGGCCGCCCGGACACGGCTTGCGCTCGGGGAGCGACGCCGGGAAGAAACCGGCGAAGAGAGCGGCCCGAGCGAACGCCCAGCCCGCAGGAGGAGACGCGCCCGGGCGGGAGCCGGGAGGGCCTCGGGACGCGCCCCGGCGGGCAGGCTGGGAACTTTCCGCAGCCGCCGGTCCCACGAAGCGTCCGCGCGCTCGGAGGAGGCCGAGGCGCGGGCTCCTCAGGCACTGCCCGCTGCGGGTTCAAGCGCCGAGGCAGGAGGGGCCGGCGCCGGGCGGGCGAGCGCAGTGGCCGCAGCGCCCCCTGGTGTCCGCTTGGCCCCAACTCTGGGGACCGCCGACCCGGCACCCTGCGCGTCCTCGTCTCCCCCCGACGCCCCCACCAGTCCGGGCCCCACTGGCCCATATGGAGTGTTCGGAGAACACCTGCGGGGGCCCACGGCCGCCCCACAGCACCCCAGCTCCAACCACTGCAGACGCTGAGCCGCTGTCCCCCAAAGGCTAAACCCCAAACCAGATGGAGAGCTGAGGCCCCGGAGATCGCTAGCCAGCAGGGGTCCCCTGCCCCAGGGTGCGAGCGTCTTCTCCCCAAAGGCCTGCGCCCCTGGTCCAGGTGGCACCTCCTGGGGTACAGGCTAGAAACACGCTTTAAAGGCCACCCCGGAGGCTGTAGCTGCGTGGGGCCTCCCACCCTGTGAGGCGCGGGTCGGGATGCAGGGGCTCTGGGGGGTGGGTGATGGCCCTGGCGCAGTCAGCGGGGCGGCCCCACCCGGAGCACCCCGCAAGTGCCCAGCAACCCTGCCTGTGTCCGCGATGGCGCCGGCCTCTGCAAGGGGCGGCGCCTCAGCGGGGCGCGTCGGGCGTGCGTAGCGGCTCCTCCCTTCCCGGGGCTGAGCGCTGCTGGGCGAGGGGTGGTCCCGCTAAGCCTGTGGCCCCCTCCGCTCCTCCCGCACCCCGGCTCTCTCCTGGCGCGGGCCAGTGCCCCCTCCACCTGGCCGCGGCTCTGGTGGTCCCACAGGGGCAGCGGTGCCTGGAGGTCCATCCGGCGCACCCCGCGCTGGGGGCCGTCCGTGAGTTCAGGGCTGTGAGGCGTCCGAGTGGCTGGAGTTGTGGGGCTCGCCGGCCCTGCTGGCCTGCACCCACGCGCTCGTCGGAGGCCCTCACCTCTGAGCCGGGCTGGTCGCGGCCCCCGATCGCAGCGCCCGCCGCCCGCACCTCCTGTCCCTCCCGGGGCGCGGCTCCCAGGGCCCGTGACCGGCCACACAGATGCGAGCCACCCCCCCCCCCAAACTAGGATGGGGCTTCCGGACAGCGGCGGGCCTCATGCAGTGGTCACTACCAGATCGGCACCCTCGCGGGGAAACCCGCGCTGCCTCTAACCAGGGACTCGGCCAGCGCCGAGTGTGGCCCACGCGGGGTGGCTGGGCCGTCCAGGCCAGGGCGAGCCCGCGGGGGGCCAAGTCTTCCTCCTATGTCCGAGGCCGGCGAGCAGCTGGGCCCTCCCCACAGAAGTGGACACGTGAGCATCCACGGGCTCAAGCACGCAGAGCGGCTCTCAGGGTCAGTGCGGGTGCCCAGGTCCGGCCCAGCCCCCGGGTTCTGGACCATACTCTGCACTTACAGAAAGTGGGGGTTCTTCTCACCCTCGCCACCTCAGTCACGGCCACACGCCGCATCCTGGCACATCCGTGTGGTCCCCGGTTGGGGTGCAGGGCCCAGCACCCCCAGCCAGGCTGCGGGACCTGCTGGAGGTAGGCAGGCTGAGGGTCGCACAGCTTCTCTCTGGCATCGTGTTGGGGCACAGGCGAGGGCCTGGCCCGTCCCACCCACGGGCGACACCCTATTCCCCACTCGACCCACAAGAGGAAAACAAAAGATTTTACTCTCCCACTCTCGGCCCCGCAGCCCTGGCCCAACACCCGCCCCGCGCGGCTGGGTGGGATGGCGGGAGCAGGCGGTGGCCCGCTCAGGAGCGGGGTTGACGGGGGTGTGGGTGCAACGTGACCGGAGTGCTGGGCCGGGGTCATACCGGCCCTGCCCCGACAGGGCCCCGAGGCTGCCCGCCACCCGCCGCCCAGGCTCGGAGCCGAGGAGGCTGCCGCCAGGGGGAGCCCGCAAGCTCTGGCGCAACGGCACTCCACGCGGCTGCGCGGCCTGAGGACGGGGGGGGGGGGGGGGGGGGCCCNCCGGGGGGGGGGGGGGGGGGGGGGGGGGATCCGTCCCCTCGGGTTCAAACCGCTCCGCACCCGCGCGGTTCCCCACGAGGGCCGGCGGCCCTGCGCGGCGTCCAGGACATTCCGCGCCGCGGGGGCGCGCCCTGCACTGCGGACGCCCTGAGTCTTCTCGGGGCGCCCGTCCCGCTGCCCAGATGCAAGCGCCCGGAAGTCACTGGTCGGGGGCGTCCGGGGTGAGCTCCAGGGGAATGACCCGAAATCACAGGCGGGGCGTCCGCGACCTGCCGGCGCAGAGCGAGCTCGCCCCACCCGCGCGGGGCCCCCAGAACGCGCGGCGAGCGCATCCAGGCGGGAAGAGACGAGATGGGGTGCGGCCCCGCGCCCCGACCCCGCGGGCCGGGAACCCCACCGCCTCCCGGGCACTTGAGACTCCGAGGTCACAGGGACGTGCGGCGCGGCCAGCAAGTCGGGGGCACTCGCCCTGCCTCACCGCACTCACACCTCACGGACTGCAGAGCCGCCTGGCCAGGGCTCCTACGGCAGGGGACGTGGCATGCCCCCCGGCGCCCAGGGAAACCGGCTGCAGGGAGGGAGCAGGCCTCATCCCACGCCCCCAAAGCTGGGCCCCCACACGGGCCCTGCCTGCCTGTCCTCGGCCTGGCCCCACCCAGAGCAGCCAGGCGCCTCCCAGCCAGGGGCCGGCCGGAGGGAGCTGCCGGCCTGTTTCTGGGCCAGCGCCATGGCGGCCGGGTTAGCACAGCTAATTTCAGCCTCCCACCCCCGGCCTGCAGGTGGTGCCTGAGCTGGGGGGTCGTGGCTGCCTTGAGCAGCCCAGCACACAGACACCCACTGCCCCCAGGACGGGTCACGGGCCACTCTGACCCGAGAGGGGCGGGCTGCAGGGGTGTGGCCCTGACAGCACCAGCCCCGACCAGGTGGACACCCCCTGCATGCCCAGCCTTGTCCAGAAGCCGGGGCGCTGGAGCTGACCCCACGACAGAGGTGGCCCCAGCCTGGCCCTGGGGCTGCTGGGCCTGGCTGGCTCGGGCCACACCCTCCAGCTGGAGCAGGTCTCTGCCCAGCATGCTGTGCCCGCCCAGGAGGGGGCCAGGGCCAGCTGGCTGCCCAGCACCCCTTAAATCCCTCATGGACCAACCCATTTGCTCTGTGCCCCAGTTCCAGCAGGGCTTCCAGGGCATCCTGGCGCTGGTGCGCAGGCAACCCCATTTCAGCGAGTCACACAGGAACCTAAGGGACTAGAGGGGTCCAGGAGCCTGAGAGCAGTGGCCTTCCGTGGGGCTGGGACTCAGCCCTGCTGCCCTGTGACTGCTGTTGCTGCCTGAGGCCTTCTGGCCAAGGCATAGCCTGCACCTGTGTCACCCATGGCCTCAGGGGTGCAGTTCCCCACGGGGGGATCCCTCCCTTGGCAGTAGGAAGACCCAGAACCCAGCCCAGGTCCGGACGCTCGAGGCAGGTGTCCGGAGTGCCCGCTGGGCTATGCGGATGAGTCCAGGCAGCCCAGCCAAGGGTGGCCCTGGCAGGAGCAGGCCCACTGGGATGGGTGGACAGCCAGGCACTGACCACTGCCCGCTGGGGCACAGGAGGCCAGGGCAGTCTACCAAAGCGTCAGTCCTTGCGGGTGCCCCTCACCTCCGCCAGCCGGCGGGCCCAAGAGCCGCGCGGGGGAGAGGGGGGGCGGCGGGCGGCGGGGCGGCGCCCAGCCGGGCCCAGGTGGCGGGAGTGGGCGGGGCGGCCGCCGGGGCTCCCTGCGCCCGCGCGCCGGCCCGTCATTTCGCGGGAACCCGGCTCTGCCGCACGCAGCCCTCGGCCTCCCTGACCCGTGTCGCCTCGCCCTCGCCCTCGCCCTCGCCACCGCCCAAGGTGAGTCGACGTCACCGAACGGGCCCCGCGCAGGACGGGGGTCCTGGGGTCGGGGCGGCCCGGGTCGCGCCGGGCTGGCCGGGAACTCCGAAGCCAGACTCACTGCCCTGCGTGCCGGGCCGGGGCCACTGCCCTGCGCGTCCGGAGCGGACGGCCGCCCGCAGGGCGCCCCCTCTTCAGCCTCGAGGCCGCGTCCGCGCGCGCACCCAGCGGGGCGCCGAGGCCGGGGACGGCACGCAGGTAGGCAGGTAGCGGCGCAGGTAGCGGAGGCAGCAGCCAAGGAGCCGCGGCGGCCCGACCCGACTGGAGTCAGCGCTCGGCAGGGTGCAGGAGCCGCGCCCCGGGCCCCCCACCGCCTCTGCGGCTCTGGCCGCCCCGAGACCCCCGTTCAGGAGCCCCCCCAGGCGGGTAGGGCTACGGTCCCGCGGGGGCCTCCTGGAGTGGGCAAGAAAGGGAGGGGACAGGGCCCCAACCTGTTGGTGCCCAGACAACAGCCCTGTCAGGGCGGACCCCAAGACGCCGCACCCCAACCCCACTGACTAGATGCAAATCGCAGCCAAATCCTCTCAGCCCAGTGCTCCTGTGCCCTCAGGGTGGGCTCAACCATGCAAAGCAGCAGGGCGAGGGAGGCCGTGGGGGCAGGCCCCCTCATGCGCTGGGGGCCTTGGGCAAGGGGTGCAGGAGCGACCTCCTGGCCCCCCCCACACAACCCAGGGCCACGGCTCCCTGGGACACTCGCTAGGCCCCGCGAGGCCTCGGTGGGGCACAGAAATGAGGGTGGTAAGTTTCCCTGTAGCTAATTAACCCCGGGGGTGGGGGAGCAGGCCCTGGGGTCTCGTTAGTGGGCTCAGCCCGGCCTCAGCAAGCACTGCGGCCTGCGGGCCACGCCTGGGAGGGCGCCGGGGACTCCTGGAAAGGCCGGTGACGCTGCAGGCAAGGCCTCTGTCCGGGGGCACGGCAGAGGGGCCGGCGCGGTGGTCGACGCAGCCCCCACCGCCCCACGCCCGCAGCCCCAAGCTGGCCGCCGCGGAGAAGGAAGACCCCACGGAGGAGTGGGACGTGCCCCGGATGCAGAAGGAGGTGGAGAGCCTGCAATACCAGCTGGCCTTCAAGAGGGAGATGTCCTCCAAGTCCATCCCTGAGTGAGCCCCCCGCGCGCGCCCCAGGCTGTCCCCGCGGCCCGGGGGACGCCCGCTCACTGTGTCCCCGCGCCCGCAGGCTCCTCAAGTGGATCGAGGACGGCATCCCCAAGGACCCCTTCCTGAACCCCGACCTGATGAAAAACAACCCGTGGGTGGAGAAGGGCAAGTGCGCCATCCTGTAGCGCCCGCGCAGGTCGGGCCTTTATAAAGACTCTCCCGCCCTGCCCGCGTCTGTGCTCTCTGCCGGGTCCAGCCTCGCGTGGGAGGGGCGGGGCCGCTACAGCAGGTCCCGGATGTACAGGCCGCGCCGCACGGCGTTGGACACGCCCTCCTTGAAGCGGAACCAGACGTCGCTCCTGCCCACCGCCGCGCCCATGCGCCGCTCCGCCGCCTGGGTCTCGGGGGCCGCGTCCTCTGCGGGGTCACGCGCTCCTTGTAGGCTGGCCCACGCCGCCCCCGCGCTGCCCCCGCCCCCGCGCCGCCCCGCCCCCACACACCTGTGCTCGGGGCCGCGGCGCTCCTGGCCACCGCACGTCCAAAGAAATCCCTCTCGGGCTGCGGGAGGCTGCCGGTCAGACTCCGGACAGTCCCTGGCGGCACTCCCAGGGCCCCGCCCGCCCCCCACCAGGGGGCAGCACCCACCGCCCACTCAGAACCGCGCCAGCACCTGCTCTTCCAGGGCCGCCCTCTTCAGGACGGGCCGCAGCAGCTGCTCCGGGCCGCACCGGGCGGGGGACCCGGCCCCCTTGTCCCCAGAGCCCCCCTGCGGATCCTCGGCTCCCGGGGGACCCCCAGCCACCTGCGGGAAGTAGGGGGCATGAGAGCTGCTGGGCACAGGCGCGAAAGCAGCTGCACGCGGCCCACCCATCCAGGCCCCAGGGCCCACCTGGGGGCGGAGCCGCCTGCCGGCCGCAGCTTCCGCCCTCCGCATCTTCTCCACCTCGATCTCGCGTGCGATGAGCTGCTTGGCCTGGTAGGTGAGGGGCTTGCGGGCAGGCAGCTCAGGAAACCGACACACCTCCTCCACGTCCCTGCCCGGGCCACGGCACCGAGGTCTGGTCAGCTGGGGGCCTCCTGCGTCCACAGCCCAGAGCCCACTGACCGTGCTTCCCTGCCCGCGGAAGGCGCCGCGCAGAGCGTGGTCCCCGCTGGCGCTGACTCACGGCTCCAGCCTGTAGACGTACTGCCCGTCGGGCGAGCGCTCCTGGCGGTAGGTGAGGCTGTAGGCCAGCATGGTGCCCACGAGGCTGGCCAGCTGCTCCTTCTCGCGGGCGCTGTACAGCTGCGTGCTCACCTGGCGGGCAGGGGGCGGGGTCAGCGGGCCAGCCGCCCTGGCCGGCCCCTGCCGCCCCATCAGGCACTCACAGGGCGCAGCTTGGGCGCCAGGATGTCCAGCAGCAGGCAGAGGGCGTCCAGCACCAGTGCCTGCGGTGCAGCCCTGCTGCGGGTGGCCGGCGCGATGCCAGACACCAGCGTCTGGATGAGGTTCTGCGTGCGGCTCCTCCGGCTCTGGGCCTGGGGAGGAGTGCACGGTCAGGTCATCACGGGGACTGGCCGGCCGGCGGGGCGGGGCGGGGCAGGCGCACCTCCTGCTGGCTGCTGGGGAAGGCGAGCCTCGGCACGCGGCTGGCTGCGAAGAGCACGTGGAAGGCGGCCGGCAGGAAGGGCTGGTAGCGCAGCAGCTGGAAGCGCTGGCCCTGCAGGGCCGCCCGCTGCAGCAGGTCGTCGAAGGCCAGCCAGTCCAGGGCGGCACACACGGCGCCCAGGCTGGACTCCCGCAGCCGCAGCCGCAAGAAGTTGTCGAACAGGCCCTGCGGGCGGCCACCCTGAGCGCAGGGTGTTGGCCAGCAGGGAGACCATCCCACCCCGCCGACTGGACACAACGCCCTGGCCCTGCTCAGGGCACGCCTGTCCCCAGAATTAGGGCACTGAGCCCACTGGGCCATAGGCCTCAGGATTTGCGCTGATCCCCGTCCATAATCCCATCTGCTGGGGGGACAGGGCTTAGCAGGCCTGGGCAGAGCCCCGCCCCCCACCCCCGCCCCCGCAGAGGGCTGCCAGCGCAGCCAGGGCCTTCGCCTGCCAGCCCTCCTGACAGAGGCAGGGACACAGCACACCCAGCAAGGCCAGGCTCCTGGGTACCTGGACCACCTTCTCGTGCTCGCCTGCGGAGGCGGCCACGTGTAGCACGTGCAGGAACCGCTGCGAGGCCATGGTCAGGGGCGTCTGGGCACCGTGGGGGCCCGGGTGTGCGTCCCCAAGTGCGAAGGAGTGGGCAGGCGGGGCCGCATCCTGGCGCCTGCGGGGGGCCGAGGCTGTGGACCGTCCCACCCGCGACACCCTGGGGCGGCCAGGCTGCTTCACACCCTCTGTGGCTGGCGGGGCCACGGGAGAGGCCAGCGCGGGCAGCGCCGGTGCAGCAGCAAGGAAGGGCAGTGCCGGGTCCCACCGCCGCAGGCCGCCCCTGCCTACCTCTGGGCACGGGGTAGCTGGAAGACATCCTGCCACACCGAGAAGAGCCCCTTGCGCTGGTCCTTGAGGCCAACGTGTGTCGCCTGCACAGCCTGCACGCTGAGGTCCCGCTGGCCCCGCCTGTGCAAGAACTGGACGCGGGCGGTGGTGGGTGCCCCTCCCACCAGGCACTGACGCCCACCCTGGCCCCGCCCACCCAGAGCCCGGGCCCACCCACCTGGCACGGGATCCACCCACCCAGGCCCTGCCCACCGCCCAGCCTGGGCCTTGACCCCTCCCACCCGGCCCTGATGAGCCCCCAGGCCCCGCCCCCAGCCAGCACTGGCTCCACCCACCCAGGCCCTGCCCACCAGGGGCGCCCACCTGCAGGGTGTTGATGCACGCCCTGATGTCGTTGTCCGCCTTCTCGCAGAGGGCCGCCAGCGCGCCGGGGTCAGCCTGTATGCCCCGCCGCAGTGAAATCTGCCAAGACGCGGGGTGGGCGGGTGTGCCGGGCGGGACCCCACCCTGGCCACCTCACCTCCAAACAGCCCTACCCAGGGCCCCTGGGCTGGCCTCACTCTGCTGGGAGCCAGAGATCACAGTGGCCCAACCCTCCTCACGCTGAGGCCGGCGGGGACGAACCTCCTGGAGCCGCTGCATGAGCCGGGAGGCCAGGGTGGGCGGAAAAAGGAGCAGGAACGCCTGCTGCTTCAGCTGCCTCAGGGCCGGCGCGAACCTGGGGGCACAGCCGGGTCCATGCCTGCCCGCGGCGCCCTGCCCCGTGCCGCCCTGCCCCGCCACACCCCACTCACTGGTCATTGCAGATGCAGATGACAGGCCTCATCAGGAGGCGCCCCTCTGCCCGGCGGCGCCGGCCCCCGCCTGCAGGCCCAGACGGAGCCCCAGACTCTGCCTCCTGCGGGCCCTTGCGATCCAGGATGCCCAGGAGCACGTTGATGGCCGCCTGCGGGACCCGCAGCCCGCCTGTGAGGCCCCGCCCGCCCCGCCCCACCCCGCCCGCCCCGCTGTCCCGCCGCCCCGGGAGGCCCACCGTGGGGGCCCCGTCGATCTCGTCGATGACCAGGCAGTTGGGCTTCCCACCGGCACCCAGCACCGACTCCATCTGCGTGGCCGCCTCCACGCGGGCGCGGAAGGCCTCAGGGCTGCGGTCGTCGCTGCGGGGTGCGGCGCGGCAGGCGTCAGGCTTGGCCCAACAGATGGGCCCGGCCACACCGGCCGCCTGCTCACCCCGACCCGGGAGCTGGGGCCAGTCCCAGGCTGCCCCTCAGCCCGGCTGTGGCAGACCCACCCACCTGGCGTTCATCTCCACCACGCAGTAGCCTGCATGCCGCGCGATCACGTGGGCCAGGGTGGTCTTGCCCAGCCCCGGGGGCCCACACAGCAGCGCCACCTGCAGTCCAAGCGGAGAACACGCGCTGCCCCCGGCTAGTTGACTCAAGTCCGGCTGTAAAGGCACCAGCCCCCTTGGGGCACCAACCCACACGCCGGCCTGCTGCAGGGCAGGGCTCACCTTCTGCCTCGGCCGCTGGCTTGCGTCCAGCTCGGCCTCCAGCATCTCCTCCAGCACCTGCTCTCGGCTCTTCCACTTGCCGGTGGCTGGGGCCTCCCTGGCCCCCCAGGCTGGCTCCAGGCTGGGCCGCGGCCTCCGGGCAGGCCTCCCTCGCCCGAACACCACGGGGTCCCACAGCTTCAGCCACTTGAGGAGACAGCGGTTGGTGAACTGGGGAGCAAAGCCGCGGGCTCAGCACCAAGGGCCCCCAAAGCCAGCCCCTCGTGTTGCCCTGACACGCCCGGCCACGCATTCAGAGGCCACATCTGCCGCGAACATGCCCACCCGCCGCCGCCAGAGCCGGCAGGCAGAACGTGGGGACCCAGCAGCCGCGCACCCGCCCGGCCCCGCACGCCTGCCCGCCTCACGTCGTCACTGAGCAGCTCGGTGTAGCGCCGGGGCGCGAACTCGTCCACCCACAGCCAGTGCTCTGTGCCGTCCTGGCCCGCCGGCTCCACCGCAGGGGCCGCCTCGGGGCTGTGCCTGGAGAGCCAAGTCTGAGCACACGACTCTCGGGCCAAAGGGCCCGGCGAGGGGGCTCCGGTTACCTGGCCAGCACGTCCTCCGGCTCCTCCAGCCGCACCTGCTCAAGCCACTGCTGCCGGCACTGCAGGGACGCAGGGCCGGTCAGGACAGCCCAGGAGCACCGCAACCCAGACGTGCCCCTAGCAGACCCCGCAAGCCCACCTGGCTGTCCACCTGCTCCTTCAGGGAGGCAAAGGACACGCCCAGCAGGTCCAGCTGGCCACGGCCACGCCACCGGACGGCAGGGAACGGGCTCTGGGAGAAAACAGTGGTTACACCACGTGGATGCCAGGCCCCCCAGCCTGTCAGGAGCTGAGCGGGGTTCCCCGCGAGTGGGCAGACCAAGAAGTACAGGGCCCCCGAAGGGGGAGCACAGGAAGAGCAGCTGAGGAGCCCCGGCAGAGCCCAGGGCGTGGCTACGAGCCCCACACCCCGCCCCTCCTGCGGTCCTATCGCTGCACGCACCCACCTGCACCCCCGTGCCCACCGGGTCTGCCCGCAGCAGCAGGAAGGCCCTGTCGCCGCCCGTGGAGGTCACGCTGACGTAGTCCTCCAGGATAGGCAGCCTCTTCAGGACCGGGTTGCGGGTGGCCGGCGAGGCCCTCGGGAGACCCTGGACAGCACCAGCTCGCTGGGCCCTGGGAAGGAACAGGCAGGCTCCGCGCTCCCTCCTGGGGCCCTGGGAGTACTGCGGAGGGCCGGGTCCACCCCAGCCACCCACGGCCAGAGGCCCGGGCCTCATCAGCACCCTTCCAACCCCGACCCTGCGACCCAAGCCACACACCCCTCGGCCCACAGCTCTGCAGGGACCTCAGGACTCATCGTGGGGGTGATGCCCGGAGAGGGGGGTTCAGGAGAGAGAGGCTCTTCCACCTCGTCTGGCCCGAAGCTCAGCGCCCTGACGACCTCGAGCCTGGACCGCTTAAGCCTGGGGGCTGGGGAGACAGACGCTGACCAGAAGCCCCGCCCGGCCGGCCCCGCGCCCGGCCCGGCCCGCCCCGCGCACGTACTGGACGGCAGGGCTGCGGCCCCCTGGTCCTCGGTCGCGAGCGGCCTCTTGCCCGCCGTGTCCTTGCGAGCCCCAGCGAGCGCCCCCGGAGCGCGGCGCGGGACAGCGTCCCCCGAAGCGGGCGCCGCCGCCGAGGTCGGCCCGGGCGGGCGCTGCGCGGCCCCGGGGATCCCCGCGGGGGGCGAGGCCGCCGTGCCTGCGGGAGACAGCGCTCAGCGGCCGCCCGCGCGGGCCTCCGCCGCGCAGGCCCGCCCGCGCGGCCCCCGAGCGCCCACCTTCCAGCTCGGCCAGCACCTCGAGCTCGGCCGCGAACTGGCTGCGGAAATCGTCCCGCGCGCGCTCCGCCATGGCGCCCCCTCTCCGCGCTCGAACGGCGCGCGCCACCCCGCCCCGCCCCGCCCGCCGCCCGCCAATGGGCGCCCGGCGTGCCGGCGTCGCTCGCCATTGGGCAGGGGCAGGGGCGGGGACGGGGGCGGGGCGGGGCCCGAGCGAGCGGCGGCCTCCATTGGCCGGCGGGGGCGCCCGTCGCGGCGCGGCGCGGCGCGGGGCGGGGCGCAGCCGGCTGCGGGACGCGGCGGCGAGGCCGGGCGGCGGGTTGCTGGGCGCCGGGGCGTCCGGACGCGGCGGCGGGGCCTTCGCGGAGGGGTGCGGGGGAGGGGCGGGCGCGGGGGCGCGGCGCCCCGCCTCGTGGACGTCCGGGCCCCAGCCCCGCGGGCGCGCGGCGCCCGGGCCCGCGCCCGC
This sequence comes from Galemys pyrenaicus, assembly GCA_019455555.1. NCBI lineage: Eukaryota > Metazoa > Chordata > Mammalia > Eulipotyphla > Talpidae > Galemys > Galemys pyrenaicus. The sequence continues at coordinate 114,448 of JAGFMF010012160.1, read as the reverse complement.
CATGGAGCCGGCCGGCGCCGAGGGCCCGTGCGTGCTGTACCGCAGCCGCGACTTCCTGGTGGTCAGCAAGCACTGGGACGTGCGCATCGACAGCAAGGCCTGGCGCGAGCCGCTGACCCTGCAGCGCCAGCTGCGCCACCGCTTCCCCGAGCTGGCCGACCCCGACACCTACTACGGCTTCAGGTGCGCTGCGCCCCGGGCGCCCAGGGCCGCCCGCGCGCGGCCGCCGCTCACGCTCTGCCCACGCCAGGTTCTGCCACCAGCTGGACTTCTCCACCAGCGGCGCGCTCTGCGTGGCCCTCAACAAGGCGGCGGCCGCCAGCGCCTACAAGTGCTTCAAGGAGCGCCGGGTCACCAAGGCTTACCTGGCCCTGGTAAGACCGGCGCGGGCCCACGCGGCTGGCCCCTCGCTCAGCGGTGCCCCCTCCCGCGGGGATCCAGAGACCGCAGGCCGTCCCCCAGCAGCGTCCTCCCCGCAGGTGTGGGGGCACGTCCAGGAGAGCCCGGTGACCATCAGCTACGCCATCGGCAGGAGCAGCGCAGAGGGCCGGACCCACACCATGTGCATCGAGGGCACGCAGGGTAGCCTGGTGCTGCAGGGCCGGGTGGGCGCCCCCTCGGGCCCAGCCGGGCCTGACCCTGGCCGTCCCCCCAGGCTGCGAGAACCCCAAGCCGAGCCTCACGGAGCTGGTGGTCCTGGAGCATGGACTGTACGCTGGAGCCCCTGCCTCCAAGGTGCTGCTGCAGCCGCTGACAGGTGCGAGGCCACCCAGGTCCCGCTTGGGGAGGGAGAGACACGGGGTGGGCCCACCGAGCCCCCCACCTGCCGCCCAGGCCTCTGGACTCGCTGCACAGGGTCTCACCAGCCCGGCCGGCCCTCCCCCGCCAGCCCCAGGAGCCCGCCCCACTCTGGGGTGCACCCGCCCGGCAGCCCGCAGCCTGACCCCGCCCTGCAGGCCGGACACACCAGCTGCGCGTGCACTGCAGCGCCCTGGGCCACCCCGTGGTGGGGGACCTGACCTACGGGCCAGCCGCCAGCTGCGAGGACCAGCCCTTCCGCACGATGCTGCACGCCCTGTACCTGCGCGTGCCGACGCAGGCTGAGCGGGTGGAGGCCTGCACGCTGGACCCCTTCCTGCCCGCCCTGGATGCCTGCTGGAGCCCCCGCACCCTCCTGCGGCCGCTGGACCAGCTCGTCCAGGCCCTGCGGGCTGCCCCTGACCCCGGGCCCCCGGAAGGGGACTCCAGGCTCCACAGCCCCTCCGCACCCCTGCCCGGGCCTGGCCGGCGCCCCCCGCGGCCCCCGGAGACGGAGGCACAGCGGGCCTCGTGCCTGCAGTGGCTGTCTGAGTGGGTGCTGGAGCCTGACAGCTGAGCATGTCCGGAGGGCTGGGGCGGGGCCAGCGCCGGGGAGAGGGGCGTCCTCCTGAGGCCGGCCCCGCCTTGGGCCCCCCACCAACCTACGCAGCAGTGCTGGGGACCAGCGAGGGGGCAGCCCGGCCACGTCCCAGAGGCCCGGCTCATGCTGCCCGTCGGCCGGGCCCTGAGCCGCAGGGGCCATCCTAAGCCCCTGCTGCAGCCCGGCCCCCACGCGGGACTGTAATAAACTGCAGAAGCGCCCAGCTGCTGGTCTCCCGCGAGCGTGTGTGTCTGTCTCGGGCCCAGGATTGATCCCTGCGCCAGGCGGCCTTCCACCCCGGGGCCCGCTGGCCGTTCTGGCCACTGACCTGCCTCCCCCAGCCCCGGGCTCTGCAGGCACAAGCCCGTCCTTGGAGGACCATAGGTCCTCAGTCAGGCCCCTCGGGGTGTGCCACCCAGTGCTGGCCTGGGGCCCCGACCCTGCCCGGGCCCCCCCATCGTGCGTCGGGAGCAGGGTCTGTGGCCAGCTGCTGGTGGGCAGCCCTTAGCAGGGACCAGCACTCCTACATCCACCGGCGACCTCTGCCCTAGCCCAGCGATCAGTGGCTGCGGGGCCCCAGCCCATACCCCCAGCTGTGCGGCCCCCCAGAGCCCTGGCCCGCAGGCCTTGTGGCCCTTGGAGCAGACCCACTCAGCTGGCCAGGTCCACGGGGGGGGGCTCGCTCCAGGCGTCCACCCCACGGGTGGCGGGTCACCGTCTGTGTGGCCAGGGGCTGGTACCTTGGGTCCCGAAGGGCTGTTCAGCAACAGACCGGGCTGGCCAGAGCCTCCTGCCGTCACGGGTGGGCTGGGGCTGACCGGCCCCACCCCGCGCTGGACCTCGGGTGCCCGCAGCCCCGTCCCCGGGCACCTGGGGCAGCACGGCCCTGCGGCCGGAGCCTGTGCCTGGGCGGGGCGGCACCTGGGCGCCACCAGCGGTGAGCTCATCCTCCGCCCCGCCGGAGCTGGGGCCCGCGGGGCCTGGCCCCCAGGGCCACCTCTCAGGCCCGCGGCGGCCCCCCTCGCTGCCGGTGGCTGGAGGGGCGGCGCCAAGGGCCCAACAGCCCGCCCAGCAAGGGCCGCTCCTGGCTGGCTCCTCTGTGCTTGGCGAGGGCCGGCGGGTGCTGCCAGCACCTGCCCCCGCACGGTGCTCGGCCTCGGCCCTGCCGCCCGGCGCCGTGTCCCCCCCGCTGCGTCGGCCTGCAGGGACACGGCACCTGCCCGGGCTGGTCTGGGTCGCGGGGGCTGCCTGGGTGAGGTGGGCGCGGCCCCACCCAGCGGGGCTCTGTGGAGCAGCCGAGGGAGGTTCATTGGAGCCCTGCAGCTGGTCCCCAGGGCCCAACCTGAGATAAGAAGGCCCCGCCTGGTGCCTCTCGCCTCTTCCCGACGCTTGTTTGTGGGGTTGGGTCTCCCTGAAGACAGAGCAGCTGAGGCACGGCCCAGCCACACGCACCGTCGGGAGACCCCGCCGATCCCGGAGCCTGCGCGGCATGGGCCCCTGGGCGGGTGAGGACCCCAGCCGCCTCCACCGCAGCAGCAGCAGCCCCGCCCCCAGCCGTGCCCAGGGCCTGCAGGCGTCCGAGGGGAGGTGGGGCGGTCCACCAGGACCTGGGGCCCGGCGGGCACGGAGGGCGGCCAAGCTTGGCCAGGGCGGGCTGGGGCCTGCCGGCGCACAACCCTGTTCTCACGGCCCCGGGCAGGGCTCAGGCGGTGCTGGACACCCCCGGGCCGGCCCCTCCCCGCAGCTGTGCTGGCTGGCCCGGGCCTCGCCCTCCTGCTGGCTCTGGCCGCCCACTGCGCAGTGCCCCAGGCCCAGGGCCCCCCCCAGGGGGAGCTGGACGCCGGCAGAGCTGACCTGTGGGCCAGGTGAGTACCCCCACGGGCCCCACAGGGCATGTCTGGGGGTCCGGCCGGCCCAGGACCCCCAGCAGCGTTCAGCAGTGACCTGGCAGGGCGGGCTCAACCGGGCCCGTGGCCCGCCCCACGGCCCAGGGGTCTGAGCGGCCTCGAGGAGCTGGCCCAGGCTGGGCGGCTGCCCCACGCCGGGCCGGCCACCCCTCACTTCCTCTGCGCCCGGCTGCCTCACAGGCCCCAACCGGACTCGGTCCTCCCGCCGCACAGGGGTAGCCAGGGCCAGCCAGCCTCATGGGCCGGGATGCAGCCCCGCGCCCTCCGCCCAGAGCCCTGGCCCCGGTCCCAGCGCGGCCACCGCGGCCCAGCCCGGCCCCCTAGGTGGGGGTGACGGGCCCCAGCTCTGCCGTCCATGTGCCTCGCTGCCCCTCCGTGCTCCCCGCTCAGGGCCAACGCCTCCCTCCTGCGAGGCTTCTGGTGCCTGCCGGCCAGCCACCTGTCCCGGGACCAGCTCTCCGCACTCATCAGGAGGATGGCGTCCGAGCAGGTGTCTCTCGGAGCCTGGCAGGTCAGCACCCCATGCGGCAGCCGGGCTGGGGCAGGGCATCTGGATGGGCACGTCAGGCTGGGGGACAGGGCAGGGTGGAGGGACTGGGCAGGCTGGGAGGGCAGGGCAGGGCAGCTGGGGGTTCCAGGCAGGCTGGGGGGGCTGGGAAGGGCAAACTGGGGGTTCAGGCAGGTTGGGGGGCCACACTGGGGGCTGGGCGCTGGGTCCCCAACCACCTGGGGCGCATCTCTCAGGCGGAGGGCCTCCAAGGCGGGGTGCCCGACCTTCTTCTCACGCCACTGGGTCCTCTCTGGCTGTCTGCCCTCAGGGCCGTTCCTGGCTCTGCCTGCAACGGTCCCTGGCCCATCCAGCCCATCCAGCCCGCCCTCCAGGTGCGCGGCACCGCCCAGGCCGAGTGTCCGGGCAGTGAGGCTGCGGAGGGGGAGGGCATGTGGGGCATGGGCGGGGCAACGGGGCGCAGCGAGGCACCCCAACAGGGCAGCCGCGAGGACCCCAACAGGGAGGGAGCAGCGGCCCCCAGGGACTCATCCTCTGGCTCGGGGTGCCCGCTGCGGCCCCTGAGCCACGCAGATGCGCCCAAGCCAGCCCCCGCACACCACCGCCCGCGGCTGAAGCACTCTGGGCGCGGCTCTGGGCCCTGTGCACGGCAGGCAGAGGGCCGGCCCAGGGAGGGGCCAGGCGGCCCTGGGCGCCACGAGGGCGGATGCCACGGCCTGGACCTCTCGCGGGGCTGCCCGCCCCCCGCCGTGGGCCCTTGGCCCCGTGCCGCCGGAGGCTACAGCCACCCAGCTGCTCCCTCGCAGGCATCGTCAGCCTGGCCATCTCCTCCGGCTCGGGCCCTGGCCCTGCTCTAGGCCGGGAGCCCCCGTGGGGAGACGGCCTCCAAGCATCCCGCACCTACCGGCCGTGTGGGGGCCCCCGCCCCGGCCCAGTCTCACCGCACAGCAGAGCCGGGCAGAGGGCCGGGCAGGGCCGGCAAAGGCCGCCGTGCCCATGGCAGGGGCTTCAGCAAAGACCAGCACGAAGTCCCGGCAGGCGGGTGTGGGCTGAGGGGCTCCAGGGGCGCGTGGGTCGGGGCAGGCCGGGGCCTCCGCAGGGCCCCGGGCTGCGCCTGCGTCCCTCACCCTGTGTCCGTTGCAGGGACGCGGCGGGGGCGGCAGGGCCGGCCAGGGGGCTGGTGGATGTGGGCGGGGCGGGGAGGCCAGCGGGCTGACCCTCCGCCGCCTGTGCTGCAGCTCAGCTGCCTGGCCAACCTGGCTGCCCTGCATGGGCTGCAGGGGGACTTCGCGCTGCACCCCCCGGACCTGCTGCTCTTCTACAAGTGAGTGTGCCGGCCGGTCCGGGTGGCCCCGCCCCGCCAACCGGCTTCCGACGGCCCCCTCTGCAGCCTGACGCAGGTGAAGGGAGCCGAGTGCGAGGCCTTCGTCCGCCGGGCGACCCAAGGGGACGTGGAGCTGCTGGCCAGCCTGCCGGACCAGAGGGCTGCCCTGCGGCGCACGGCGCTGGCCTGCCTGGTGGGCCCGCGGGGCGGCAGCCGGGCGGGTGGGCGGGCGGCCCAGTGCCTGCTGGCCTGCTGGCCCGCTGACTGGCTGGCCGGCAGGGGGGGCCGCGGCCTAGGCTCAACAGCTCAGACCTGCAGCTCCTCGGGGCCCTGGTGTGCGACATGGACGCGTCCAGCATTGCCGCTGCGGACCCCCACGTGCTGCAGAATCTGCGGTGCTGCCGCCAGCTGACCGCCGCCCAGCAGGCTGCCCTGGACGCGCTGCTGGCCAGCGGGAGGACCAGCCTGGGGTGGGTGCTGCGTCTGCTCGGCCCTGCGGGAGCGCCTGCAATGGAGTCCGTGGGTTTGCGCAGCCAGGCGGCCCCAGCCTGACACGGCCCCCGCTGCCCTGCCAGGCCCCCGGGCTCCTGGGACCTCGAGGGGCTGCAGAGTCTGGGGCCGCTGGCTGCTCACGTCCGCCCAGGCCTCTGGAGGCAGGTGCCGGAGGTACTGAGGGGTGGGCACGGGGGCGGGCGTGAGGGCGGGGCGCGGCAAGGCCCAACCCACCCAGCCTGGAGCCCGCCTGCCCGCTGCCCCCTGCCCCAGTGGTTTCTGCCTGGGGCGGGCGTGGCCAGGCGCCGCCCCACGGTGGTCTCCTGCCCCGCCAGCCCGCCGGCCTGCGCTTCTTCGCCAGCACTGTGGCCGCGTGCCGGGCAGGCCGGCTGAGCCAGCGCGACGCCAGGCGCCTCGTCACCGGCTTCCTCGCGGCCAGGGCCGTGTCGTCGCGGCCCAAGCGTGGCACGGGTCAGTGTGGCGCCGGGGCCTGGGCACCCGCGCCCCGGGAGGCCCTGGGGGTACGCGACAGCGCGGTCAGCCTCCACTCAGCGCGCTGGCGCTGCGTTCTCGGCCGGGCAGCTCGAGCGGAGGCCGGGCACCCAAGGCCGCGCTGACTGGCGCTGCCCGCACAGGGGGCCGCTGCGTCCGGGGCGCCGTCTCGGCAGCCACGCTGCAGGACGACCTCTTCCTGGCGCGGTACGACTGCGCGCAGCTCCGGTTCTGCCTGGGCAGCCGGGTGCTCAGGGCCAACCTGGACCCCCTGCTGCAGCACCCGCTGCCCGCGGAGTGCCAGCGCGTGGTCAAGGCCAAGCTGGCCCTGGTGAGCGTGGGGGGCGGGCGGGCGGGCGGGCGGGCGGGGCGGGAGGCCAGCAGGGCGGCGGGGCCAGCGCCACCTGCCCTCCCCCAGGCGTACCCGCGCGGCCTGCCCGAGGAGCAGCTGCGGCGTATCACCTCGCTGGTGTACCTGTACTCGCTCGCGGAGATCCGCCAGTGGACCATCACGTCCAGGGACACGGTCGTGGCCCTCCTGGCCGCAGACGTGGCCCTGGATAACCAGACGGAGGTGTGGGCAGCAGGGCCCTGACCCCTGACCCCTGCTCCCAGACCCCGCACCCCTGCCCCCACTGGCCCCGGCCCCCACCCGGGACCTGCTCCCGACCCCTGGCACCCTGCTCCGCCCGCCCCAACCCTCACCCCACCCGTCCAGGCGGTGATGCAGAAGTTCCTGGACCACAACGGCACGCTGACCGGCGCGCTGCTAGTGGCCATCGGGGGCTCCCGCCTCTGCTGGATGAGCCCCCGGCAGATCCAGACCATCCGGCCCTCGGAGTTCCGGTGAGCCCGCCAGGCCCGCCCCGCGGCGCCGCTGGGGACGCTGAGGTTCAGGAGGGCCCGGCCAGCCGCCATGGCTGTAGCACCTCCAGCCAGATCCCAGCGTCCAGCACCGGGGGGCAGGAGGGGAGGCCACGACCCTGCAGCCCCGCAGCTCCCCCTGCGTCTGCCCTCACCTGCTTCCTGCCCCGCGTCTCTGACTGAATTTCCTTCTCCCGAGGCCAGGAGGACGGGCTAGGTCCGGCCAGGGTGGCCCTGTCTCCCTACACCCCGGGTCAGAACGGCGGTTTCCAGCCGGGCCGGGCCTGAGGTTCGGGGTGGAGGGAAGCTTCGGGGAGGCGCTGTGCAGCCGGCCAGCGGTGGGAGGACACCTGCAGTCGGTGAGGGTCAGCCTCGCCCTCCCACAGGCTGGCCGGGGCGCTGGACATCTCCGCCTGCCCCCAGGGCCGCAAGAATGTGCTCTTCGCCAAGGCCCGGGAGGCTTTCGGCAGCGCCAGGGCCACCGCCGCCTACTACCGCCTCATGCGCCCCTACCTAGGTGAGACCCTGAGGGCGGCGGGCGCCCCGCCCCCCGCCCCCCCTCACGGCTCCGCCCGCAGGTGGCGCCCCCGCGGAGGAGCTGTGGCACCTGGCCCAGGCCAACGTCACCATGGACATCGACACCTTCACGGGCCTGAACCCCCACGTGCTGCAGGTGCGCGGGCGGCCAGGGCCCAGGAGCACCCTCAAGTGGGGCGCAGGCTGGGGGCTCCCAGGACGCCCTCCCCCAGGCGCCCGGCCTAGGCCCTGCCCCACGGCCTCGCCTCCTGCAGAACCTGAGCTTGAATAACGTGACCACGCTCCTGGGCCAGAACGTGGGGGACCTGCAGAGGGCTCGCAGCCACCCGGCCATCAGCTCCTGGCTCAGCAGCCTCAACACCAGCGCCCTGGGAGAGCTGGGCATAGACAAAGAGCTCGCGGGCCCCGCCGGCCCCGGCCCCTCCCCTGCGGGGGCCCCTCCCTCCGCAGGCCCACCCGTTTACGTGGAGGAGGCCGCCAGTTCAGGTGTGCTGGCCCCGCCCCGGCCCCGCCCCTCCGCCTCCTTGGGTTCCACGGGGTCACTGGCGTCCTCCATCAGTGGGGACTCACTGGGGTACACACGTCCCTCCCCCAGGCCTGGGCTGCCCCTGGGGCAGCTGTGCCTGGGAGTTCTCTGGGAGGCTTTGGGGCGCTGCCCCAGGGCTGACCGCTGCTCCCTGTGCCCCAGGCAGCACGGCCGGCCCCCCGGGGTGCCTACCGCTGGCCGTGGCCCTCCCCTCTGGCCTCCTGTGGCTGCTGCTGTCTGGACGCCTCGGAGCCCAGCCCGGACTTCCCCGGAGGCCGCAGCACCAGGGCCCCCCAAGTCAGCCCCGCCCACCCCTGGCCCGCAGGGGCCTCGGTGCTGGGAGGTGGAGCGCAGGCCTGAGCGGAGGCCCTAGGCCCGCGGCGGGGGGAGGGAGGCGCCGCCCACTCTGACTGCCCGGGACCCCGCGAGCGGCGCGAGCCTCACTGCTGGTCTGCGGGTCCGAATAAAGACGTGACCTCCCGCCGCGTCCCTCTGCTCTGGCCAAGCCCGCGCAGCCAGGCCCCGCAGTCCCAGACCTGCCCATTTGAGGAAGTCGGGCCCCCTCCAGCCGCGGGGAGGGCGGTGCCCCGCGCCCTGCCCCGAGCAGAGCAACACAGCAACACACCCGTGCGGCCGCTGCTGGGCAAGGCCTCTTTATTGAGCCTCCGCTGGCCCCGTGGGAGGGACCACCGGGGCTGCCCGCTCCAGGCCCACCAGGTGGGGCTCCGGGAATGGGGATGCACCCGCATCCCAGGTGAGCTCAGTTCAGGATCCCAGCCAGGAGCAGGACGGGGGTCGCCAGGAGCGCAGGTCCGGGCCCAAGGAGGTGGGGGCCCCTGGAAAGGGCCTCTGGCAAGAGCTGCTGGTCAGACCTGGCCCGCCCCGCCCCGCCCCGCCCCCTGCCCCTCCTGTCCCCACCTTGGCGGAGGAGGTCCAGGACCAGGTAGCCATTGGGGATGCCCCCCAGGAGTCCCAGCCCCAGCCGGTCCAGGTGGCCCTGCGGCTGGAGTAAGAGCCAGTCGCGGACGGGGCTGTTACGCTCCTCGGCCTTCAGGCCCAGCACGTTCGGACCCAGAAGTTTCTGCACCTCGGAGACGGTCAGGGACTGCGGAGCCCCCAGGCGCCGTCAGGGCTCCCGCTGCGCCCACTGGCTGCTGCCCAGCAAGCAGGCCAGCCAGGCCCACCGCGCCCCGCCGCCCGCCCAGCGCCCCGCAGGCCGCACCTGCACCACCTCTACCCGCAGCTTCTTGAATGCAGCCACATCCAGGGTTAGGTTCTGTCCGGTGAGAGCCCGCAGGTCCTCCAAGGGGGCCCCGCCTGCTGGACAGAGGGGCTGAGCCTGCGCCCAGCCCAGGCCCCACAGCCCCGCACCCCAGGAGTCCTGGGCCCAGCGTTGCACCCAGCGGGGTCTGCAGCTCGCAGGGGCTCCCCATCACTTGGAGGCCCCCGTGGGAGGTACTGCAGCCTCACCCAGGTAGGGCCTAATCCTCCAGAGGTACTCAGGCCGGCTCAGGTTCCCCAGGGCCGTGCGGGCCACGCGGTAGAGGGCGTCCATCTGCAGCGGGCCGCACGCGTCCAGGTCGGCAGGCTGGACAGCCCTGGGGGCAGTGGGGTAGGAAGTGAGATGGACACGCACACCCCCAACCCACAGGCCCACACTCACCAGAGCACGCTGAGCGGCACGGAGCCCAGTTGCTGGGGGCTGAGAGCGCACAGGTAGGCGGGACGCAGGGCGGCCAGGGCAGTGTGGTCCAGCTGGCCCCCTCCCGCCACGTAGCGGTCAATCAGGGCGGCCACCTGCGGGAGGAGGCACGGAGGCACCTTGGTGCCTGGGCAGCCCGTGCGCCACCCCTGCCGCCCCTCCCCCGCAGACGGTCACCTGAGCGTCCGCTCTTCGGCCTGCGCTGGCTCTGAGCAGAGACGTCACGGTCTCCAGAGAGGTCACGTTCCACTTGTGGACATCCTTGGGGGTGACCTCCAGGAAGAAGCCCCCCAGGCGCCTGGCCAGGGTCTCCGGGTAGCCCTGCGGGTAGAGCTGTAGCGGAGGCCGTGAGGAGGCCGCCAGGGCGGTGCAGGGCAGGCGGGGCGTGTCCGCGCTACCTCGTCCAGCTTGCGCTTTAAAACGTGGAGCTGCTGGTAGGTGAAGGGCATCAGGTTGACCCGGTCCATCTGCGCGTCCACCAGGGCCGCGTCCACGCAGGCCTCCAGCTCCCACTCCTCGTAGAGGACCAGGATCTCGTCCACCACGGCCGGCTTCCGACCCGGGGGGCAGGCCTTCCCTGCGGGCAGCCCGGTCAGCCTGCGGCCCTCCCAGGCCGGTGGCCAGACCCCAGTGCATGACCCTGTCTGGCCGCCACTTGCCCGCTGGCCAAGTGGGGTGTTCAGTCTGCTCTGGAGTTACTGTGCGACCAGCCGGCACAGCTCGGAGGCCGACGTGGGCAGCGAGGCCCCCTCCCGGCCAGGCCTCCCGCCCCGCAGGCCGCACTTACTCTCTGGGTCCCACAGCCACCGGGCACTCGGGAGGACACTGGGCAGCTCCGGCTGCTGCCAGGACAGGGCGGCGGCGTCCTAGGGCAGAGCGGGACTGAGCCGAGCCGCAGGGCGTGGTCCCAGCCCGCCCGCCCGCGACTTACCAGTCCATGGTCCCCGGCCTGGGTCTCCCGCGGCAGCGCCTCCCATGGCAGCGCCCACCCTGTGGGGCGGGGCCAGGCTCAGGGGCGGGGCTTTATGGGGCCCCGCCCCCAGGCCCCACAGCTTTGACTCCCGGCTCCGCCTCCGCCCTCCCGCCCGCGTGGGCGCTGTCCCAGGCCGTGGCCCTGGGGTGCGGACCCGTCTCCGGGGGGGCCCGCCTGGGACGGGCACCCGCACGTTAGCGCGGGCGGGACGGGGGCGCTCCTGGGACCGCAGCTGGACGGACGGCCGGACTCACCCAGGCGGAGCAGCAGGAGCAGGAGGCCTCGGAGGTCGCCGGCCATGTCTGTGGGCGCCCCGTGGGGTCTGCACGCTGCGGCGGAGCGGCCGCGCCGGCCCAGCCTGCTCCCGGCCGGTGCTGGGCCGCCAGCTCCTCGCAGCCCACGGGGGAAGGGCCGCCCTCCCCAGGCCTGCCCACCCCCTCCTGCCCACCCGCAGGAGCCCCGCCCCAGCCTGGGCCCCCAGGCGCGCTGCACCACTCAGGCCTCTGCAGGGTGGGGTGGGGTGGGCGGCAGGTCCTGCTGCAGGCTCCCCAGGAGGTCCGGAGGGGTTGGCTCGGGGAGGGGGCGCCCCCTTTCGGGGGTCTTCGCCTTGCCCAAGCATAGGGACCAGGTGGCCCGGTGGCGGGCGCCCAGGGGGAGCTGGCCTCAGCTTGGCGCTGCCCCAGGCCAAGGGGCTCCCGTCCAGCCCCAACCGGCTCTGCCCCCAGGGCTCCAACCGGGAGGTGACCCCGTCGGGCAGACCCCCCAGCAGCCCCCCAGCCTGCGGGGACAACTCAGCCCCTCGAGCCCTGCCCAGGGCGGTCAGCCAACCTGGCTCCTCTGCCTGGTGTCCTCGGCTGGGCGCAGGCTGGTGGGGGCCACAGCCTCCGGTGTGTCCTCGGAAAACCAACGAGGCGGCGTGGGCGCTCCCACAGCAGGAATGTGTGGGCGGGCCCTGCCCAGCACCGGCCAGCACCGGCCAGCACCGGCCAGGAGGGGCGGGGAGAGCGGCCGCACCCGTGGAGAGGCGGGCTTGGGGGCCGTGGTCGTGGGCGAGGCCCCGCCTCGCCTCCTGGGCCGCCCCCTGCGGTGAAACAAGCTGACGCAGGCAGCCACGAGGGCCTCTCCGGCCACCCAGCGGCCCCGCTAGCGCCCGGCAGGACGGGGCTCGGCCGCCAGGCAGACTCCGGCTCTCCAGCGTGGGGTGGACGTCGCGGGGCTGCGGGAGCTGGGGCCAAGGCCCGCACCGCCTGGCGCATGAACGCTCTGGAGAAGCAGCCGCGCCAGACCCAAGATGGCCGCCAGCCGGCCACAGAGGCCGGCCCCATCCAGGGCGGACCCGTCCGGGCGCAAGCAAGAACCAGCTCGCCAGACGGCGCCTACGGCCGCTGGACAAGACGGCGCCACGCAGACCACCGGACACCACACACCCCCGTGACTCCCACAGCGACCGCCCCCTGCAGTGTCCCCCTCTCCGTAGCGGCCTCCCCCACGTAGTGACCACCCCTCTGCAGTGTCCCCCTGCAGTGACCACCCCCCGCAGTGACCGACCTCCGCAGTGGCCCCACACCGAGAAGCCACCTGCGCAGCACCGTTCCTGGAAGAACAGAGGAAGCCCAAAGCTAACAGGGAAGAACCGGCAAGAACTGAAAGGGGACTCCAGACGGCCCAAGAGCCTCCAGAGCAGCCGGACGGCCTGGCCGGATGGCACCGCGGTCCTGTACTTGTCCTTTATGCGTAGAGCAGAGCGGGGTGCAAGCCAGAGGTGGCGTGAGGGTCCCCCGGAAACAGCGGGAGCAGCGCTGGGGGGTCCGTGGGATGCGCTGCTGAGCGGCAGGGGCGGGAGGGTTAGGGTCAGCCGATTCCCAGCCCCATGCCAGCGGCCAGCGGCAAGGGAGGGCGGGAGCAGGCGCGGGCTGTAGAGGGGCCAAGGAGGTGGCGGGAGCCAGGGGGCGTGGTCGTGGGGAGCAGCTTCTTGTGCCGCATCTGCTAGTGAGGATTTGACCCCGCCCCTGGAGTAGCCAGGCACCTCCAACGCCCCACCCACAAGCCCCCAGATGGCGGGCCGCTCCCGCGGGGCACCAGTCCACTCCAGGGGGGTTACCACCCACCCCGAGGCAGCAGCTCAAAGTGCAAGGTCACCTGCACGTCCAGCCCCAGAAGAACTAGGGACTCCAGGGCCGGCTGGCAGCCTGGCCCTCAAGGCCCCCCGGGTTGCCCTTCCCCCGCCCCTTCTCCTTCCTCCCCTGCTGGTGGAGCCCCAGAAGCTGCCAGGATGGCCCTGGATGGGCAGGGGCCCCCCAGGGCAGGATTGTGGGCAGGAGGGGACCTGTCCTCCCGCTTTGGGCCTGGCCTGGCGGAGCTGCTGTGGCAGTGGGCAGGCAATGGCCGCAGGCAGCTGCCCTCTCTCCCGGGAGGTCCTGGTGGAGAGCACTGTCACCCTCACAGGCAGACGGATGGGGCTGGACCCGCACAGCCTGGGCACACACTCGCCAGCACCTGTGGCCAGAGATGGCCAGCGGCTGTGGGCTCCAGGGTGATGGAGGGACTGCCCCCGCTACTCACTCTGGACCGGGGCTGTGGCCACTTGGCCTGGGGAGCATGGGGGACCCCCATCCCCGCGACCCCACGCTTGCCCCAGGTCCACACTTCCTCAGGTGCGCAGTGGCCCCTTCATGACGTGGGGCTGAGTGCCCAGTGCGGCTGCAAGGGCCCAGCGACAGGGAAGGTCACCCCCTGCTCCTGGGCCAGTCCCCGGCCCTGGCAGATGGCCAGGGAGCCGGGGGGACCTCGGTCAGCCCATGCTGTTGATGTGGCTTCTGGGTCCAGTGCTGGACCTAGCACGGGGGCGAGGTCAACGGTGTGCCTCGAGCAGGTGAGTCGCAGACAGGTGTGGTCTGAATAGGTGAGCTCTGGACAGGAGCTCTGGACAGGTGTGCTCTGGAATGCTCTGGACAGGTGAGTCCCAGACAGGTTTGCTCTGAAAAGGTGAGCTCTGGACAGGTGAGTCCCAGACAGGTGTGCTCTGGACAGGAGTGCTCTGGACAGGTGAGCTCTGGACAGGTGAGTCCCAGACAAATGTGCTCTGGACAGGTGAGCTCTGGACAGGTGAGTCCCAGACAAATGTGCTCTCGACAGGAGTGCTCTGGACAGGTGAGCTCTGGACAGGAATGCTCTGGACAGGTGAGTCCCAGACAGGTGTGCTCTGGACAGGAGTGTGGTGCAGGTGTTCTAGGAACTCTGGTGGCACCCCTGCAGGGTGAGGGCTCCCAGTCCTTTCTGCTTCCACAGCCCAGGGTGGGGCGTGGCAGGCCCCTGCGGACCTGCCCCCTCCTGCACCCTCTGTGCTGGAGCCTGCCACTACGGCTATCCCTTGGGGAGGGGTCACGGCAGGCCTCCTCATTAGCGGCTAATTGCGGCGCTGGCCTCCAGGGTCGGTGCCAGGTGACACCTGTTGACAAGCTGTGCGGCCCCAGCGGAAAGGCAGCCCGGTGATCACGCACTAATGATGCGCTCGCCGCCTCGGCGACTTCCTGCACCCCGCGCCCCGCGCTGGGTGGCCAGAGCCCGGGCTGGGCAGCCAGGAGGCCCCATGCCCCTCAGGCGGGCAGCGTGGTGCCCAGGTCCTGGGGAGCCGCTTTCCTCCGGCTGGGCCCGGGGTCCAGCACCCACTGTCAGTGCCTCTGCCCTCAAGGGCCTTTCTCCCCGGTACCCCTCACTCCCTCCGGCATGGGGGAGCTTTCAGAGAGTAGGGGGGCCGAGGGGGGCCGGGGCTGCCTCTCTGGCCCCCGCCCCGTGCCCACATAACTCAGGCCACACAGCCCCACTCCCAAAGGTGCGGCCCCATCTCGCCACCCCACTCCCCAGCAGGGGGCTCCCTGTGGGCCCAAGGATGGGACCTCTGTGGGCGCCAGACCTCTCTGCCCCACTCCATGGCCAGCAGTGTGGAGCAGGAGCAACCTCTCTTATCCGACATCTTGGGGAGCCCTGGTCCTCGGCAGTTCTGTGGAGAATACACCCCATGTCCGGGAACCACGAGCTGACTGTGCCCAGGTGCCTGGGTGTGCCTGCTTCACCCTCAGTGGCCAGCGGCCTGTCCCTCCACGGCCGAGGCCTGCTGGCCGCCTGCGGGCAGCGCCATGCCCGGCCCCTGGGCCTGGTGGGAGGCTGGCTGAGGTCCGGAGTCTGCTAACTTGGGCCTGCAGGCCGGACGATGACCCCAGATGCTGTGTCCCCCTGAGGCTGCAGCAGGACCTGCGAGGGGGTCTTGGCGGATGTGGCCCCAGGGCTACGGATGGGTGGTCCTAGATCCGGTGGCCCTGCCTGGGTCATTAGAGGGCATGAGGGGCCTGGACGCAGCAGGACACCCCAGAGGCAGGCTGGCCCAGTCCAGGGGCGAGCTCCAGGGCCTGCGGGGCAGGAGGGTGGTGGGAAGGGCCTGCAGGTGCTGGGGCACCGGCCGACCGCCTGTCTGCCCGCCTGGCCTCCAGACTGAGACAGCGAATTCCTAGTTTGAGGTCCACAGCCCGGCTTGCCCCACAGGTCTCCGAGAAACTGCGCCTGGCAACAGGCGGGGGCAGCTCCTGGCTGCCGGAGGAGGGGAGCCCCGCCCTCGCCCCGCGCCGCCCCACCCGCCGCACGCGCTGGCACCGGTCGGGCAGGGCACGGTAAATACCCGCTAATGATGATGATGAAACAATTTGCAAAATATGAGAGCAGGCACGGGAGCTGGAGGGCTACGCTGGCTCGGAGCGGCCCCAGGGGGCCTCGCGGCTAATAAAAGTCTCTGGAGGGGCGGCCCCGCCCCACGCGCCCCGCCCGCGCAAGGACTGTCACGCCTGGGCCTCCGGCTCTGCTCTGCCGCTGGTCCCGCGATGCCCACTCCCGGGTCAGGGCGTCCCCGCCCCGCGGGCCGCGTCTTGGCCTCTGACACGCACAGCGCGGGGCCTCACCCAGGACGGGCCGCCGCCGCTCGCGCTCAAGCCTGGTAACGCGCAGCGCCCGTGGCCGTGTGGACCCTGTGCGAGGACCCCGTGAGGTCCACGTGCGAGGCCTGGGCTCTGGCGTCGGCTCCGGCCACGGGTCAGGCCACCCAGCTGGGCCTCCTCCGACCTTCTGGAGCCGGCTTTCTGCCTCCTCTGTCCAGGAAGGGTGGGCGCCGCGCCCCGCCGCCCCGCGTCTTCCAGGCCAGCAGGCGAAGGCTGAGTTGAGCGGAGCTTCGGGAGCCAGAGCAGGGCCCAAGTGCACACGGCCTACGGCGGAGGCCCGTCCGGCCTCCGGGCAGCCTGGGCTGGGGTCCTCCTTGCCCCAGCAGCCCCTCCCGACGCCGCCACATGTGAAGCTCGCCGCGCAAAAAGACGCACCAGTGCCCCTCGGTGCCCCCAGACTCCGTACAGCCCCAGGCCCAGTTCTGCCGTCTGCACCTCCCAGACGCCCCCGCCCCGCCCCCGCCCGGCGCAGCTTCCGCCCTCCTCCCCCTCCTAGCCCGGTCTCCCCTCTCTGCTCCCCACCACCTGCTGCCCTGCGTCAGCGCCGGCAGATGTGGCTCAGGGAAGGTGGGCCCCATTTCAGCCCCACCCTGCCAGCAGAACCCCCCGGCTCCGGCCCAGCCGGGCCCCTCGGCCGGGCCTCTGCTGGCTGCGGGCTGTGTCCCCGTGGCCAGCAGGCCGCCGCCAACCGCTCTGGAGGCTCTGGGCCTGGGCCTGCTCTCGGGCGCGAGCCGGCTCGGTGCGGCGGGTCGCGTGGGTGGGCCCGAAGCCCACCTGGGCGGGTGTGGGGCACGCCTCTGTGGCCGGGAGCGGCCGGACGCCGGGCCCCAGCCGACCCACAGGTGAGCAGATGTCGGGCCCGCACCCAAGGAGACGGGGCCGGGCCTGGCTGTGGACCGGCAGTCCGGCCTGGCGGGCAGAGGCCACGGCGGTCAGGTCGTCGGTGGGCCCTGACCAGACCGACCAGGACGGGCGCGGTGGCCCTGCGTCGGCGTGGACTGGGGCTGGCCTCCAGGGTAGCAGAAAGGGGTCGCGGAGGCCGTGACGGCACGTGGGGCCCCAGGCCCGAGGCCCCGCTCTGGGCGGGCCGCCCGTCGCCCCCCATCTCTGCGTCCAACTTAGACAGAAAGTAGGTGCTGCTGGGTCCTGGGGCGCACCTGCCACGGGGAGCCGCACCTGGCGCCCGGAGCCAGGGTGCCAGGGAAGCGCTGTGCCGGGCCGCCGGCAGGGGGCGCGATCCCTGGGCCCGGCGCGGGGCGCATGCGCCGAGCGGGGCGCTTTTCGGCAGCGTGGCGGAAGCGCTGGGCCGCCTCGCGCCGTTTGGCGACTCCTGCGCGCGTTGTGCGGCGGCGCTGTGGCCGCCATGGCGTCGCCCTTTAGCGGGGCGCTGCAGCTGACGGACCTGGACGACTTTCTCGGGCCGTCTCAGGTGGGCGGGCGGCCGGGCGGCCGGGCGGCGGGGCGCGGGCGGGGACGCCGGGGCGGGCGCGGGGCGCGGACCCCCACGGGCCGGCACTAGCGCGGGTCCCCGCAGGACTGCGTCAAGCCCGTGCAGGTGGAGAAGGAGCCCGGGAGCGGGGCGGCCAGGATCCGCGTGGAAGACGACGGCAGCTGCTTCCAGGTCGGCCAGGTGAGGCAGCTCGGTGGCCCGTCTGGACAGCGCCTCCGTGGGGCGCAGGCCCCCTGACCCTGGCCTCACCCGCCTCGTGGGTAGGAGGGGGGTGGGGCCCGGACGGGCCGTTTTGGCAAAATGACGCCTCACGAGGGGTCCCTCGAATCAAGTCACCCAGGGAGGCGAGCGCTGGGCGCCCCCGTCCGGAGCAGCCCTGGCCACCTGCTGGCAGTGTCAGGCTGAGCCTGCACCTCCCGAACTGGCTGGAAGGAAATGCTGGCCCTCAGTGCCCTGGCCCTGGCCAGCCCTGACCGGCCGCTGGTGCAGAGGGCAGGAGGGGCTCGGCTGGGAGCGTCCAGACAAGGCCGCAGAGCAAGACCTGGGCCCAGCCCGGTGCTGTTGCCCTTGCCTCCGCCCCCCACTCCCCTCCTCTGTCTCCCACTCTGTCCACTCCTGTGTCTCGGGCTGCCTCTCTGCCTCTAGCCTGGACACCAGCACTGCTGGACCTGGGCTGGCCGCTGCGTGGGTCTGACACAGGTCTGTGAGCCCGGCTGTGCCCACGCCTCAGCCCACGCTGTCTGCCCAGGATGGAGGCGCGCGGAGGCTGGAGAAGGCCCGGGTCTCGCTGGATGACTGCCTGGCTTGCAGCGGCTGCGTCACCTCGGCCGAGACCGTGCTCATCACGCAGCAGAGCCACGAGGAGCTGCGGAAGGTTCTAGAAGCTAACAAGGTACATGCTGGCACCTTTGGGGACGCTGCCTTAACCCAGCTTGGGCTCCCGGCTGGGGAGCCCACCTCCTGCACGTCGCTGTGCCCCACCTGGGCTCGCCTGGGCTTGGGTGGCACTGGGCTCGGGCCTCCCTGGGCAAGGCTGTGCCGGGCCCACAGCGTGAGGAAGTGTCCCTGCCTTACAGGCGGCGGCGCCAGGCCAGCGCAGGCTGGTCGTGGTCTCGGTCTCGCCGCAGTCTAGAGCGTCCCTGGCCGCCAGGTTTCAGCTGGGCCCCACAGACACTGCGCGGAAAATTACAGCATTCTTTAAAAAACTAGGTAGGCACATGGGGGCTCTCCGGTCCCTCTGGACTGGAGCCGGTGAGATGCTCCCGGCTGCCCGCAGTCCTGGCAAAGTGCTGGGGCGGGAGCTGCCAGGGAAGGCCGTCGGGGGCTGTCCCAACCTGCCCCACCCCGCCTATGCAGCTCGCACCCATCTGCTGGAGTGGTGGCTGAAGGTGGGGGGGCGCCCTGACCAACGGTGCTCGCCTCCAGGGGCTGACCGCGTGCTGGACACCGCCTTCGCCAGGAACTTCAGCCTCCTGGAGAGCCAGCGGGAGTTCGTGCGGCGCTTCCGTGGCCAGCCTGGTGCCCAGCAGCCGCTGCCCGTGCTGAGCTCTGCCTGCCCAGGTGGGTGCCGTGGGCTGGGCCCGGGGACCCTCACCACCACCGCTGGCCACTCTGTCCCATACGGCTTGCGGACCAGGAGCCCCAGACGGGGGATGCAGCGGGCGGCGGCTGCCCCCAAGGCACTGCGGCCGGTGACTGATGCCGTCCGGTCCCCACGGTTCAGGCTGGATCTGCTATGCTGAGAAGGTCCACGGCAGCGTCCTGGTCCCCCACCTCAGCACCGCCCGCTCTCCGCAGCAGGTCATGGGTGTGCTGGTCAAGGACTTCTTCGCCCAGCAGCAGGTAATAGGTGGCCCACGGTGCCGGGCAGCGACAGGTGCAGGCGCTGGCCTGTCACCCTGGGGAGGTGCAGAGCCCTGGCCGGCCGCCCTTGCTCCCTGAGCAGGGCCCGGTGATGGGTGTGCCCTTGGGCTGCGGGCGGCCGGTCAGGCCTGCGTGTCTGCGCGGCAGGGTGTGAGCCCAGCCAGGGTGTACCACGTGGCAGTCATGCCCTGCTACGACAAGAAACTGGAGGCGGCCCGGCCCGGCTTCTTCAGCGAGGAGCACCAGACCCGCGAGGTGGACTGCGTGGTCACCACAGGCAGGTGCCCGGTGGGCGGAGGGGGGCTCGCGAGCGACGCCCACGCCGGCCTGGCCCCCGGCTCAGCGTGGCGTGGTCTGGCGCAGGCGAGGTCTTCAGGCTGCTGGAGGAGGAAGGGGTCTCGCTGTCGGAGGTGGAGCCGGCCACGCTGGACACTCTGTGAGTCTCGCTGCCCGCGTGCAGGGGCGCTAGCTTTGGGGGCCGCCCGTGGGGTGGCGGGGCCCTCTCTCCCCATGGTGGCGTGTGGACGCTGAGGCGGGGCAGCCCATGCGCAGGGGCCCTGCCCCCTCTGTTCCCAGGTGCAGCGGCGCCCACACCCAGGAGCCCACCAGCCACCGGGGCGGGGGCTCAGGGGGCTACCTGGAGCATGTGTTCCGGCACGCCGCGCGGGAGCTCTTCGGGATCCACGTGGACGAGGTCACCTACAGGCCCCTGAGGTCAGTGGGCCAGAGTGGCGGGAGGGCCCTCCTGTGCCCTGGGGCGCGTCCCCTGGGGCTGGGGCTGGGCAGGGGCCACGTGGCCCTGGGCCCTCCACCGTGCCACACGGGCAGCCCTGGCGGCTCAACGGGCACTGGCCAGTGGTCGCTCCTGGCCTGGTGCGCAGGGCCCGGCGGCTGTGGGCGCTGTCTCGGAGGGCTCCTGCTGCGGGCAGGCACCGCTCGCTGAGCTGGGTCTGCCAGCAGGAACAAGGACTTCCAGGAGGTGACGCTGGAGCAGGAGGGCCAGGTCCTGCTACGCTTCGCCGCCGCCTATGGCTTCCGCAACATCCAGAACCTGGTGCAGAAGCTGCGGCGCGGCCGCTGCCCCTACCACTACGTGGAGGTCATGGCCTGCCCAGCAGGTGCGGGCTGGGCCTGCCCAGGGGCGGGGCCTGCCCAGGGGCGGGGCCTGGGCCCTGACGCAGGCTCCTCTGCAGGCTGCCTGAACGGGGGCGGCCAGCTGAAGGCCGCGGACGGCCGGGGCAAGGAGCTGCTGCAGCGCGTGGAGGAGCTGTACGGCGCCGTCAGCACAGAGGCGCCTGAGGATGCGGCAGGCGTGCGCGAGCTGTACGCAGACTGGCTGCAGGGCGAGGGCTCAGCGCGCGCCGGCCGCCTGCTGCACACGGCCTACCGCGCGGTGCCGGCGGCCAGCCCCGGCCTCAGCCTCCGGTGGTAACTGCCTCGTGGTGCGGGACTCAGGAAATCTGGCCCTGAGCCCCCAGGGCTGGCCCTGGAAATGCCGGCCGAACTGCAGGGACGAGGGATACTGGCCGCGGGCCGGGCCTCCTGCGCTGACTCGCCAGCGGGCCTGGGCCTGGACTCCGGAGCCACGGCGTGGAGGACGATGTCTGCAGAGGCCAGTGCTGGCTCCTGCCACCTGGGCGCCGTCCCCTCAGCCTGTGCCCATTACGGGGGTCGGCACCTGCCCGAATCTGCACGCTTGGGGCTGGCTGCCGGGCGCCAGGCCTCAGGGCCCCGCAGGACCTGGCCCCAGCTGGCTGCCATAAAAGGCTTTCGCTCAGCTCAGGCTCCCGCTCCCTGTGCGCACCACCACTCGCAGCTTCCCCTGGCAGCCGGTGCTCGGCAAGGGGGCATGCGGGCCGGGTGCGAGTCTGCAGCCGCTGGGGGTTGCTCAGGAGCCCTTCCCACAGCGCGGGGGAGTGGGGACCTGGCCCTGCAGCTGCCCAGCAGCTTGACCGGTCAGCCCCAGTGACCCTGAGCACAGGCTCCTCCCTGGGGGCGAAGGGCATGTGCACCACCACTGAACACCCTGCCCTCAATGTCCAGCGGTGCCCGCGCTCAGCCCGGGTGGGGCCGGTTCACCCACCCTCAGAAGGGACAGAGGGTCTGCCCCCATGGACACATGCTGGCTCCTCCGGCCCAGCTGCTGGGCCCTGGGGTCCTGCCCAGCCGCTGCCGGCCCAGGTCTCACGGGCAGCGGAGATAGATGCTGGCTTTCCAGCCCCTGGGCGCGTGTGGGCGGGGCGCGCATTCCTGCTGGGCTGTGAACCGGCAACACCAGTCTTCCAACCTCCCAGCCTCTGCCCCTCCCACCAGGCTGAAGGCCACCCCTGGCCCAGGCGGCCAGGCCCTACCCTTGGCCAGTGCCTAGGAGCCTAGCGAGCTGCTAAGAAGGCGGGAGCCCCTCTCGCAGCGGAGGGCGGCCACCTGCTACGCCGACCGCAGGCGGGGTGCCTCAATGGGAGACCAGCCCAGCGCAGCACACCCGGCCAAGCTCCTCCGCCAGCCTGTGCCAGGGTGGGGCAACTCCTGGGGGTGGGGCCGGAGGTGCCCGCTGCAGCGGCCTTGGCAACATGCACCTGGTTGCAGCAACAGGCTGGGCAGGCAGGCAGCTGCAGCTCCAGGTGCGGGGCTTATGGAAGGCACAGCCCTCCCGGGACCCCGGCCCCCAGCCCACGGCCAGACCGGGAATGTGAGTCCTCCCTGGAGGCTGTGGCCGGCGGGTGTCATCTCCACACCTGGGCCAGGTAGCTCAGGCACACGAGTGGGGGGTGAGCTGGTGTCCAGGCCCGAGGCCCACCGTGAGGAGGGGCTGGCCTCCACCCAGGACCCGCCGCAGGCTAAGGACTGGTTGACACGAGCCCCTGGCAGCGGCCCAGCCTGGGCGGGGGGCCCTGACCCGGAGTGTCCCCCAGGCCTGGCCCTGAGTGAGGAGCAGCGGCTGCAGGTGGGTCTGCACTCTCGGGTGCAGGAGAGGGGTGCATCGCGTGCACCCACAGGCAACCCTCCCCCACACCAGATCGCCAAGGAGCTGGTCGACCTGCAGATCACAGCCCACCGCCTGCAGGGCCAGCAGGAGCTGGACAGCTTTGCGCTGAGGAGTGAGGTGGGCACTGGAGGGCTGGCCCAGCGCGGAGCCCCACCTTGGGCCCAGACGGAGCCAAGCGCTGGTCCCGCAGGTGCTGCGGCTGGAGGGCCGTGTGCTGGAGATGGAGCTGGAGCTGCAGGGCCAGAGTGCAGCCGGGGCGGACCCCAGGCCCCACCCAGCCCCAGCACAGGGACCCTCTGAACACCGCGGCCTCCAGGTCTCTGTCGGGCATCCGGTGGGCGGGCGGCAGCCAGGGAGGCGGCGGCCAGCTCTCCGCTCTGCGCAGGTGCAGCCTGCTGGCGCCACGGCACCCAAGCAGGAGCAGCAGGAGCCGGGGGACTGCACGAGTGGGGCCCCCGGGGAGGGGCAGGGCGCAGGGTCCCGCCCAGCTGACCACCGTGCCCCACGGCCGCAGGGAGCAGCGGACTGGGCACTGGAGGCCCGCGTGTGAGTGGGGTGCCAGTGTGGGTGGCCAGGAGGGTACAGTGTCCCGGAGGCAGAAAAAACCGCGCCGGCCTGCTGAGGCACCCGCCTGCCCACAGGGCAGCCCTGGGCCGGCAGCTGCAGGGAGCCCGAGAGGAGGCCAGGACGGCTGGACATCTACTGGCCACACAGGCCGTGGTGAGCCAGCCCCACTGTGGCTGAGGTGGGGACAGTGCCCCAGCAGTGTCCGCTTGCAGCTGCGGGCTCAAGGCCGGCCCTGCCACAGGCGCTGTCCACCTGCCAGGACCAGCTCCACCAGGCGGAGGCGGAGAACGCCCGGCTGCAGCTGCAGCTCAAGAAGCTGAGCCAGGAGTGCGCCCTGCGGCTGCAGCGCTGCGCCCAGGAGGCCGCGGTGCGAGGGCGGGCGATGGCCGCTGGGGCGGGGGGCTGTGGGCCGGGCCCGGCTGAGCCGCCTGTCTCCTGCAGGGGCAGGCTGGGCGGGCGGGGCAGGGGCCCCAGGCTCCCGCCCTTGGGGCACTCCTGGAGGCCGCCCTGGACGGCATCCGGGCAGCCCACCACTTCCGCGAGCAGCAGCTGGCCCGGGCGGCCCGCACCTGCCACAAGCGCCTGGCAGACCTGAGCCGGGCGCACGAGGCCGTCCTGGCCACCCAGAGGTGGGCCGAGTGGCAGGTGGAGGGGGTGGTCATGGGGCTGCTGCGTGGCCTGGCGCTGCTGACGGTGGGGGCACTGACAGGGCCCCCTCGGACCTGGAGCTGTGGCCCCCAAGCCGGGCCCCTGCACTCGGGCGCCAGCAGGAAGACCAGGTGAGGCAGGAGCGGAAACTCTGGCCACCCTCAGGGAACCCCGCCCAGGCCTTGGGGGCAGAGCCTCAGCCCCAGGGCCGCCGACACCTGCAGTCGGGCCACCAGGGCCAGCCTACACCGCAGGCCCAGCACGCTGCTCTGGTCTCACAGGAGTGGCCCTGGGAGGCCTCCTGGCAGAGGACGTCGGAGTCACAGTGAGTGCCACGGCTCAGTGTCACCTCATGCAGATGCCGGGTCCCCCCAGCCAGCCTTGGCCCCAGCCCAGCCCAAGGCTTCGGGGCCACTCTCCGGGCTGCGCCCCACAGCCCCAAGTCTCCCCACAGCCAGGCAGCGGGCGCAGACCACCTGAGCCGTGAGGCCATGCCACGCTCTCCCTCCAGGGCCCTGCAGCCTGCGTCCTGGGCCCAGGTCCACCAGCAGCTCCAGGAGTTCTCCCTCGGCACCCAGGTAGGGGCCAGGCTGGGTCCCCCGCAGCACCGTCCTGCGCCATGGCACCCAGGTGGGGGCCAGGCCGGGGTCCGCTGCGCCCCCTCAGAGCCACGGCCATGCCCCCAGGCGGCACTGGAGCAGGACCGTGCGCGGCTGCTAGTCCGGGCCCACAGGGCGGAGGCGCAGCTCTCTGAGCTCCAGGACTACGTGGACCAGCACCTGAGCAGGTGGCTCCTGGGAGGGCCCGGGTCCAGCGCTGGCCGCAGCCCTGCAGGCGGCTAAGCCTGGCCCTCTGCACAGGTACAAGCAGGAGATCCTGAGGCTCAGGACGCTGGCGGGTAGCGGGAACCCCTGGGGAGTGGGGGCTGCGCCTCGGGCCGAGCCCCAGCGCCCGCGGACCCACAGCCACTAGCAGTCACCGCGGACACGGGTGCCCGGCATGGGCAGCCCCACCCAGCCCCAGCCGCGTGCTCAGAGGAACTCACGCCGGTCCAGTCTTTATTGTCGTCAGCCAGCCTGAGAACCAGGTGCCGGGCGAGCTTGCCCAGCTGGCCCCCCAAGGTGGATATCATAGGCCCAGACTCGGTCCACGCCCTCGCCCACCACCTCTACGGGCTGCCAGGTGGGGAGGGGGAAGCGCCCGGACACCACGCGGGCCCCTGCGGGCAGCTCCTCCTGCAGCTTGCCTTCCAGCAGCGGAAGCTGTGGGAGAGGAGGTGTGGGCCAGGGACACGGCGGCCACCCCGCCTGTGCTGCCCCCGCAATGGTCCACCAGCGCCCGCCCCGTCCCACACCCGCCGGTGCTGCACCACCCCTGGCCGGCCCCCACCCGTGCCGCCCCGCGCCCAGACCTACCACGCTGGGGGCCAGGAACACGGACACGTTGTGACAATCCCGCAGGCTCACCTGCAGGGGCGGGGAGGTGGGCGAGTGCCCACCCACACGGCAGTCACAGGCTGTTAGCAGGCAAACCAGGAGCGGCAGCACCGAGATGGGGACCCACGGCCAGGATTTACCTTCCAGAGGTCCTCCCTGTGGTAGCTCACGCTGCCGGCACAGCCCGCCCGCCAGGCATGCAGCCGTGCCAGCCCCAGCAGCCAGGGATTCAGCTCGTACCCCAGAGCCGGGCGGAGTCCCGCCCTGTGGGCTGCCAGCACCTGTGGGCCAGGGGCACGTGCAGCAGGTGGTGGGAGGCCCGCGCATGGGCGGGCGGGAGAGGATGCACCCTTGCCCGCAGCCCACACACTCCTTACGATCCTGCCGTCGCCAGAGCCCAGGTCCACCGTCTTCCCACCACGACCGTGAAGCAGTGATAACACGTTCTCCACCTGCCGCGGGCTCGCTCCGACATAGGGCACCTGCGGACAGGGCGGGAGAGGCTGCACACCACTAGGCGCTCCCACGCCTCGCGAGTGCACCTGGCTCTCTCAGCACGTCAATCCAGGTTGGGCCAAGGTGTCCGTACCTGCGCCCCAGCCCTGGCCCCCTCCAGGCCCCCACCTGCAGCGGCACAGCCGCAAGGCCCCGCCCCCTTGGGCCCCGCCCCTCAGAAGCAGGTCCGGCCGGCCCCGCCCGCCCACCACACCTGCACCGGCTGCCCACCAGGCCCCGCCCACCCCGGCCCGCACTTGCAGCCGCAGCGGCACGCGGCGGAAGCCCGGCTGCAGCAGCAGCGCCCACACGGCGTAGGCGGCCAGGCCCGAGCCCGCCGCCGCCTGCAGCAGCTGCCACGCGCCAGGCCGCCGCTCGCGCAGCTCCGTCAGCGCCTCGGCCGGGTCGTCCTCCATGGCCACCGAACACACAGCTCCGGGCCGGCCCGGCCCCGCCCGCGCGGCCGGAAGTGACGCGCCGGAAGCTCCGGTCCAGCGCCACCTGCTCCGCCCGGCGCCGGGGCCGCCCTCGCGGGTTCCGCCACGCCGCTCGCGGTCCGCGGGGCCTCCCAGGGACCGAGGCCGGAGTCAGGCGCGAGGCGCTGGCCCCGGGGCCCGGTCAGGTCACCGGGGCCCGGCCCGGCGCTGTCGCCCGTTGACCCCCTCGCTCTCTTCCCGCCTCCCCCAGCCCGCTCTGAATAAAGCTTTGGTTGGAACTTCTCTCGGCCGCTGCGCCTTTGGTTTTCGTCCCGGGGGTTGGGGCTCATGGCCACGTCGCCCTTTTCCTCCTGGGGTACGCGGTGTCCCCACCCGACGCGGGGTGGCCGCACGCGTGGCTGACCAGCCCGTGAGACCCTCTGCGAGGGCCGCTGCCAGGGAGTCGCACCTGCAGGACATGGGCCGGCTGCCTCCAGCTGAGAGGAGCCAGCTCAGGACAGACAGGGGCCGTCTCCAAAGCGCCCCTTTCCCTTCTCCACCTCCCTCTTGTTAGCTTAGGTGATGGGGCAAGCACTGCCGTGGGGACGTTGGTCCAGCTTCAGGGAAGGACCTGAGGACTCACGCTGGGGCCACCAGCGGCCGCCCTTAGGGGCTCCCCTGGGCAGCTGCGCGCTTTGGGGGCCACAGTTCTGGTTTGGGGCCCCGGGCCAGCCCTTCCGCCCTTGGGCCGGGTCTGGCTGTCTGGAGTGGGCCTGTCGGTGTGGTCTGGCAGTCCTGCGGCTGCTTTGAAGTGCTGCGGTCTAGGCAATGGCCGGCTGCGGATCTGCGAGCTGTCAGGCTGTCTGCTGCCGGGGCGTCCTATGCTAGACCAGCTGCTGCGCACACATGCGGCCGGCGGAGAGTTCCCCGGGGGCAGCGCCCTCCTGGGACACCCGCCTTTCTTCGAAGCCTGCAGGCCTAAAGCACTGGGTGCTGCCGGGCGGAGGGAGCCGGGGAGGTGACCTGAGATGAGTCTCTGAACCTGTCAAAGGTCTCAAATATACTCCTTTAAGGAAAAGACAAAGGGGGGCTTCCCTAGTGGCGAAGGGGTTGAGCTCCGCACTGTGGGGCTTCTACAGTCACTGCATTGCGAGTTTAACCCCAGGCCAGGCAGCTGACCCACAGGGCACCAGCAGACCTCTCCTGCCTCCCCACTGCCCCCTCAGCAGTGGATTTCAGTCCATCTGCCTGTTTTGCTCCCCGCTCCGTCTCTGGGGACCCTCCCCAGAGGATTCCCCCACACCACCGGCCTGCTCGTGTATGCATAAATACCCAGCTCGTGTATGCATAAATAACTAAATTTATTTATTTATTTATTTTTTAAAGATTTATTTATTTATGCATACAAGAGCTGGGGTACAGGCCAGAGTCACGGGAGGTGAGAGGATTCACCAAACAGAGCTGGGAGCAGAACAGGCAGACTGACCGAAACACACTGCTGAGGGCAGCAGCAGGCAAGGCAGGAGAGGTCTGCTACACCATATGGGTCCCCTCCCTGACTGGCAGCAGGGCTCGAACTCATGCTGCAGTGGTTGCAGTTTGCTTCACAGTGCATTGCTTAACCCGCTGCGCCACCAAGGAGGCCCAATAACTAAATTTAAAAAGAGAGAGAAAGACAAAGGCTTAAGTGTCCTCTTTTCCTCCTCAGCTTCTGTTGCCTGATGCCCGGTTGGCCCCCTTGTGGGCACCAGACCCCTGAGCGACAGGTGGGTTGAGCTCATGGCCAGCGCTGCCCTCTCCCTCACTGGCCGCGGCTGCCAGGCCGTGCCTGGACTCACAGCCTCCTCCAGCCTTGGGGTCTGAACTTAGGATTTTAATGTTTGGTTTTTACAGCACTGATGTTTGTGAGTTTTTCTGGACCTGTCTTGCTCTTTTCCTTGGTTCTTTGTGGATGGCCCTGCAGCCCACACATTGGCCACAGTCTGGCCGCAGGGCGTGGGGTGGCCGGAGCGGCAATGGACCGGGCAGCAAAGGAGGCCCTGCCCTCGTGGGCAGGCAAAGAGAACTGGGGGCCGTCTGTGCTGCCTGCGTGTGTCCTGGGGGTGATTTCTGGTTGATGGGAACTAATTTGAAATGTAATGGTTTGGTTTGAAACACAGGCATAACATTTGTTGAATATAATTTATTTTCTGCCATATTGGTATTGGGTTCAGGAAGTCTTTTAATGTTGGACAAATGGGAGTTTTTGTTGTTTTTTTTAAGATTTATTTTATTTACTTATGCACACAAGAGCTGGGGTTCAGGCCAGAGGTGGGAGTGAGAGGACTCCCCAGAGACAGAGTGGGGAACAGAATAGGAAAATGGACTGAAACACACTGCTGAGGGGAGCAGCGGGGAGACAGGAGAGGTCTGCTGCACCGTGTGGTCAGCTTCCTGGTCAGGGACTGAACTCGTGCTGCAGTGACTGTAGATGCTTCATAGCATGGAGACTCAAACCCTGCACCACCACGGAGGCCCCGGGAGTTTTTATTTCAGAAGGTAAAAATTCCAATCATAGGCTAAATACAAAGTTACTTAAGGTTTGGCTGTCAGCATGCGTGAATAAGTTCAGTACTTATGACAAAACTTCCCAGAAATCTAAATGGGGAAGAAATTGGTCATCTTTTATTTGGTTGACCAGAGGGAATTTTATAGAAACTCAACTGAGCTCCTGAGACACCCCACAAATTCCCCCTTTTCCTCCTGGGAAAGGGGTCACCACCCAGCCCCTGAATTCACCCCATAAAGTGGGACTTAAGGGCAGTGTCACCGGTTGGGCAAGCCTGGTGCGTCTTGTCATCATGAAATTTTAATTCTGGTCATTTCTTTTTTTTAAGATTTATTCATTAATGCACACAAGAACTGGGGTACAGACCAGAGGTGTGGGGGGTGAGAGGACTCACCAGAGACTGAGTGGGGAGCAGAATAGGCAGGTTGACTGAAATCCACTGCTGAGGGGAGCAGCGGGAAGGCAGGAGAAGTCTGCCGCGCCCTGTGGTCAGCCCCCGGCCCAGCTGCAGATGCCTCATAGTGCTAAGACGTAACACTTGCAGCCCCAGGGAGGCCCCACTCTGGTCGTTTCTATTCTGGTCATCCCCAGAGCACAGGAATCGCTCTGCAGAGACTGACATCCGCTGCGCACCGGGCTCTGGGCGGGCGCCCTGGGGCCCTGGGAGGGCCTGGCTGACCGGTGCCCTGCACCTTGGCCAGCGCCCGCGCTTCCTCTCCTAGCTCTCTGGCCGGGGAGGGCGACGCTCCCTGGCACTCGCGTCAGAGTGTCTATCTCTGCCTGACTTCAGCACGGGCCTTGGCTTAATTTATTTAGGAACTAAAGGAAGTTTTTTTGCTGGGGGCAAGAGGAGGCGGATACGCGGAAGCCTGGGCTTATCGGGTTCGAATCGACTTTTCTTCGTCTACCACTCAAACGGGATTGGATTGTCGGGAACAGTTCTAAGTGCAGCCCCTGTCTGCTCACAGAACCTGCACAGCGGGAAGCTGCGGGGGCTTCACGGGACGCCCGGGCATGGCTGTGGGGGCCCACCCCTGGCTGCCCTGGGCCCTCCTGCTGGCCCCTCGGCGCCTGTCCAGGCCATTCACTGTTCTGTCCACATCGAGAGGGTCTTTTGTTTTCAGAAAACCCAACACCGTGTCCTCGAGGCTGGCTGGCCCCATCCCGTGGCCACAGAGCCCGACGCGTTGGTCCGCACAGTGTGCTTCTTTTGATGTGGCATTTTGCTGAGGCCTCTTGCGGCTGGGCAGGGGTGCGGGCGCTGAGCCGCAGCGGCTCTTCAAGCTGCCTCCTTAAATCAGCGGGCTGGAGCAGGCTTCCTTACGTGTCTCCGATTCAGACTCTTCGGGGGCTGCCCCAGGCTGGGCCAGAGGGAGAGGTGGCCAGAGCCCGCGGGCTCCAGGGGCCCCACTTGCCGGGCCGGGCGCCCGCAGAGAGGTGCCCGGACGCCTGAGAGGAGGCAGTCTGGCAGACCTGGGAGCCTGCAGCCTCACAGAGGGGTGCGGGAGCTCGCCCCGTACTGCCGGCCTGGGCAGCCGGCTGTGCTGCCGCCAGAGTCTGTGCAGGCCTCACGGAGCAGGCACGAGCTCAGTCTAGCCCACACGCGTCGGGCTATGCTGAGAAGACGGTCTCCAAGAGCCTTTTAAATGCTTCTTCCGGGCCTCCCGAGGGCACAGGGCTCAAGTCTCGGCTGGTCAGCTACCAGTCAGCGTCCATCCCCGGCCAGGTGCTGACTCACAGGGCACAGCAGACGCCTGTCTCCTCGCTGCACCCTGCCTGCTCTGCTCCCCGCTCTGTCTCTGGGATCCTCTTTAAAAAAAAAAATTATTTATTGATGCACACAAGAGCTGGGGCACAGGCCAGAGGTGGGGGCAGTGAGAGGAGTCCCCAGAGACAGCGGGGAGCAGAACAGGTGGATCCACTGACACACACTGCTGAGGGGGCAGCAGGAAGCAGGAGAGGTCTGTGCGCCCTGTGGGTCCCTCCCTGGCGGGGATCGAACTCGGGCTGCAGTGTCTGCAGAAGCTCCACAGTGCAATACCCAACCCCTTGTGCCACAGGGAGGCCCTGGGATCCTCTTACCCCACACCTCTGGCCTGCAGCCCAGCTCTTGTGTGCATAAGTAAATACATTGTAAAAGAAGGGGAGACTAGGTGCTTGGAGTTGGTGTGGCAAAGCCCAGGGGCAGTCCTGGGCTCAGGCAAGAGAGCAGGACCCTCCTCGCTGCACCCCGAGGCCAAGTCCGCACCCTTGTCTGCCCAGGAGCAGGGACCTCAGCCACCCCAGCGCTGGCCGGAGTCCAGGAGTCCCCAGGGCAGAGGGCCCTCACAGCTGGCCATCCAGGCCAGTGAGGCCCAGGCACTTCCAGCCCCACAAACAGGACCCGGCCCAGCGGCACTAGCACCAGAAGGCCAGGCACCAGATGCAGCCCCAGGGGACTGCAGAGCAGGCACCAGAGGGCCTGCCTGGGGCCGCAGCTGAGGCGAGGCCAGCAGTCGGGCACTGAGCTGGGCAGGGGCAGCCAGGATGCGGGGTCCGCAGCGCTGGAGAGGTCAGGCTGAAGGCCCAGCACGCCGCAGGTCTCCAGCTGGGCAGCACAGATAGACACCCCAGCACCGGGCCCTCCCTAGGGGCGCAGAGGTTAAGTCTCAGCACTGTGGGGCATCCGCAGCCACTGCAGTGAGTTCGATCCCCGCCAGGGAGGGACCCGCAGGGTGCACAGACCTCTCCTGCCTCCCGCTGCCCCTCAGCAGTGTGCTTCAGTGGATCTACCTGTTCTGCTCCCCGCTCTGTCTCTGGTGACTCCCCTCACCCCCCATGCCTCTGGACTGTACCCCAGCTCTTGTGTGCATCAATAAATAAATCTTTTTTTAAAAAAGCCCAGCTCTAGGCTGGAGCTTAGGGAGGTGGGTGTGGCCTGGAGCCTTGGGAGAGACCGGCTCCCCCACGGTAAGCAGGTGCTGGGCTGGAGGCCTCCCCCCATGTGCGGCAGCTCTGCCATTCGGAGAGGTCTGAAAGGACACCGCAGCCCAAACCCCGCCCAGCCTCAGTTTAGGCTGAAGAGAGGTCGGCGCCCCCCACCTGCCCACCTGCCTGCCCCAGGCCTAGCCACAGTGTCTGGGGGTCCGCAGCATCTCCTGAGCTCGCTCTGTCTCTGCAGGGAGCTGCGGGGCTGGGGTATGCAGGCAGCCCCCCTCCCCATCTAGGAAGTCCCTGCGGGCACCCCCATTGGGACCGCCCAGCTTCAGGTCCCGTCTGGGCCTCAAGGGTCCTGTGGCTGAAGGGAGGAGGAGGGGAGGGGAGGAGGAGAAGGAAGGAGGGGAGGAGGGGGCGAGGGAGGACGCAGTTGGCCCAGAAATGTCCCTGCGGGCCGGGCACAGGTATGGCCTGGACAGGACAGAGGGGCCCAGGCTGGCGGGGAGCACAGAGGACAGAGCCCCCAGATGGCAAAGCCCTCGGGCTGAGAGTGATGCCCCCGGGGCCCCCCTGCCCCGATCTGAGCAGCCTGGCCCTTTGCCCGCCTGCAGGCTGGGGGTGCAGGGACCGCTGAGCCCGGGCCCTGAGTGGGGGCCTCCCGCGGCCGGCATGGGCCATCCTGTGTGCTCTGGACCACACTGGCCTTGGGCCAGCACCCGCCCCGATGCGCCCCTCAGCCCCGCTCAGCCCCACCGCACCCCGAGGTCGGCTGGCCGCAGGAACGAGGCAGGTGCAGGGAGACCAGGAAGACGCACTTCCTCTTCTTTTTGAAAGGTTTATTTATCGATGCACAGAAGAGCGGGGTACAGGCCAGAGGTGGGGGTGAGAGGATCTCCCAGAGAGCGGGGGCAGACAGGCGACTGCTGGGGGCAGCAGGAGGCAGGGGCTGTCCGCTGGCCCGGGCCCTCCCGCTGGCGCCGGCGGTGGGGATGGAGCGCGTGCTCCAAAGGCTGCGGTCTGCATCTTAGTGCCTGTTTAACCCGCTGCGGCCGCGGGGAGGCCCCGCGAAGACGCACTTCTTATTGGGGATGCCCGCCCGGGGTGAGGAGCCGCTCAGTCCAGGCCACTCGCAGGACAGCCGAGCCGCTGGGGGCCGCGTAGGCCCGGCTGACCTCCCGCAGGCCTCCCCAAGAGGCTCCAGCCCATGAAGAGGAAGGTGCCCGGCCGCCTCCGGGATGAGGGGCTCGGTAGCTGTGCGTCGGGGGTCACCCCGAGGACCGGCCCTCGGAGCCCCGAGGGAGCCAGCCGGCCAGTGGTGCGCATGCGCGGGCCCGCCCTGCCCCCTCCCCGGGGCCTGGTGCAGGGGCTGGGAGAAGGGCTCGTGGGCCGCGGCCTCTGGGCCTCCCCTACCGCCCTGTGAGAGACCCCTCCAGGCCTGGCCACGGGGTCCTGTGCTCAGCTGCCCAGAAGCGGCTGGGGCTGTGCCCACCCGCAGGAGGCCCAGGGCCGGCTCCCCCACCCCTTCCTAGGCTCACCAGTGCGGTACCCGGTCGGCCTCCCACACTGCCTTCTGAGACCCGAGGACACCCCCTTCCAGCCTGGGTGGCCCTGCGTATGGTGAGCGCAGGGTCTGGAAGCAGGGCCAGAGCGGAGCCCCCAGCCCCGGCGCATGAGGCCGCAGGCTCCAGGGGAGCAGAGGGGCCTACTGCCCTGCGGGGGCGGGCCACGTCTCACGGTGACCAGGCTCACACTGGACTTTTGTTGGCTGGGGCTGGGGGAGGGGAGGGAGGACACCGCAGGGCCAGGGAGGCTTTGATTTGGGACCGGTCATCCTGTCTCCCCTGCCCTCCTGCCCTGGGATGAGTCTGCCCCCCACCGCGACAGGCTGGGCACCCCAGCTCCCTGGAGGCCAGGCTTCAGACAACCCCTTGACCCAGCACCTGTGCCCCCTCGAGATGTGGGAACAGGGGCCGTGGCGCAGCCCAGGAGGGGCCACTTCGCGGCCCCCAGCCCAGACTGGCACTCACCGTCCCGCCCTGGCCGCGCGCAGTTCCCAGCGGAAGGCAGCCACGGGCGGCTGATGTCGGGGTGCGGGGTGGCCTGCAGGAAGAGGGCCCTGCGCGCGCACCGCCGGCGGGGCGGCCCTCGGCCAGCAGCAGCTCTAGGGCTCCGCCTGCCGCTCGGCGAAGACCCGGGCGCCCGCGAAGGGCCGGGCCGCCGCGGGCAGGCGGTGCGGGACCGCGCCCGTCGGAGCCGCCCAGGTCAGGCGCGGCGCCCGGGCCGGAGCAGCCGCTCGATCTCGCCCTCCGCACAGGCCGGGGCAGCTGCCCCACGCTGCCGGGCTCCCGGGCCAGGCGCCAGGGACAGGACGTCGGCGCTGAGGGGCGCCCCAGTGCCCGCCCGGCGCCACCGCGCTCCCTGGCCCCGCGCGGCCCCACGCCCGCGCCGCCGTGTGGCGAGGGAGCCGAGGCCCGGCGTTCTGGGCCCGCCGGCATTCGGTGCCCCCCCCCAGCGGGAGCGCAGCCCCAGAGGGGCGGCCGGCACGGGCCTGCTCGCGGGCCGTACCGGCGCCTCCGGCTGCAGCCGTCCTCCGAGTAGCCGGCGCGGCGGCCGGGCCCCGAGGCCGCCGCAGAGCGCGCAGAGCCGGCTGGGGGCGGCCAGGCGCGCCGGCTGGGCGGGGCCTCGGAGCCGCGGGGCGCCGGCCGCCGGCCGGGGCAGCCCCGCCGCCCGCGCCGCTCCCGCTCCCCGGGCCGCGAAGCCCCGCGCGGGGTCGCCTGCAGCGTTCGGGGAGGCACGGGAGGGCCGCGGGCACCGGCCGATCGCGGCCGGCCCCGGAACTTTCCGCTAATCGCAGCGGCGCTCGCGAGGGCCGTCCGCGGCCGACGGGCTCCAGGTCGCCGACGCCGCCCCCACCCGAGTCCTGGCTCCCGGGAACCCCGTGAGGAGGGCGGGGCCGCTCGGCTGCCCGAGTGCCCTCTGAGGGGGCGGCGGCCCGGGCTTCCCTCCCAGAGCTAGCAGACCAGGGCCGCGCAGCGCTGGGCAGCGGGCTGCTGTCCTCCGGAGGGCGGGGGCCCTGCCGCGGCCTCCTCCCCTCTCCCCGTGCCCCGCCTGGCCCGCGGTGTCGGCCCCCTGAATGATGGTCACTGGAGGACCCTGGACTGAGGGGCGGGGACGCCAGTCGCAGGCATGCAGGCCCCGGGGCTCCTGCTTGGGGCTTCCAGTTCGGGCTGGTGAGCAAGACAAGGGTGAGGCCTCCGTGCCCTGAAGGGCACACTCAGAACCGGCTGAGACGGTGTGTCCACTTTGCCTGTAGGTCTGACTTAGAGCAACGGCTGAGGCAGGGTGGAAAGACCTGGGCATGCGGAGGCCGAAGGCAAGGCAAGGTCAGGATGTCAGCGTGGGGAGGGGGAGGGCCCTGGCTCAGAGGGCTCCCCAAGTCAGTGTCCCAGCCCTGCCCCCATGTGCCGGCCCCACCGAGCAGCCCCCCATTGTCAGCGAGGGGGGCAGGCAGGGCAGCGCTGACCAGCCCCAGGGTGCGAGCCCCGCTCAGTGCAGCCTGCGGCTCCGCCTGACACCTGGCCGCCCCTGGCAGGGTCCTGGAGGAGCAGTGGGTGGGCCTGGGGGTCTGGCTGCTAGCCGCAGCGCTGCCCCAGGACCCAGCCCTGGCCTGCCCAGGACGGACAGTGGGACCGGGCGGTCCGTGGCAAGCACTGCCCAGCAGTGCTGGACTGGGCGCTGGGCGCAGTGCTGGGGCCCAGGCGGGGAGTGCGCGTACCCCAGCAGGCAGGGCCTGGGGAGAGCACAAGGGCTGAGGGGCAGGGAGGGGCCCAAGTCCAGCGCACAGATGGGCAAGGGCAGTGGGGGCCCATCCTGGGCCGTCCAGCCAGGCACCTCAGCCCCAAGAGAGTTTGGACTTGACCTTGATATGGCAGCACACAGAGCCCCAGGAGCAGCAGTGACAAAGGGGTCAAGGTCCCCCACTTGCCCAAGACCCCTGTCTGGGCCCCCACTTCAGCCGCAGCCAGGGAGAGAGAGTGGCCTGGGCTGAGAGGGGCGCTGCCCTAGAGACCAGAGCCGCGGACACAGGGACCACCCCCGTGACCGAGGGCCAGCGCCAGGAACCCAGTACAGCCTGGCCACCAGCACCCCAGGGTGCCACAAGGCCTGGCCCCCACGCCCCGCGGGAAGAGGTGCACCTGCAGCCCTTGGAGGGTGCCCCACGCTCACCCTGCGCCCTCCAGCTGCACCCCAGCTACGCCCCCGCCCCGCCCCCGCAGCGCCCACCTGGGGCCAGCAGGGCATGCGCAGGGGCGTCTTCTCCCTCTGCTGAGAACCCCCCACCCCCACCCCGCACACCTCGGGTCTTCTTGAGGAGCCAAAAATGCAGCTGCCGATTGATCTGCAGCGGGGCTAAAAATATCTGCCAGGCTTCAGCCAGGCCTGGGAAATATCCCATCACTAGGAGACAGCCGTTGCCAGGAAACCGCCATCACTAGGCAACGGTGTTGCCGTGGTGACAGCTGGGCCCTGAGTCATCCTTAGCCCTGGTAGCCTGGAGAAGGGCCGGTCAAACCCCTCTGTCCCTGCCCTGGCAGCTTGGGTCTGGGCCCCGCTGGCTACTGCCACCGCCCTGGACTCCACGGCCACTGCAGGCTCCAGGCCTCGCCCCTATGCTCACAGTTCTGGCTTCAGGGGGCCCAAACATGCTGAGGTGTCACTGCACCCCTCACACTAACCCCGCAGGCAGTCGGAAGGACCCCTGCTCAGGGGCAGAGGTGTAGGGTGTGGCCCGGGCTCCACAGCAGGAGGCTTGGGAAGGGCCCACACTGTCAAGCATGGCCCCCACCTGTTCGATGCCAACGCCTTCACGGCACTCGCTGGACCCAGACACACTTCCCAGGAGCGGAAACACTGGCCAGGGAGGGTGTGGGCCAGGGCCCTGCCCAGGGTCCCGGTGGCCAGAGTCCCTGGGAGCCCAGAACCACCAGGACCACCACCCTGGGCCTGGGCATTGTCGGGGTAAGCCCAGATGGGCAGCCCCATCCCCATGCGACAAGGCTCTGATCACTCTGCAAGGTCCAGCCGAGGGGTGTCCAGTTGGAGGTGCATCTAGGCCAAAGGGTATCCCAGGCGAGGCAGAGGTGCACCAGGTGAGGTAGGGGTGCACCAGGCAAGGCAGGGAGTGCACCAGGTGAGGGAGGAGTGCCCTGGGTGAGGCAGGGGTGCACCAGGTGAGGGAGGGGTGCCCCAGGCAAGGCAGGGAGTGCACCAGGTGAGGGAAGGGTGCCCCAGGTGAGGCAGGGGTGCACCAGGTGAGGGAGGAGCGCCCTGGGTGAGGCAGAGGTGCACCAGGTGAGGCAGGGGGTGCACCAGGTGAGGAAGGAGTGCTCCAGGTGAGGCAGGGGTGTACCAGGTGAGGGAGGGGTGCACCAGGCGAGGCAGGGGGTGCACCAGGTGAGGCAGGGGTGCCCACATGAGGCAGGGGTGCACCAGGCGAGGCAGGGGTGCACCAGGTGAGGCAGGAGGTGCCCCAGATGAGGAAGGAATGCCCCAGATGAGGGAGGGGTGCACCAGGCAAGGCAGGGGGTGCCCCAGGCCAGGCAGGGGGTGCCCAGGCCAGGCAGGGGTGCCAGGCCAGGCAGGGGTGCCCAGGCCAGGCAGGGGTGCTGGGTAAGCAAGCATCTCAGGGAGGGCTGCTGCAGGTGGCGCCGGCCTGGAGGAGGCCACTGGCAGGTCGGGTTTGGCCACACTCCCACAGCCCAGCTGTGCTGGTGCAGCGGCATGGGCCATGGTGCGCGACCATGTCCACCTGCACAGGCCTCTGCTTGGGGGTGTGGCCCCAGCCCTCTGGCTGACCCTCTCTCCCAGAGCGAGGTGGCCTTGGGCAGCAGGGTCCAGCACAGCTGCTCTTCAGCATGACCGCAGGGAAGGAGCCCCACTGTGAGCTCAGGCCCGTCCTCGCTCCCTGGGTGGGGGCCCGCCCCCAGCTCCACTCGCACCCGCCCTGTGCTGAGCCTTCCTTGACCAGGGCCCATCCAGGGCACCCCGAGTCTTACGCCCTCGCCACAGGAGTGTGGCCTTGCTGGCCCCACGAGAGGGGCCCCCACCCCCAGCCCGCCAGGGTGGGCCAGCCTGGGTCCCGGGCCTCACTGGGCCTGGTGGGATCCTTCTCCTGGCCTCCCTCAGCCCTGCCCCGCAGCCGGGTGCTCACCCCGCACCTCCACTGTCCCCGTTCCGGGATGCCCCACACCAGCACCCTCAGCCTGCACCCCTGCCCCGGGCCCGCGGGGAGGTCTGGTCTTGGCCTGCGTGCAGGCCTCCTGTCCACACCAGGGGCCTGGCCCGCAGGCCCCTCTCGCTCCCACCCCTGGGGCCTTGGCTGAGGGTCCTGACCTCAGGGGCAGCCACCCGGGGGGCGTGTGGGCTGGGCTGGAGCGCACTGGCCACTCTGCAGCGGCGTGGCCGCCGCCGTGAGCGCACAGAGCAGGTGCGCAGGAGGATGTCAGGAGGCCTGGGCCGCCCCGCCTGGCCCGCTGCCTCTGAGGCCCCGCGTCCTGCCCCGCAGGTGGCCGCAGCCCCTGACACCCAGGCCGGCCGCCTGCTGGAGCCAGAGGACAGGGTCCTCAAGCGGGCCGGGCGCGCCGCGAGCGCTGCCGCCGGGCCCTGGCTTCGCCGCCCTCCCGCCCTCCGCTGCCCTCCGCCTCTGCCCGCCCCGCCCGCTCCCCGCGCGGGGTTTGTTTTTGTGCGGCGACCGCAGCCCGGAGGGAGGGGCGGGTGTGTGAGGGGCGGTGCGAGCCCGAGGGCGCGCGTTGGGGCGGGCGGGGCCGGCGCAGCCTCCTCGGCGCCGCGCCCCGCTCGCCAGCCCGGATTGGCTCCCAGCGGCGGGAGCGCGCGAGGGCGCGGCGCGGGGGGCCGGGAGGGGGGCGCGCGGCGCCGCCGGCGGCCGCCGAGGCGCGCGGGGAGGAGGACGGAGGAGGAGCGCGGGGAGGAGGGCGAGGGAGGGAGGAGGCGCCCGCCCTGCTCCCTGCAAAGCGGCCTTATTTATCTGGGCACAGCCTCAGCCTCCCCGGTGGGAGGCTCGAGGCGCCGATCCTCTCCCACGGGGAGCTAGTCTCAGGGCGCGGCCGAGGGGGCCGGCCAGGCCAGGGTGCTGGGCGCGGGGCGCGGGCGCGGCCGAGCCCCGCTGGCCGGGCCAGCACCTCGGCCGCCTCCCCGCTTCTCTGGCGCCCATGCAGGGCTCCCCATGACGGGAAGACGCCGGCGAATGAGCCAGGAGCCCAGGCCCAGGTAGGCTGTGCGAGCGGGCCGCGGGCGGCAGGGGCCGGTGGCGCCATCCATTGGCCTCCACAATGAGGAGGGGGCAGGGAGGGGATTGGGACAGCGCCGCCGGCCCCCATGGCTTACATAACCGCAGCCCCTTCCCTGGCCTCCCTGCCAGGCCTCTGCCAGGCCTCCCTCAGCCCTAACCCCGGGCCTGCTCTCCACTGCACTGGGTCTGCCTGACACGTCCTGGGACCATCCCGCCTGGCTGCTCGGCCCATCCCAGCGCCGCGAGACAGGTGTGGGCAGCCCTCCTGGAGGGCCAGGGCCTGCTGACTGCCCGCTTGGACCCTCTGCTCAGGCCCGTGTGTGCCTCCCCGGTGGGGGCACTCTCCTGGCCTGAGGAGGGGCCGGCACTGCAGGGGGCCTTGGCTGCCGGGAAGGGCTGTGCCCCTGGGAGCGAGAGTGGGCAGCGTCCCCCTCCGTCGCTTCGAAGGAGCAGGCCTGGCGGTCGGTGCCATGCGGCCAGTCTCCCAGGCGCTGCTGGGCGAGCAGATGGCGACCGCCCGCCTGCCCCTCCCTCGGGCCTCCCCACCCCCGCCGCCGCCAGGGCCGCCGCCAGCTCTGGCTCTGGCTCCGGTGCTCGGCCGCTCCGCTCTTCCGATCAGTGCTGGACAGAGCAGGGCCTGGGCTGGGCGTGCGGGGCTTGGCCGGCCAACCGTAGAGGCTGAGGCAGCCCCGCTGGCCTGGCAGGGCCAGCAGCTGTCCAGAGGATGGGGACCGAGCCCACTGGGCAAACCAAACCGTAGGGGCCCCGCAGGCCCCGCCGGGCAGGCTGGAGCCGGGGTGCCCTCAGCACACAGCACCCCCAGGGCACAGCCTCCCGCCGAGCACAGGCCCCTGGGGTCGGGAGGGCTGCCTGCCGGCCCTGCCTTGCCACATGCGGGGGCTCGGGGTGCTGCTGGGGCGCTGGCGTGGGTCCGTGCCATGTGCCAGGCAGTGCTGTGGGGGATGTGAGGGCGAGGAGGCGACCCCACAGCGGCGAGCACGGGGTGCCCCCGACCTGCCCACAGGCAGGAGCCGGTCCTGCAGGGCAGAGGAGCGGGGCCCACTCTCCGGTGCCCAGCCCTTGAGCCCAGCTGCCCCAGGCAGGGCCGCGGTCCACTGGGGTCTCACGGGGGCCGAGGGGCTCCCCCCAGAGCCTCCACGTGTGGGCGGGGCAGTTGCACCCCAGAAGCCTCTGGGTGCGGGGGTGGGGGGCGTGCTGCCGCTGGGTCGTGTGCAGCGGGGTGCAGTCACAGGGCTCCTCCCTACCAGCCCTGCCACCCAGCATCACCCTGGCTCGGGCTGCCACCGCGGAGTCTTCCCTGCCGTGAGTCTTCCCTGCCGCCCCCGCCATGCCGGCTCCCCGGTGCTGTGGGCAGGGGGCCGGCCACCGCAGCCTCTCTCCGGCCCAGCTGCAGTGTCCGGGGGCTGCACCTGAGCCCAGCCCAGAAGTGGGGGCCTGGGGTGGGAGCAAGGCAGGCTCGGCCCCAGGGGAGCAGCCCACAGAGGGCTGCCCGGTGGCGGCTATGGTCGGGCCTCTGGAGGGAGAACAGGTTTTGCGGGGCCCAGATTGGGAGGCACAGGGGGCCCAAGGAGCAGGACAGGGGCCCGAGAGGGGCGGCCACAGGAGGCATACCCGGCCAGCCGTGGACAGTGGACAGGGGGGCTGCCCCGGACCTCCGCGCTGGCCTGGCGCTCGGGACCAGACAGACTCGGCTGAGGCACATCCGGCTTCTTGCGGCTTCTGAATATTCACTCTGAGCCTCTTTCCCACCACGGTCAGGCACACGTGAGGCTCCCGCCGGCCATGGGGCGTGGTGCTGCCCGCCGGGGGTGCTGCCGTCCCCCTTGCAGACCCCTTGTCTCCTGCCCCTGGCCTGGCCAGGTCACCGGGCAGCTTCCCTACCCTGTGACCCCCCAAAGCAGACGGTGCCCCCTTCTCGCTGTGGGTTGGAACCACTGGCACATCCTCCCTGGCTGCAGGAGCTTCTCAGCCCCAGGACTTGGCACTGTGAGTCCCCCTGGGGCCACTGGCCTGGTCACCCACAGGATGGAGGGCTGAGCTCCAGCCCCGACTGCCCTCCTGTTCATTGGACCCGTCCCCATCCAGCCTCATGGCTGCTGGAAGCTGCGCCCTCCCATGTGGCCCTGCCCACCGGACTTATCCCTTGTCCGGCTGGTCGGTGCACACCGAGGCAAGGCTGGGGGTGGGCTTGTGGGGGCCCAGTGGCCCTTGTGAGTCCCATTGTGCTCCCTGGGCTTGCTCTGGCCCCACACTTCCTGGGCAGCTGCAGGGGAAATACTGAGGCCGCCTGCTGTCCACCTCCCCGGGGCATGCTGCCTAGCTAGCACAGCAGTCTCCCCGCCCCACAGCCTGGGGCTCTGAGCCCCCTGCAGCCTTCCCAGGAGGGAACCTCCCCAGAATCCCCTTCCAAATGGAGGTGACCCGCCCCCCCGACCGGGGCAGCTGAAAATGGTGCACTTTGCTGGGCATGAACTCCTGGTGCTGAGCCAGTCGGGCCCCACCTGTGGGAATCTCCGGACAGGTCCTCTAAGATGCTTAGTGTGGTGGGGGTGGGGGCTCTGCAACACCTGTGGCTGGCTGGGGGAGCCAGGCCAGGCAGAGGGGTGCTCACAGCAGCCCCCCAGACCCTCGCCTGACTGCAGGGAGACTCAGCCCTGCACTCAGCCCCCCACGCCCTGATCCGCTACGGAGCTTTTCCCGGCTTTGCTTGGACAGGTGGGGGAGCCCGCGGTGTGGGGGTGGGGGAGGGTCCTGGTGGGCAGGGAGAGGGCCCCCCCAGGTCTGGCGCTGCCTCTGCAGCCCCTCCGCTCGCTCTTTCTCCCGCCCTTCTTCAGCGCTGGCCTGCTTTCACCAGCGCCGCTGGGGCCTGGTGGGTGGGGATGGCACTGTGGGTGTATGAAAATGTGCGCTGGGGGGACAGGCAGGGAACCCCGCAGGCGCCCGGGTCGTCCACGTGCATCCCCCAACCCAGGCGCTCCACGTGCACACCCAGGCTGGGAGCGTTTTCAACCTAAATCGGTTCTTGAGTTATTTCTCTCCTGGCGCCGCCTCCGCTGCCTCCTCCGGATCTTTGAGGAGCGGCGGCTTCTCCTCTCTCCCCTCAACTCCCCTCTCCGCCCCTGCCGCCAGGGCCCCTCCCTGCGGAGCTCGGTCTCCAGGTCCATCCTCGGGCGCCGCGCCGCAGCGGCCGCTGTCCAGGGTGGAGGCGCGGGCGTCTAGAGCGCCGCTCGTGGCGCTGTCCGTGGTGCTGCCGCGCCATCCCCCGCGGTGGCCGCGCGGGCTCCAGGAGCCAGGCGGCGGCTGGCTCTGCGCGCGCAGCCCGCTACCACTGCCTCTCCCCCGCCCCTGGCGGGCCCGCTGAGGCCTCCACACCCCCTTCTCCTGAAGCGGCGGTCTCCTCCCCCATGGGCGACCTGCGGGCCCCTGTAGCTCTCCAGAACCTCAGGATCCTGGCCTGGGTGGGGGGAAAGAGTAGCCTCCGCACCGGGCTTGGCTCCCTGCAGGCTAAACCCAGCACCGGGGGCGCACTGGGGGCTCTGCCTGGCTGTGAACGCAGGCAGCGTGGGCACCTCCTCTTGGCAAGGCCCGGCCTCACAACCTGGGCCAGGTGACATCCTCCGGGAGGGGAGGGCAGCTGGCAGAGGGTCTCACCGGGGACTTGTGTTGCCGGGACAGGAAGACCTAGGCACCCGTAGCCGGGCTGGGGGCTCAAGGGTCACGTGGCCCTGCGTTCATGAGCCCCTGTCTCGCTGAGGCCGCAGCCTTCCCAGACGTGAGGCCGGCAAGGGCTGCAGCCATGGGGGCATGGTGCTGGCTGCCTCCTACCTCCCCCACTGTGGCTCCCCACGCCCTGGTCTCGCCTGGCTCTGGGGCTGCTAGTCCCTCCGGGTCTCGGGAGCCTTCTCCAAGATCCCCTGGGGTGAAGACCCGTCTCTGGCAGGGCGAGGGGAAGGGGGCTGGATGTGGGCGCAGAACCCGCTGCCTCTGCCGTCGCGGGCACGCAGGCCTGTCCTGGGCCGTACTAGGGTAGGCAGGGCCCTCTTTGCCTGCAGGCCTGGCCACAGCTACGCACGTCCTGGGCACCCGTGCCCTCTGTTGCCTGTGCCAGCCCCTGTGCCTGAGGGGTCTGGGGTCTCTGCCCGTCCTGGAGCCCCTGTGCACAGCCCACCACAGCCAGCTCCACCGCTTCCTGCCCGTGACTTCGGGGGCAAGCAGCCCCCGTGGCCTTGGCTTCCTGTTGGCGCAGCCTTGGCCGTGGCCCTGCATCGAGAGGGCGGAGCGGGGCGGGGCGGGGCGTGCGGGCTTCCTGTGTGGCCAGTGGTGGCCCACCTGACCACTGCCCGCTCCGGGTGCAGCAGAGACTCCAGGCT
Source organism: Galemys pyrenaicus (assembly GCA_019455555.1). Taxonomy (NCBI): domain Eukaryota; kingdom Metazoa; phylum Chordata; class Mammalia; order Eulipotyphla; family Talpidae; genus Galemys; species Galemys pyrenaicus. The sequence continues at coordinate 71,714 of JAGFMF010012160.1, read as the reverse complement.
GGCGTGCTTTCAGAGGATGCAGAGCTCCTGCGGAGTCCTCTGGGCAGGCACACGTCCCGGCCGTGGGGGCCTGGCTGGCAGGCACCCCAGGCATGGGCATCTGTTCTGGCCTATACCGTGGGGGCCCCGGTAAAGGCCCCTGCTGTGTGCAGGCAAGCCCGGTGCCTGCCGATGCTGCTGCTCACTGGGGGCCTGGCTGAGGCCCCTCTGCCGTCTGGAGGCTCTGGAGTGCAGTGGCCGCGACATGGGGCAAGGCTGCCCCGCTGCCGCCGCCCGAGAGGGCAGCACACTCATGCCCCTCCTGGCCCTCCTGCAGAGTGCGCGGGGAAGATGTCCAGCCCGGGCGTCGACGGCGACCCCAAGCCTCCATGCCTGCCTCGCAATGGCCTGGTGAAGCTGCCGGGCCAGCCCAACGGCATGGGCACAGCCAGCATCACCAAGGGCACGCCCGCCGTGAAGAGCCGCCCCTGCCAGCCGCCGCCTGTGTCTGCGCTGCCGCCACCAGGCCTGGCCGCCCCGCTGCCCCGGGCCGCCCTGGCCGGCGGCTTGTGCCCCTCCGCGGGGCTCTCTCTTGGCGGACCAGCCCCGGCCCCCGTGCCTGGGCCCCTGGTGGAGCGGCCACCGCTGGCCACAGATGAGAAGATCCTCAACGGCCTCTTCTGGTACTTCTCGGCCTGCGAGAAGTGCGTGCTGGCCCAGGTGTGCAAGGCCTGGCGGCGCGTGCTGTACCAGCCCAAGTTCTGGGCGGGCCTCACGCCCGTGCTGCACGCCAAGGAGCTATACAACGTGCTGCCCGGCGGCGAGAAGGAGTTCGTGAGCCTGCAGGGCTTCGCCGCGCGCGGCTTCGAGGGCTTCTGTCTGGTGGGCGTCTCCGACCTGGACATCTGTGAGTTCATCGACAACTACGCCCTCTCCAAGAAGGGGGTGAAGGCCATGAGCCTCAAGCGCTCCACCATCACCGACGCGGGCCTGGAGGTGCGCGCGGCGGCCGGCAGAGGGGCCGGGAGGCGGGGCCTAGCGTCGGCGGGGCGGGCGGGGCGGGCGGGCGCGCAGAGAGCACAGCGGCTGCGGGCGGCGCCCCTGCCCTGGGAGCGTGGCTCTGCTGGGGGGAGCAGGGCAGGCTACAGAACCTGGGGGACCCCGAAATGAAAACGGGGGCCCTTACTCAAAGATGATTGAGGATTTCAGGACAGCAAAGCGGCCCTGGCTGTGGCGAACTGGCCGGGTGCGCAGGGCGGGGGTGGGACAGAGGAAGGCGGCACCTGCGCCCCGCCCACCTTGCCCCGCGCGCCCGGCCGGGCCGCTCCGCCCCTGTAACTCGAGGCTCAGGGCCTGCCCCCGCCGAGATTTGCTCTACTCAGGATGCTGCTGAGGTGGTGCAGGCACTGGGGGTTCGCACAGCGCGCTGCCCTCTGGAGGGCCCGCAGCCCCTCCTGGGGGCTCCTGACCCGCCCGCCGCCCGCAGGTGATGCTGGAGCAGATGCAGGGGGTGGTGCGCCTGGAGCTGTCGGGCTGCAACGACTTCACTGAGGCGGGGCTGTGGTCCAGCCTGAGTGCGCGCATCACCTCCCTGAGCGTCAGCGACTGCATCAACGTGGCGGACGACGCCATCGCGGCCATCTCGCAGCTGCTGCCCAACCTAGCGGAGCTGAGCCTGCAGGCCTACCACGTGACGGACACGGCCCTGGCCTACTTCACGGCGCGCCAGGGCCACAGCACACACACGCTGCGCCTGCTGTCCTGCTGGGAGATCACCAACCACGGGGTGGTCAACGTCGTGCACAGCCTGCCCAACCTCACCGCGCTCAGCCTCTCCGGCTGCTCCAAGGTCACTGACGACGGCGTCGAGCTGGTGGCCGAGAACCTGCGCAAGCTGCGCAGCCTCGACCTCTCGTGGTGCCCGCGCATCACCGACATGGCGCTCGAGTACGTGGCTTGCGACCTGCACCGTCTGGAGGAGCTCGTGCTGGACAGGTGTGCGCCCCGACCCTGGGCCGCGCAGGCCGGGCCGCAGCACGCAGGGCGGGGCTGGCGGGGGGCCAGGCGGGCCGGGCCAGGGCCCTCTCCTGAGTGCAGGCCTTTGACCAGGGGCCCTGACCCGGTGGGGCTCAGCCCGCATCAGCTGTGCGGTGAAGCCCAGAGCCGGGGTGGGCGGAGCCGGCCGCTGGGCCGCGGCAGGGTGCGGCTGTGGGGGTGCGAGGGAGGAACTGGGAGCTGGGCAGATGAGGCGTTTGAAGGCGGGCTGCCCCTGTCGCAATCTCAGGTGTGTGCGCATCACGGACACTGGCCTCAGCTACCTGTCCACCATGTCGTCCCTCCGCAGCCTCTACCTGCGATGGTGCTGCCAGGTACCGCCCCTGGAGGTGGGGGTGTGGGCCTGGCGGGGTGCGGGGTGCGGGGTGGGGAAGCCCTCTACGGCGCGCTGGCCTGCCCCGGCCTGTCAGCCTGTAGAGAAGCGCCGGGCAGCTGGCGCTGAGCGGCCCACGGAGGGGGGTTCTGGGCCAAGACTCTTACCAGCACTCCCCAGGTGCCTCCTGGCTGGGGGCTGTTCGAGGAACGGCCATCTGGAGCCCTCTCCAGGCTGCCCGCAGCTCAGGCCTCAGGCCTGCACACAGGAGTCGGGCCCTCTGGGAGCGGGATCGCTAACTCGCCCACCCTCCCACTCAGGTGCAGGACTTCGGGCTGAAGCACCTCCTGGCCATGCGGAGTTTGCGTCTCTTGTCTCTGGCAGGTGAGGGCCCCTCCTGCATTTTGGGCAATGACCAGCCACCCCCGCCCGCCCTGCCTGGTCCCCTGTGCAGTCACACCTGGGGCTGATGCTCTGTACCCAGGTCCTAGACGCGGAGAGGTGCCGAAAGTCACGGTCCATCGGGCCTGGTCCTGCCCCTCGGTGGCACCCGCCCTGCCCGGCCTTCGGCCCCGCCCCACCAGCTCCTCCCCTATAATCGGGCCCCGCCCCTCTTCCCGGGGCCCTGTCCCGCCCGCCCCTCCCAGCCCCAGGCCCGCCCCACTGCCCCGGGTCCGCCCGCCTGGTCCTCAACACCTCCCACCCGCTGCAGGCTGCCCGCTGCTGACCACCACCGGGCTGTCGGGCCTGGTGCAGCTGCAGGAGCTGGAGGAGCTGGAGCTGACCAACTGCCCTGGCGCCACACCGGAGCTCTTCAAGTACTTCTCGCAGCACCTGCCCCGCTGCCTCGTCATCGAGTAGCACGGCCCCCTGCCCCCTCCCGCCCCTTCGCAGGAGTCTTGCTCTGGGCCGGGAAGGGCGCGCCGCGGGGTCTCCTTTCCTGGTCCAGTCTCCAAGGGAGCCCCGCCGCGCGCAACGTACAGGGCGCACCTAGGAAAGCCCTGCACTCGCCCCTCTGCCTCCCGGCCCAGCCCCGGGCAGGGCGCGGCGGAGGGCGCGGCCAGCCCCAAGCACGCACGCACTCTCGGGGACCTTGTGCATGCCCCTCGTGCCCGCACTGCACGCCCGCCCCCACCCCGCCACCGCCGCCGCCATCCTTCGCCTGCCTGCTGGGGGTGGGTGCTGGGACTCGGTCCTCGCGGGCTCTCGGAGCGCGCCCCCGGACGCCGTCCTGACTGTCCTTCTCGCTACACCCGCGCTCTGTCTCCCCGCTGTCCCCCCCATCCCGGGCAGGGCCCAGGGGGACGGAGGGGGCTGGGCCCCTCAGAACACAGGGGCCCGGAAGAGCCCAAGGGCTTCCCACATCTTCCACTGCACCGCACCTGGAGCCCTCCGAGGGCTGAGAGGGGAACAGGCCACCGCCAAAGCCATGGCCCACCGAGGAGCCCATGTGCCCTGCCCCACCCTGCCTCGCGCCAGCCAGACCCCAGTGCCCACCCCTCTCCCTCCGCACTGCAGAGGAGGTGTCTGCTCGCCCCATCCCACCTGCAGGCTGATGGGACCTTGAACGGGGCCAGGGCCAGAACTGAGTTGGAAAGGGGCAACCTCCGCAGGGACCATATTAGCCACACAGGCTCCAGCCCACCTCGAGGTAGTGGTCCAGCTGGAGAGGCCCTCGCAGCCGACAGGCCCCACCCCATCCCTGCAGCCGCTGGGCCTTGGCCGCTGAGCATGGTCCTGCACCCTGGGCAGGAGAAGCTGGACGAGGACCCCCAGCCAGGGCTCTGGGTCCGTGCCAGCAGCAACTCCGATCTTGCAGTGGCCCAGGCTGGCGCCCAAAGGAGGGAGCCCCTTCCAGCCACCCCGCCCCTCCCAGCGCCGCTGCTTGTGCCAGTGGGCTCTGAGCGGTCCCGTCCCTCGAGATGCTGGAAGTGGTGGTGGGTGCTGGCACCTCGGCAGTTGCTGAGGAGGGGGCTGGGACCCCTTTCCATTCCAACCTTGAACCCCAGGAGACACAGCACCCATACCCAATCTTGGGACCCCCCCCCCCGGTTGGAAAAGAGTAACTAGTTTCCAGAGAGCCAGAGAGTGAGCGAGAGAGCGAGAGAGAGAGAGAGAGAGAGAGAGAGAGAGAGAGAGAGAGAGAGAGGGAGGGAGAGAGAGAGAGAGAGGGAGAGAGAGAGAAGGAGCGAGCCAGCGAGGACGCTGTTGAAGTGCAGAACAGACCAACCGCCCAAAGACCCCTCGCAGCCCAGGGGAGGCCGCGGGAGCCGGCCTGGTGGTCCCGCCCCTGAGGCGCTGAGGCAGCGGTCCTCGCCCCCCGCCCCCTAGTGGGGAGGGGGCAGTTGTTCACTTGTCCAAAGTATTAATGCAACTGAAGCTGTGATATTTCCAACTATAGGAGGAAAAATTAAGGGGAAAGAGGAAAACAACACCAACCACCCCTAAAACCATTTTCTTATTGTACATTACGACCTCATTCTCCTGTATATGCGGAAGATATAACCTTATATTTGGTAAGTGTTTCTTGTGCTATTTTATCACGTGACCTGTTTATAAAATATATACTAAAAAAGCTGTGAAAACACGTGTCTGAGTTGTTTCTAGGTCGCCAGGCCAGGTGGCCGCAGGTGCGGCGCGAGCAGTCTCTGCGCCTGTGCACCTCTCAGCTGGGGTACCAGCTCCTTCAACAGACGCGCGGGGGAAGGGGCGGAGGCTGTGTCCTGGAGAGCCAGGCCGGACTGCTCAGCGCGGGGGCGGGAGCGCGGGGCGCTGGGGGATAGCAGCCCCCTACCCCGCCCCCGAGCCCCGGGGCAAGCGCGTCCCTCCACACCCAGGAGTGCCGGCGGAGCGGGGCGGGACCTCGGGCAGCCCTCTCAGCCGTGCGGAGGCTGAAGGCGGGTGCGCTCGGTGGCCGGGGCGGCCGCTGAGCCCTGCACGTGCGCTGGGTGTTGAGGGGGTCTGCGTTCTCGCCGCGTGCAGCTCTGGCCTCTGTCTTCCCTTATCATTTTGTCTGGATGATGCGCGCGGACGAGGGTGCGGGGAGTCGCGGGTCGCGGCGCACTAGGACACACCAGAAATCACACCGAGAGCGAAAGAAGGCTCAGTGAGGGTCGCCTGTGGGCGGCTTGCGCGACCGGCGGTGCCAGGCCCGGCGGTGCGCCGCCCGAGCGACTGGCGCCCCATCCTGCCCCCGGCGCCCGGCACCTCCTTGCACCGGAACGCAAGAAGCGTGCGCGCGTGCTTCCGGCGAGCGCCGTTTGGAAGTACCACTTCCGGCAAGGGGCGGGGCGAGAGGGGCAGATTCCGGCGCGGCGGTTCCGGCCGGCGCACTAGCCTGCTGGGCAGCGCGGCGCTCGCGGAGGGTGTCCTGCAGCTTCTCAGACTGGGCCCCTCCGCCACCCCCGTGCACTCTCGCCCCACCCTCCGGGCCGAGCCGCGCCGGAGGTCCCCTCGCCTCGCCACCGGGAATCGACCGTCCAGGGTCTCCCTGGCCGCTCGGGCTAGCTGTCGGGGATGGCGCGGAGGGCGGGGCGGACGCCGGCAGTGGACGGCCTTCTCTAGCGGGCACATGGCGGAGGCCGGCGTGGGACAGCTGCGACGCCCTCTGACCCCAGCCGGTGACGGAGCCGGCTGGTCAGCCTGACGGACGCCTCGCGCAGCGCCCCCGGTGACCAGCGGTCTGGTCAGGTGCCGGCCGCTGTCCAGGCCTGAGCCCTGCGGGAACCCGGCATTGCGAAGGTCCGAGCCGCCCGGCCCGCCCCCCAGCCGCGCGGCCATGGAGAAGATGTCTCGCGTGACGACGGCGCTGGGCAGCACCGCGCTGACCGGCCGTACCATGCACTGCCACCTGGACGCGCCAGCCAATGCCATCAGCGTGTGCAGGGACGCGGCGCAGGTGGTCGTGGCGGGCCGCAGCATCTTCAAGATCTACGCCATCGAGGAGGAGCAGTTCGTGGAGAAGCTGAACCTGCGCGTGGGCCGCAAGCCCTCCCTCAACCTCAGCTGTGCTGACGTGGTCTGGCACCAGATCGATGAGAACCTGCTGGCCACGGCGGCCACCAATGGCGTGGTGGTCACGTGGAACCTGGGCCGACCCTCCCGCAACAAGCAGGACCAGCTGTTCACAGAGCATAAGCGCACGGTGAACAAAGTCTGCTTCCACCCCACCGAGGCCCACGTGCTGCTCAGCGGCTCCCAGGACGGCTTCATGAAGTGCTTCGACCTGCGCAGGAAGGACTCGGTCAGCACCTTCTCGGGTAGGCGGTGGCAGGTGGGCGCCCGCTGCAGGGCTCCAAGGTGCTCACAGAGGGCTTCTTGGAGAAGGGGCTGTCTGAGCCCCACTGCGAGAGTGGGTGTGTGTGTCAGCGGGAGGGGTGCTGCGAGGTGGCGCTGGGAAGCCAGGGAGGCAGGAGGCTGGCAGCGGGGCTGTGCTTGGTCCCACTGCCTCCTCCACTCCTCAGGCCGCGCCAGCAGGTCGTGGGCTGGACACCAGGGTCCTCACACAGGAAATGGGGTACATCATCGGGCTCCCATGAGCCCTCTGCCCCACCCTGGGCCCAGGCCACATCTTTGCCATGACTGACGCAGAGCCAGGGAGAACTGGCTGGCCGGAGATGGCGCCTGCCACCACCCTTATGTGGCGTCACTTCCACTTGGAAGCGCTGCCACTCCCCTCTCCTGACCTCCTGGTTGGTGTCTGCAGCCTCCATGAGGTCCCTGGGCGGCTCCGCAGCACCCGGGTGGCCTCTCACTCCCCGTCCCCCCAGGCCAGTCTGAGAGTGTGCGGGACGTGCAGTTCAGCATCCGGGACTACTTCACCTTCGCCGCCACCTTCGAGAACGGCAACGTGCAGCTGTGGGACATCCGGCGGCCTGACCGCTGCGAGCGCATGTTCACAGCCCACAACGGGCCTGTCTTCTGCTGCGACTGGCACCCAGACGACAGGTGCGGGGTCGCAGGGCCACGGGTGGGACGTCGGGCCCTTGGTGCTCTGGACACTGAGGCTGTGCGGGCCCTTCCACAGGGGCTGGCTGGCCACAGGCGGACGTGACAAGATGGTGAAGGTCTGGGATGTGACCACGCACCGCGCCAAGGAGGTGCACTGTGTGCAGACCATCGCCTCCGTGGCCCGGGTCAAGTGGCGGCCTGAGTGCCGCCACCACCTGGCCACGTGCTCCATGATGGTGGACCACAACATCTACGTGTGGGATGTGCGCCGGCCCTTTGTGCCGGCCGCCATGTTCGAGGAGCACCGCGACGTCACCACGGGCATTGCCTGGCGCCACCCGCACGACCCATCCTTCCTGCTGTCCGGCTCCAAGGACAGTACGCTGTGCCAGCACCTGTTCCGGGACGCCAGCCAGCCTGTGGAGCGTGCCAACCCTGAGGGCCTCTGCTACGGCCTCTTCGGGGACCTGGCCTTCGCTGCCAAGGAGAGCCTCGTGGCCGCTGAGTCAGGGCGCAAGCCCTACGCCGGCGACCGGCGCCACCCCATCTTCTTCAAGCGCAGGCCGGACCCCGCCGAGCCTTTCTCGGGCCTGGCTTCCAGCGCCCTCAATGTCTTCGAGACAGAGCCTGGCGGTGGCAGCATGAGCTGGTTTGTGGACACAGCCGAGCGCTACGCCCTGGCCGGCCGGCCGCTGGCTGAGCTCTGTGACCACAACGCCAAGGTGGCGCGGGAGCTCAGCCGCAACCAGGTAGGGACTGGCCTGAGTGGTCCAGGCTGTGGCCGGCAGGTTGAGTGCTTGGCTCAGGCCTCGGCTCCTGCCAGCCTCACCGGGGGCAGGGGGCCCAAGGGCTCAGAACCAGTGCTGGAAAGGTCCTGAGGCGTGAGTCCCTCTTCAGGCCCATGTCTGCTTTCAGGGCTCCAGGGCCACGTAGAGGCCACGTGGCTGCTGTCCACTTCCTTCTGCCCTTCCACAGGTGGAGAGCAGGGTTCTTGTCTTCCTTGTGGGTCACACGGGAAGGGCTGAGACAGTGGGTTCCTAGGGCAGCTGGACCCTCAGGGTGTATGTCCATTCAGGCAGCTGGACGTCCCTCACGCGCTGGGGGCTCGGGGCCTGTGAGTGATCAGTGCCTGCCCTAGGTGGCACAGACGTGGACCATGCTGCGGATCATCTACTGCAGCCCGGGCCCGGTGCCTGCCACCAGCCTGAACCACAGCGTGGGCAAGGGGAGCGCCTGTGGCCTGCAGCTGGTGAACAGGTAGACACTGGGGTGGCTCTCCCCAGAGGGGGCTGTTGGAGCCTACCCACCCTGCTGCCCTCCTGCCCCCAGCTTCAACCTGAAGGATGTGACTCCAGGGCTGGGCAGCGAGAGCCGGCTGGACCGCAGCAAGGGAGACACCCGCAGCGAGGCAGCTCTGCTGGATTCCTCTGCCACGCTCATTACCAACGAGGGTAGGGGCTGTCCTTGCGGGGTGGGGCTGGGGCTCCCTGGAGCAAGCGCCTGGAGCACCCTCCCTCCCTGCCTGGGCAGATAACGAGGAGACCGAGGGAAGTGATGTGCCGGCTGACTACCTGCTGGGGGACGTGGAGGGCGAGGAGGACGAGCTGTACCTGCTGGACCCGGAGCACGCGCACTGTGAGTGGGCGGGGCGGGGCGGGGCGGGGGCCACGGCCGGCTCAGACCCCCGGGTGCTGCCCCTGCCCACAGCCGAGGAGCCCGAGTATGTGCTGCCCCAGGAGGCCTTCCCGCTGCGCCACGAGATTGTTGACACACCGCCCGGGCCCGAGCATCTGCAGGACAAGGCCGAGTCTCCGCACGTGAGCGGCAGCGAGGCGGAGGCGGCCTCCCTGGCACCGGCAGACCCCTGCTTCTCGCTCATCTCCGTCTCGCATGCGCTGCACGACAGCCGCCTGCCCCCCGATTTCTTCAGCTCCCTCGTGTGCGACATGTTGCGCTTCTACGCCGAGCAGGGAGATGTGCAGATGGCCGTGTCGGTGCTGGTGGTGCTGGGTGAGCGCGTGCGCAGAGACATCGACGAGCAGACCCAGGTGTGTGGGTGCTGGGAGCCCGCCCAACCGCGCCCCGGCGCCCCGCCCGAGCTGAGCCCCGTGTGCCCCCAGGAGCACTGGTATACGTCCTACATCGACTTGCTGCAGCGCTTCTGCCTCTGGAACGTGTCCAACGAGGTGGTCAAGCTCAGCACCAGCCGGGCCGTCAGCTGCCTCAACCAGGCCTCCACCACGCTGCATGTCAACTGCAGCCACTGCAAGCGGCCCATGAGCAGCCGTGGCTGGGTCTGCGACAGGTGTGCCGTGGCCCGGGACGGGGCTGCAGGCTGGAGGGCCCAGCCTCAGGGCACCCCCGCTGAGCTCCCTCCTGCCCGCCTGCCCGCAGGTGCCACCGCTGCGCCAGCATGTGCGCCGTCTGCCATCACGTGGTCAAGGGGCTGTTCGTGTGGTGCCAGGGCTGCAGTCACGGTGGCCACCTGCAGCACATCATGAAGTGGCTGGAGGGCAGCTCACACTGCCCAGCGGGCTGCGGCCACCTGTGCGAGTACTCCTGACGGCCGCGGGCGGGCTGGTGGGCTGGGCCGGCCCCCAATAAAGGAAGCGCAGCTGCTGTCAAGCCGCCTGGTGCTCTCCAGCCTTCCTGCGCCGGCCTCGCGCGGCGGGCGGTCGCCGCGGTAGCGGGAGGCCCGAGGACAGTTCCGGAAGTGCCCCGCCTCCGGCGCGGGCCGAGGAGTCGCTTCCGGGGCGGGCGCGGCTGTCGTCACCGCGGCATCGGCGCCGCCAGCCAATGGCGGAGGGTGGCGGCGCTCCCGGCGTGCCCCGCGGGGCCAGACGCGGACCATGGCGCTGGGGGCGCGGCCGCTGCTGCTGTTGGTGCTGTGCGCGCTGGCGGCGGCGCCTGGCCGGGCCGGGCCCTCGGGCGACGGCGGGTGGTAAGCGGCGGGCGTGCGGGTCGGGCGGCCGCAGGGGGGGCGGCCGGCCGGTGCTGACCACTGTGCCGCAGGCAGGGGCGCGACCCCGGGGCGCCGGCGGCCGTGGCCTTGGCGGAAGAGCAGCGCTGCACCGTGGAGCGCCGGCCCGACCTCACCTACGCCGACTTCGTGCAGCAGTATGTGCCCCGCCGCCCCGCGCGCCGCCCCGCAGCCCCGCGCGAGCGGGGCGGCCGTGACTTCCCCTTCCTTGCAGCTACGCCTTCTCCAGACCCGTGGTCCTGACCGGGCTCACGGACAACTCGGTGAGTGCCCACCTGTCGCGCCCGTCGCGCCCCGAATGGGGCTGGGGCTGAGTTCTGATGTCCCCGCAGCGTTTCCGGGCACTGTGCTCCCGTGAGAGGCTGCTGGCGTCGTTTGGGGACCGCGTGGTCCGGCTGAGCACCGCCAACACCTACTCCTACCAGAAAGGTGAGCCGCCCTGTCCCGACCCTAGCAGCCCCGCCGGTATACCGGTGGCGGGATGCTGGCCTTGACCTTTGCTTTCCCGCAGTGGATCTGCTTTTCCAGGAGTACGTGGACCAGCTGCTGCAGCCCCAGGATCCCACCTTGCTGGGCAATGGTGAGCCAGGCCCAGGGTGGTTGGGGGGCACTTGGAGTGCCTGGGCCCCTGGGTCTTCACATTCTGTGCTTGCAGACACCCTGTACTTCTTTGGAGACAACAATTTCACCGAGTGGGCACCACTGTTCCAGCACTACTCCCCGCCCCCATTTGGTTTGCTGGGCACTACTGCTGCTTACAGCTTTGGGATTGCAGGTGGGTGCCCTGCAGGACATGGCATTGGGGGACTGGGACAGCATAGGCTTGGTCATCAGCAACTCTTCTTCATTGCCCACAGGAGCTGGCTCTGGGGTGCCCTTTCACTGGCACGGGCCTGGGTTCTCAGAGGTGATCTATGGCCGCAAGGTCAGTGCTGGGTGAGGCCTGAAACACGGGATGTGCTGACCACGACATGGGTGACTCCACCCTCCTCTCCATAGCGCTGGTTCCTGTACCCTCCCGAGAGGACGCCGGAGTTTCACCCCAACAAGACCACGCTGGCTTGGTTCCAGGACACATACCCAGCCCTGGCCCTGTCCGAGCGCCCACTGGAGTGCACTGTCCGGGCTGGTGAGGTCAGTGGCTGTGGAGAGCCCCTGGGCTGCACTTGCCAGGGGATCCCATGTGACCCTGTTCACACGCCCACCAGGTACTCTACTTCCCGGACCGCTGGTGGCATGCCACGCTCAACCTCGACACCAGCGTCTTCATCTCCACCTTCCTCAGCTAGCCAGCTGCGCACAGCACGCACACCTGCAGCACTCAGGTTTTATTGCAGGGACAGCGGAGGCCTCAGCCCAGCCCAGCCCAGCCTTTCCTGCTATTTCTGGCCCAGAGAGGGGGCGGGGGTTGGGGGGCTTGTGGTCCAACAGCAGGACTGGCAGGGTGGGTACGACACAGACTATGTACAGACTGGAGCTACTGTCAACAGCCCTCCCGGGCCAGGGTGCCCAGTGAGGTGGAGCCAGTAGCCCCACCTGCGGCCTCAGTAGTCCTCCACCCAGCCGTTCTCAGAGACAAAGGCGTCGATGACCTCTTTCATGGCAAGGTTGGGGATGAGCTGTTCCTGGGTCAGGGGGCTCCGGGTCACGGGGTCAAAGTGGCCCACGCGCTGCAGTGACAGCAGGATCAGAAGGTGCTCGGCGGGCAGGGCCCACCCCAGCACCGTGGCCTCACCTGCAGGTGCTCCTCGATGTCCTTGCGGTCGTAGGTGATGCCACTGGGGGTGATGCAGGGCTCCCGCATCAGCTCAAAGCTGATCTTGCCGCACAGGTAGTCAGGGATGTCTCGCTTCTACAGCATGGGGCCAGGTCAGGGCAGGCGGGGACCCCCACCCCAGGAGGCCCCAGAAAACAGCTCACCTTTCTCCTCTCGTCCACTTGGGAGAAGAGTTCGTCCATGCCCGCCAGGTACTTGTCCTGTGAGGAAGTGGCGACGTGGGGCCCACATGTTCCCCCCTCCCCCATGCAGGCATGTGGACCCCGCACGCGCCAGGGGCCCAGGGGCCGCAGACACATAGACCCGGGTGTGGACCGGGGCAGCCTCACGTGCTTGGCCTCAATGCAGGCCTGCTGGGCCCGTACGTGGCTGTCGTCCTCATCACCCTCGTGGTTCCGCTGACACTCGTCCAGCTCCCTGGGGTTGACCAGGAGCTGGTCAAGTGTGGGGCTGGCCGACGCAGGTCGACCACCCTAACCTGGGCCTGTATAGGCTGCTCCCTCTACTCTCCCCACTTGCCAGCCCTGCCTCAATAAACGCTTGCACTGCTGACTCAGAGTGGTGACTGGGGCCCACCTCTCGCGCTCAGCCACGATGAGGCGTGTGAGGTAGGAGTGCAGCTCATTCTCCTGGTGGATGCGCCGCTCCTCGATGCTGTTCCAGCGCTTCTTCTTGGCGATGCGCAGCGCACTGGGAATGTCATCCCCGAAGTTGAGTCGCTGCTCCTTTGCTAGGTTGTAGGCTGGGGATGGGGAAACCCGAGGTCACTCCTGGCCAGTTCCCTCACGGGACCCACACACCCAGGCAACACGAGGCCCACCTCGCTGTAGGTTGGCAATGGCCTCATCGTAGCTCTCCATTTCCAGCTGGCACTGCCCCAGGAAGAAGTGCGCCTTCACGGACTGGCCGTCCAGCTCCAGCGCACGCCGGCAGTCGGCCAGGGCCTGCTCGTGCTGCTGCATCTTCAGGTAGCACAGCGCCCGGTTGGTGTAGTACACGGCCACCAGGGGGTTCCGCGTCTGTGGACCGAGGTGGCCGCCGCTGAGCAGAGCTCCCAGCCGCCCCTCCCTGCCAGCCAGTCGTCGCAAAGTACAAACGCGCTTTCAGCTGTAGGAGCGCCTGGGCCCTGCGGGCTGGGTGGAGGCCAGTTTTGGCCGTGACACCTGCCGAGCTCGCTCTGGGCTTCAGTTGGCTTCGAAAGGCACGTCCCCCAGCCGCGGGCGTGGGGTCCTCGAGACGCAGAGTCCCTGGCCCCGGCCCGCGGCCGCGCCCCCAGCGCCCGGACTCCCCGCAGCGGGCTGGCGCCGCGGCCCGCGGGCACAGGGTCGCCGCGCCGCAGCCCGGCCCCATGGCCCGGACGGACACCGCCCCCCGACGCGGCGGCGGGCGCACTCACGATGGCGCGGCCGTAGCAAGCCGCCGCCTCCGGGTACTTGCGGCCCACGAAGAGCCGGTTGCCCTGCTCCTTGAGCTCCTGCGCGCTCGGGCTCTTCTCCGGGCTCCCGCCGCCCGCGCCCAGCCGCGCGCCGCCCTCCTTCTCCTCCTTGCCCTTCATGGCGCCGCGCGGCCCGGCTGGGCTCCGCGCCCGGCCCGCTCTGCACCCGCGATCCGCTCGGCCCGGCCCTGCGATCCGCCACCGGAACTTCCGGCCGCGCGGGGGCGGGGCCGCGCGTGCGCCTCCGCGCGCGGGGAGGGGCCGGGCCGGACGAGCCCGCCGGGACCGCGTGAGGCCCCGCCCCGCCCCGGCCCCGCCCCCCGCGGTGAATAGTGTGGGCCGCTCGCTCCGTCGCCGTGAGGACCCGAACCTCAGTGCCGCCGACTTGGCGTGCAATCGGGAGGCGCTGCGCCCGCGCGCGGGCGCCCTGGTGCCGCCGGAGGCCCGAGAGCGATGGTAGGCGGCGGGCGGCGGGCGGGCGGCTGGCGGGCGAGAGGGCGGCCCTGTGGCACGGACGCTCCTGTCACTGCCCGTCTCCAGAGAGCGGGAGGCGCTGCCCGCGGCCGTCGAGGACTGAGCAGAGGAACACGCTGTACGGGAGGAGTTGGTGTGGTTGATTGCCTGGAAGCTGGGCGGGGCCTCCCGGCGGAGGGCGGGGCCTCCCGGCGGAGGGCGGGGCCTCCCGGCGGAGGGCGGGGCCTCCCGGCGGAGGGCGGGGCCTCCCGGCGGAGGGCGGGGCCTCCTGAGGGCCACTGGCAGTGTCCCCACTGCACCACTCTGGCCGCAGACGGGCCGCTTCCAGCCACGCCTGTAGAAGCTCTTGCTAGTCACGGCCCGGAGCTGGTGTTGGGGTGCTCGGCTGCCACCTTCCAGGTCCAGCTGGACTTGCGGGCCGCAGTAGTTGTGTGCCCTCCATGGTGTGGGCCCTGCCATGCCTCTGGCTCGTCTGCTCAGGTGGCTGCCCAGACTGCCTGGCCTGTGATACGCTCTGTTCGTGAACGGAGCCACTGGCCACGTCCCCGGAGCAGGGCTGTGGGGAGTGGGGTTCAGGAGCCAGAGGTGCAGCCCTCTGCCCAGATGGTCACGGGATGGGTGAGGCCGAGGGAGGGCCTTTCGCAGCCCGCAGTGCTCCTGGCTGCCAGCGCCCCGGATCTGGCCACCTCATGTCCGACCTGCAGCACCAGGCCCGCCTGCCCACCCAAGCGCTCTCTGCGGTACTCGAGCTGCGGCCCTCACCAAGCGAGCGGAGACCAGTGTGGACCTGGGCTGCTGCCCCAACCCCCGGGCGAACCCTGGCCGAACGCTGGGCGTCCATGGGCAGCCCGAGGCCTGCGGCCGGCGGGGCGCTGCGGCACTGACGTCACCCCTGGCTGAGGCCCGGATGTGGGCAGCTGTTCGCGGGAGGGTCGGCCCTATGGGGCTCAGGGAGCGGGATGGCCCCAGAGCCCAGTCGGCTGCTTGGTGCTGTGCAAAATATTTATTCGTTCTCCAAAAAGGCTCAGGCTGCGCACACGGCGGGGGCGGGCCCGCCGGGCGGGAGGGGGCGCGGGGTCTCCCGAGGCTGGCCCGCAGGTGCTGCGGCCTGGGGAGCCCGTCAGGGCGGTGGGGGCACCTGGGCGCCCAGCAGGTCGTAAGCAAAGATGTTCCAGAAGACGGCAAAGAGCAGGAAGGTGCCATAGGCCAGCAGCACCACCCACCAGCCGCACTGGTCCCGCAGGCGCTCCTCGTAGCTGCGCAGGATGGTCAGGCCCATGCTGACCCCCACCACCGCGCCCGCCAGGTGTGCCATGAAGCTGGGCTGGGGGCCCGAGGTGGGCAGCGGCGGGGAGAAGCGCAGCCACACGGCCCGTCCCACCTCGGAGCTCACTGTGGAGGGAGGCGGCAGGTGGGCGGCGCCCGGGCCGGGAGCCGCCCCCCAGCCCCCTACTTACTGCACACCAGCGCCAGCACCATCCTCAGCAGCTTGTAGGGACACCGCATCCCGGCCCAGTTCTGGGGGGGATGGGCAGTGAGGTGGGCCCGCACACCCTGCCCCAGCCGCCCCCCACTGCCCGGTTACCATGACGACGTTGGCCAGGTGCGCGGAGCACAGGGCGTAGACGCCGCCTGAGCCCCCCACCACGGGGGCCCGCATGTCGGTGATGGAGACCGTCAGGGAGCCTGTGTGAGCAAGGGGCTGTGAGTGCCCAGCCTGTGGGGCTGGAGGGCTGGCGGGGTGGGGGCGCGGGTCGGCGGCCTCACCTGCCAGCACGCCAGCCAGGTAGAGCAGGCCAATGCGGAGCAGCCCGTGCACCATCTCCAGGGGCACCCCGATCATCAGTTGCAGGAGCGCGTTGAACCCCAGCTGCTCCAGCCTGGGGGGGGCTGGTATGAGGGCTGGCCGGTCTTGTCTGCCCCCGCCCACCAGAGGGAGCCCCGCTCACCCACGCTCACCCCACGTGCATGAACATGTAGGTGAGGAAGCGCCAGGCCCTGGCGCGGTGGCCCGGGTGGTAGACCAGGGGGCTGCGCATGTACTCGGGGTGGTAGGTCTGCAGCACCCACTTGTTGAGGCGGGCCCCGTAGCACAGGAACACGATGATCTGGGGGACAGGACCGTGAGCGCCCCGCGGGCGGGCTGCGGCCGCGCGGGCGGGGCGGGAGGCCCACCTGGGCGAGGGTCACTGAGGCCATGAACACGGGGGGCGGGCAGCTGCGGTGCCGGGAGAAGTACCAGTGCCGGTCCACCTCGCGCGGCAAGATCTCGTAGGCCACGTAGCGCACGAAGCGCTTGTAGACGCCCAGGCCCGGCTCTTCGAGCAGCCCGGCGCGCGGCAGCGCCCGCTGCCCGTGGGCAATGGCCCGCTTGAAGCTGCTGGAGCGCTTGCTGCTGATCTGCGGGCGCGGCGCGGCGTGGGCACAGAGCCCCTCCCACCGCGCCCGCCCCCGCTGGCCCTCAGGTCGGGCCGCCCTCCCCCTCCCCGTGGGCGCGGCCCGCTGGCACCCACTGCACACTGACCAGGTCCACCAGCTCCTGGTAGCAGACCTGGCCCCGCTCGTTGCTCTGGGCCAGGGCCACCAGCATGTCCAGCTTGGCGGGGTCCAGGGGCAGCTCATGGCTGTGCACCAGGCCAGTGAAGGTCTCGGCGCCGATGAAGCCCGTGTTCTCAGGGTCCAGCTGCTGGGGTGGGGGAGCCGCCCGACAAGGGGCTGGGCTGGGCCTGCGTGGCCGGGGGCCAGGCACCGCATGTGCGCCCAGGCCTCTGGCTCCTGTGCGCTCCCCTGGGCCCCGTGTCTCACTCCCGCTCTGCCCAGCTCTGGAGATGGGGCTTCCGCACAGGCGGTCACCCTCCCTCCGCCCCTCCTGGGCTCTGGGGCTGGGGCAAGGGGGCGTGGGAACTGGGTGCCGGGCAAGGGCTGGGCTGGGGCTCTTGGAGCTGGCCCCAGGCCTGCGGCGCGGGCCCCCCGCCCCCCACGCACCTGCTCCTGGATGAGCTGCAGCAGCGAGCTCCTGTCCATAGGGCGGGCCGGGCCGGGGTCGGCGGTCGGCGGCCGCGGCCGGGAGGGGCTGCGCTGCGGAAGAGTCCGCTCCGCCCCGCCGGCCGGCTCCGCCTGCTCGGTCGGCGCCGCGTCACGTCACGGAGCTGCTCGCCCGCCCTCGCCGCTCGCTACGCCAACGACCCGCGCGGCTCGGACACGCGCGCTCCCTGCGCGCGGACGCGCTCCCGGCAGGCGCGCCCCCACCCTGCTCCTGGTGGCGGCAGCGGGAGGGGCGGCTGCTGGGCAGGAGCCGCGGAGGCGCTGCTACCCGTGCCTGGCGTCAGGGGAGACCTCCAGTTCTGGAGTCCCCCTGCGCGCAGCGCGTGGCCTCCTCTGGGGCAGCAGGGCCCACAGCAAGGAGGAAGACACCTGCCCAAGGGCACCCAGAACTGGCGAGTTGGGTGCATCGGCGGCCTGCAGGCTGCACAGTGGAGGATCAGGCCCGGAGGGAGGCCCCGGGCAGACCCATGAGCGCAGGGCGGCCCAAGGCCAGCAGCTGGGCAGGGCAGGGGCTCCCCGGGAGCCGCAGGCTTCTAGAGCCCCAGGCAGCAGGGGTTACACTGTGCGTCAGAGCAAGCCTGGCCGCAGAGCAGCTGCCAGCGGCCTGGACAGGTCCACAGCCAGCATCTCCCCCCCACCCCCTACCCCCGACAGCCAGGGCTGCCCCCAGGACAGGTGCAAGGGAGCCCGAAGGACTGGGCGGGCCCTCGGCTCTCAGGTGGGTCTCCTCCTTGCAGGCCTGGGCTGCCATCCCCAGCCGGGGCAGGTGGGAGGCATCAGGCCCAGCTTGGGGAGCAGGCGGCTCCCCTAAACCAGTCACTGCCTGCTGGAGAAGGCCACGTGCGTCCAGGCTCAGCCCAGGGAGCGGGTGGCACCCCAGGAGGGGAGGAGAGGCCCAGCCCCAGCGTTGGCATCACAGGGCCAAAGGTGGGGGAAAGGTGGGGTAGGGGCGACACTTCCAACCCAGGGACACACACAGAACAAGGAGAGCCACCTCCAGAGATGGGCGAGCACACCAGTTTAATGGCCAGGCCACCTCCCACCAGAGCTCGCCTACGCATGCGCACAGGCGGTCTGCAGGGGGCGGGGTGCCCGCGGGCTCGCGGCGCCCAGGCAGGACCCCGCCACAGGACCGGGCTCCGAGCAGAGCACAGGCGCCAAAGCCGGTGGGGGGGGGGGGGGCAGCCCGGCCGCTGCCGGTCACCGGGTCTTCACCAGGACCCTGTAGAGCGAGAAGCTGAGGACAGCGGCGAGGGCGGCCCCCACGGCCCCCAGCGCCAGGCGCAGCCAGCAGGACGACACATGTAGCTCCCGGGGCGCCAGGTGTCTGCGGAGACAGAGAGGTCGCTGGGAGGCCCTCGGGCTGCCCGCTGCTTGCAGCACCCACGGGCCGGCCAGCCCCAGGGCCAGGCTGCGGTACCCACGGGAAGACGGCCATGGTGGCCAGCCGGGCGAAAACGGCGCTGCTGGGCTCGGACCGGACGGTGCAGGAGAACAGGGTGGGTGCGGGCAGGCGGTGCCGGAGGCAGAACTGGGCCGGGGACAGGCCGGGAGGTGGGGCGCCTTCGGGCAGGTCTGCCTTGCAGGAGACCAGGAGGCAGGGGGTCTGGCCGTCCATGTAGTGGCGCTGTGGAGGGGTGGTGTGAGGGCGGCGGCCGCGACAGCAGAGGGAGGCACCTGCCCGCCCAGACGCGCCCGCAGCCTGCCTTGTAGACGCTGGCGCAGGCGGTGAAGGAGCAGGGGTCACTGCCGTCAAACAGCAAGCAGGCCACGTCGCAGGCGGGATCAGCCTCACCAGCCAGCAGGCTGTCCGCGTCCACCTCGCACAGCTGGACGGGGCAGAGGGAGGAGTGGGGCTCAGGCCCGGGCGGGGCGCAGCCCAGGCAGGGGGACCCCAGCACTCACGATCAGGTACTTCTCCTGGCCCTGGACCTGCACCGTGTTGATGGTGAACCCCGGCGGCTCCGCGGGGGTCTCCCTGGGGTCCTGCCGGTGAGAGTGCAGCGACTAACAAGGTGAGCCCGCCAGCCCCAGCCCCAGCCCCAGCCCTAGATGCAGCCCAACCCCAGCCCCAGCCCCAGCCCCAGTCCCAGTCGGCGGCGCTCACCCCCAGGCTGCGGCCCAGGAAGGCCTGCAGGAAGGCGGACTTGCCCACACGCCGGGCGCCCACCACCTTGCACAGGAGGACGCTCCTCTGCGTCTGCCCCTTCTCCTGGTCCAGCCTCTTCTCCCGGGTGACTGTGGGGGCACAGGTGAGGGGGCAGAGGGCTGGGCGGGGCTGAGCGGGGGCGGGAGGGGCGGCACCCACCTGTGACAGCAGAGCCCGGCTCACAGAGCGTGGGGTAGCCCAGGTAGGCCAGGTGCTCCAGGCAGCGCCGGACATCCAGGTAGGTCACCAGGCTGGGGACGAGGGCGGCGGTGGGGCGGTGGGGCAGGGGCGGGGTGGGGGCGGGCAGGGTGGGGCCGGGCGGGGGCGGGCGGGGCGCACTCACGTCCACTGGCAGAGGTAGCCGCGCAGGGGCAGCCCACCGCACTCTGTGGGGACCACGAGGGGGAGCTCGGGGCCCCAGGGGGCGGTGGGGAACACGCTGAAGAGCGCCTGCAGCTCGGCAGGTGAGAGGACGCCGTCGCGGTCCTGCGGACACGGCCGTGCTGACCCATGTTTGTGCTGCCGGCCGGAGGGCGCAACTGCCACCCTCAGCTCACCTGGTCGTGCTTCTCGAACAGCCTCTGCACGAACTGACAGCCCAGGTGGCTGAGCTCCGTGCTGCAGCCGGGGGACACGCGGAGGCTGCGGGAGGGCGGCCGGGCAGGCTGAGCTCGGTGCCGGCTCCGGCCGCGCCCGCACCCGCCCGGCTGCGCGGCCAGCACTCACGGGGGGCAGCGGTAGTCGGCGGTCAGCTCCAACGAGTCGCCGTAGCCGAAACGCCGCAGGATGGCCCAGGTGGTCTCGTGGCGGCCGCGCTGGATGAACAGCGTGTTCAGGAAGAGGAAGCCTGTGCGGGAGGGGCCGAGGGGCCGGTAACTGTGGTGGCAAGGCCCAGGGCCTGCCCCTCCGGCCACCCACTGCGCGCCTCACCGTCCAGGGTCAGCCGACCATTCTGCACGCCGCCCGCCACATGCCGGCACACCACCGTCTTCACGTCCTCCAGGGCCTGCGGCGCCAAGGGGTGCCCGAAGCACGACTCCTGCACGAGATGACCATCAGCGCGCCCCTGACCAGGCCAGAGCTGGGACAGAGCACAGGGACGAGGTGGGCTGGGAGGAGGAGCCGCACCTGGAATGCGTTGAGCTCCTCGTCGCTGAGCCCCTGGTCCAGGTCTTGGTCCGAGAGCCTGAAGACGCGTGTAAGCGCTCGGGCGCAGGCGGGCCGCAGCTGGGGAGAGCCCGCTCAGCACCCGCTGCGGCACCCACCGCGTGCCCGCCCCTGCGCCCCTGGCCCCGCCCACCTGCTTGGCCTCGGGATCGTAGAGCGGGGCTGTGGGGTGCAGCACGGCTTTCTGCGCGTAGTAGAACAGCTCAGAGATGTTCCTCAGGTGCTTGGCCGAACACTGGGGACGCAGAAGCCGCTGGGGAAGGGGCCGGCAGACGCGCGCAGAGCCCCGCTAGGCCCCCTCACCCACCTCCACGCAGGTCTCGATCTCGGGAAACTGGCTCATGATGGGCAGCACGGCTTCCATGGAGCTGCCCGGCCGCAGGTCCGACTTGTTGCCCACCAGGATGATGGGGACCCTGTGGGCGGAGGCTTCTGGCTAAGGGTGGGGGAGGCGTGGGCCCAGCCCACTATGTCCTGCCCTTTACCTGGGTCTCCTCCCGGTGCCCCCGTTCACCAGCGGGATCCACTTCGTCCGGATCTGGAAGAAAGGCCCAGCCATGAGGTGGAACTGGGTCAGGCCTGGCCTGAGGCGGAGAGGCTGCCTGGGGTGATGTCCCACGGCTGGGAGCCAGGTGGGCCGGGCACAGCGGGGTGCTGAAGGGCCCAGGTCAGAGGAAGCGGGGGCGCCCCCACTTGCCTTCTCGATGGTGGCTTCCTGGGACACGTCGTACACCACGCACACCACGTTCGCCTGGGGGCGCGGAGGCGCGTGAACTGCAGTGCAGCGGCAGCGGGCGCCCAAGCTGCAGCGGTTAGCACCTAGGAGGGCTGGGACGCCACGAGGGAACGTGCGCCCTGGCTGCATCTCGCGCCCCTGCACCCGCTGTGGACCATCCCTCGCGAGGCCGGCAGAGTCAGGGGCGGCGGCCTCTCTAGGGAGCTGAACCCGGCATCTCAACCCGACAGCAGGAGTGTGGGCGGGGCAGGACGTTGGGATTCACTCTGGAGGACCCAGACTCCTGTTCTCTGGCTCCAAGCCACGCACTGGCCAGAGGACGGGACGGGTGTGTCGGGGGACTACAGCCTCAGAGCGGGAGGTGACCGCGTCCTCTGCCGGGCGCACACGCACCTTGTGGATCTCGTCCTGCAGCTCCTCCACCGTCTGCTCGGCCTCTGGAAAAGGGGGAGACCACAGGCACGCGTGCACACCTGCAGGCCTGCGCACCTGCGCGCCTGCGCGCCGACAGCCGGCCTACCTGAGGAGTCCACGATGTGCGTGGGCACCTTCTCCGGGGTGACGTCCGCGGGGATGGTGATCTCCTCCGCCCGGGGCGGGACCTGGAACAGACCCGCGAGGTGGCTGCGGCCCGGCCCGGCCCCGCCGCGCCCGCCGCGCCGCCCGACTCACCTCCGCGGGGAACTCCTCGCCCACCAGCGACAGGATCAGCGACGTCTTGCCCACCTGGGCTGCAGGGGGCGGTCAGCGAGGGAAGCCGGCCCGGCCCCGCCGCCCCCGCGGCCCCGCCGCGCCTACCTTCGCCCAGCAGCAGGATGCGCACGTCGCGCTTCATGGCGGCCCGCCCAGTCCGACCCGCCCCGGCACCGACCGAGCCGACCCGCGCGCCTCACTCGCCCCCGCCGGCGCGGCCCCAGCCCGCACTTCCGGCCCCGCCCCGCACCAGCGAGCCGGCGGCTAGAGCGGCCGGGCTGCGCGGCGGCGCCCCCGCGCGGGCGTCCGGGGAACCGCAGCCCCAGAGACCGGCCAGCCGCGCGCAGGAGACCAGCCCGGGGCCCCAAAACCAGCCCGCAGCGCTGTGATGCAAAACCCACGTTTATTCGACTGCACGAGGTGGATTGGAACACAGGAGCCCGCTCCTGCTCCGCGCAGGGCGGAGGGGCCGGCCCGGAGACCCCGGCCAGCTCAGCGCTGACCTCCCGCACCAGGATCTTGCCGAGCGCCCCGGTGAAGAGCAGCCCACGGAGTCCTGGTGGCCGGCTGAGTCCTGGGGACACGACGAGCAGTCCACCGGCCGCAGCAGGCATCTGCGGAGCTCCTGCCTCCCGGCCCCACCACACCTCCCGCCGTGGGCTCTGGGTCTTGGGGGTGGCGGGCTGGGCCTCCTGCCCAGGTCACACAGCAGGAAACGGGCACCCAAAGCGTGGGCACATGAGGCCCCGGCTGGGTAGGGGTCAAGGGCGAGTTGGCACCACCTGCAGGCCCGGGCTCTGTGAGGCGGGAGCCAGCCCGCCCCGCGCCGTGCACGTGCCTGCTCCGGGGAGCAGCCAGGCCGTGCCCAGGCCGGCCAGGCCAGCAGTGCCGGCCCTGGGGCAGAAGGCCGCCAGCGAGGCAGGCAGGGTCCCAGGGTCTGTGGGGGAACAGCCGCTGAGGCGGGGGCACCAGCCAGGCTGTGGAGGCGCGGGCACCAGGCCACGCTTGAGGGCAGGCGGGGGAAGCTCAGCCACTCCAGGAGCTCACAGTCCTGCTACAAGTCACAGGCCCAGACACTGACCCACTGGTCCCCTCAGCCACCAGCCACCTGTCTGCACCCTGCACCCCGAAGTCTCCATACCAGGGAATGAGGGCGAGGGGGTGTCCCTCACCCCTCTCTTGGCAGCACTGGCCCTGCCGGTTATCCGCTTGCTGCTGCCCTGGATGGTGGAGACCGGGACAGCACAGCGGACCCACAGCACACGCAGTCGGCCCTGTGCGTGGGCGGCTCACGGCCACCAGCTCGCCCTGGTCTCCAAAGAGGAGGGTCGTGCAGAGGCAGCCGGCACCGGGGTGCCAGCCCCCACCCCGGCGCAGCCATCGGCAGGACCCCACCGTCAGCAGAGAAGGCAGTGGCGGTCAGCGTGGCCACGCGGGCCACACGTTCAGGGCCGTCTGGGAGATGCTGAAGGCATGCAGGGCAGCGTCACCGAAGCCGGCGGCCACCGCTGCTGCTCTGGGCGTTTGCAGGACAGGGGCTCCAGGCCAGGCAGACATGGTCTGGGTCACAGCGGGACATCAACCTGGGCAGGCGCTGCCCAGCCCCTACTGGACAGCAGGGACAGGATGTGGCCTGGGCACCACCCTGCTGCCCGGCCCGAACCTGGTTCAGTACCTGGAATGACCAGCAGCTCCATGCTGGCCACAGACCACTCTCACGGCGCAGTCCTCGCTGCAGGTGGCGCACTGGATCTGGCCGGGGCTGAAGGCCACCCGCTGACCTGCAGGGACCAAGGGCACGGTCCCGACAAGAGCATCTCGCCCCACCCCCACCCCACGCTGGCCCCTGGAGTCTCACGACCGCTGGAGCTGTGCGTCCACATGGCGGGAACCCAAGGGCTCATGCCCAGCACACAGGGAGTTGGTCTTGCGTCCCCGGGGGTGTGGCTGCTGTGCGGGCCAGCTCCCAGGCTGCTGTGAGCACAGGAAGACGCTGAGTGGCTGGGTCAGGTGGAAGTGTCCCCGGCCCACCCTGCACCTCGAGGTCTACTCTCCTCCGGGCCCCTACCCGGTCCACGGGGCGCAAGGCGCAGCCGCAGCTGCTGCCACTGGGCACTCTGGCGCCCGAGCACAGCAGCAGCCCTGGGGTGCAGAACAGCGAGTGCCCGGCGCCCAGCACACCGCACGGCGGCTGGACTGGGCACCCACTGCTCTGGCCACCGTCGCCTCCCAGGCCAGAGCAGCGCCAGGCATACATGTCCCAGGCGCAGACCTGGCCGCCGCCAGTGCCGCAGTAGAGCAGCCGCGCAGCGAGGCCAGCCCCCCAGCGCACACTCCGGGGGAGGGGCTCCCGGTGCACCTGCAGGCCAGCGCAGCGCCCCACCTGGCGGCCGCCCCATCCCCACATCACCCCGCCTGTTCCCACAGACCTCCCAGCCCGTCCCCCGGGCCCGAAGGGCTGCTGTCCCTGCCTGGGTCAGGCAGGCGTCCGGCCTCCAAACCCGGTTGCCCGCCAATTCCCTTTGCCACCGTAGCCCCCCCACCCCGGCCCGGCCCGCAGGCTCCCACCCCCCACCCCGGGCACCTGCTGGCCCTGGCGAGCCCGCCAGGCTAGGCTGGCAGAGCCCAGCCCCGCCACCACAGACCCGCGGGTCAGCCGGGCCTCCGGGCACCTGGTGCCTTGTCGCTTCGCTGGACCCAGTGCTCCCAGGCCTCCGGGCACCTGGGGAGGGCTCCAGGACCTTGGCCCAGTGGAGCTCACTCACCCACGCAGTCGGAGGCTGCAGGTGAGTTAAGGGTCCCCAGCCACCCAGCCTCAGCACAGGCCTGCCCAGCTGTGGGGGCCCCACCTGCGGGTGCCCTGCAGAGCCCCCCACCCATCTCTG
The DNA here is from genome assembly GCA_019455555.1 of Galemys pyrenaicus. Lineage (NCBI taxonomy): Eukaryota > Metazoa > Chordata > Mammalia > Eulipotyphla > Talpidae > Galemys > Galemys pyrenaicus. The sequence goes on along the minus strand of JAGFMF010012160.1, from coordinate 47,076 downwards.
GCCTCTTCCCCCGCTTGGGTGGGCCTGAGGTCCGGGTGTGGTCCTCACGCCACGGGCCTTCTCTCCAGGTCCTCCTCGTTCTCTGCGCCTAGGGAGGGGGCGGTGAGAGCGGATCCTGACCCCAGCCTGGAGCAGCGCGGGAGGGCCCCGCGTGGTGTCGCGGCCAGGGCGGGACACCGGGCCCAGCACCGGCACCTGCCGCCAGGGAGCGCGCGGGCCCGGGCAGCTCAGCCAGCTCGGGCCCTGGTTTGGGCGCACCCCAGCGGGAGAGGGCGCTGCGGGGGCACGCGCAGCCTCGCGGGTGGGACCCGGGAGTCTCCGAGGCTGCAGGCAAATAGCCAGGGGTCAGCGGGACGCGAGGCGGGGCGGGGCGGGCGGCACTGGCCTTCCCGGGAGCAGCCCCGGGAGACCCCGCTGGGGACCCGCAGCCGCCCACGATCGCGGCGGCCTCGTCGGCCTCCTTCCCCCGTCCCCCTCCGAGGGGCTGAAGACCGCCAAGTTGCTGGGGCCGTGCGGTAGGGGGCGCGGACCCCTCCATCCCCGCCCCGCCTGGCAACGGCCTCCTGGCAACGGCGCCACTTCCGGCGTCGCGGCCGGGCCACGTGACCGCGCGGAGCCGCGGGCGGACCCTTGCCCTGCCAGGCCGCTCAGGCCACTCCCGCTGTCGCCCGGCCCGGCCGGAGCGGTTCCTACAGGACCAGCCAAGGAGTCCCGGGCAAGACGCCGCGCCGTCCTCGCAGCTGCCCCGGCCACCCCTGCCGGCCCCCAGCTTGGCCGGGGCCCACTCGCCGCTTCCCAGGCGGGGCACCGGGCCTGGGGCAGCCGCAGCCAGGGGCAGCCTGCCCAGCAGGAAGTGCCCCCGGCCGCGGCACCCACCCGCTTCCCCCACCAGGCCGGCCCAGTGCCCGAGGCGGGTGCCCCAGCACCTGGCCAGGGGAGGCGGGGCCAGCTCTGGGGAGCAGGCCTGACTCCACCCACAGGATGCCCCTCGCAGACAGCTCCCTGCCCAGGAAAGGCCACGCCCACGGGCAGTTTCTGCACTTTATTAGCCTGGAGCCCAGCAGGCGGGGCTGGTCCTGGCAGCAGCTGGGCTGAGGTCAGACAGGTTCAGCCAGGCCCCTCGGCAGGCCGCGGGCTCAGAGCGCAGAGTCCAGGCACTGGCACTTCAGGTGTGGCCGCCGCAAGGCCAGGCCGGGGTGGAGGGCGCGTGGTCCTCCTCGGGCAGAGGGTGGTCACGGGGCGGCCTCCGCCGGCTGCCCCGGGCAGTGCTAGGAGCAACTGGTGACCCTGGCCAGGAACTGCTGTGCCCACCACTCGTCCAGGTCAATGGGCACGAAGCCTACGGGCAGAGCACAGGCCGCTCAGCTGCAGCCCCTGGGGGTGGGGCTCCCGCAGGCGTGGGGGGGGCTCACTCTGCAGCCGGGGGTTGGGGGTCCTCTCCACGTACTGCACGGGCCTGGGCCCACTCCCTCCGGCCTGGCCAGCGCCCAGCTGCCGCTCCACTTGCTGCCAGGCTGTGGGGAAGAGCGCGCCAGGCTGAGCCGGACCCCAGCGCCCGTCTCCCCGCTCCAGGGCCTAGTGGCCACCCTGAACTCCAGCCCAGAAGGAGTGGGTGGCTGGCTGGGCGGTCGCAAGGCCGGGGCGCTGGGTCACGGTGGGAAGAGGGTCGGCCCCAGCCACGCCCCTGGGCCTCCACTACCTTCGGACACGAAGCGGACGTTCTCCTCGTGGGCCAGCGTGTAGGTCTCCTGCGTCCCCTCGAGGGATGCGGCTGTGGCAGGGGGCCGCCGGCCGTTTACCCGATTGAACACAAGCCTGGGTCCTGGACTGTGGGGGGGGTTGGTGACTGCCCCAGCCCAGTGCTGCCTGGCCGAGCCCCTGGCGCGCCTGCAGGCCACATGCCCCTGCCAGGCCTGGACAGGAGAAGGAGCCCAGGCCTCCCCTGAGGCCCCAAGCCCTGGCAGCTCACTGCCCATCCCCTGCCCAGGGCTGCCTGGGGTGCAGGCCAGGAGCCTCTCCCAGGCCTCACGGCCACACAGCTGCCCCTCCGAGGGTCCCGGATGCCCCTGTGACCTGACCCCCACCTCCCCGGGCCAGCTGGCCTCCGCAGGCCAGACTGTGACCGGAGTGGCGGCCAGGCCAGCCGCCCTCACCCCGCCGGGCACGCCACCCCGCGGACACGCCCGCTGCCAGCACCAGTGAGGAAGCAGGAGCGGCGTGAGGACGGCTACCTCTGCTGTCCGGGCTGCGCCGGGCCCTGGGGAGGGCCCTGCAGGCCAGCAGCGGGCAGAAGGCCTGGCCAGAGGCACGGTGGGGTGGCGCCCGCACCTACAGCAGCAGGGGGAGCCGGGAGTCCGGGGCCGCTCCTGCCACTGCGCTGGGCACTCGCGGTCCCGCCGGCCTGCTCGCTTTCCTGGGCTCAGACGCCCCCACCGCCGCTCGGGGGTCCTCCTTGGCTGAGAGGGGCACTAAAACAAAGAGGGGCGTCCTGAGGGGCACCGGTCCGTGGCTCCGGGCCGGCAGGGGCAGGTGGCCACAGAGAACACAAAGGCCCAGATGGCCATGCAGCCGATCCTCTACGGGGACGGTCCCCTGGCCTGCTGCCCCCAGCCCCCGCCGAGGCTGAGGGCCCCAGGGAGGGGGCAGGTGGGCCCCAGGGAGGGCGGCAGCGACACCACCAGGGGCTGCGGCCCGAGGCCAGCGCCAGGCCCACCGCTGTGCAGCACTGCCGGCACCTACACCACCCGGCTCGGAAGGCCACGGTCACAACGGCACGGTGTCTGGACTTGGCTGCCGGCCCGTCTGGCCCAAAGGCTCGTCCTGCTCCGCTCCTGCCCGCCAGCCGACTCCATGCACCGGTGCCCCAGGCTGTGGACGGCCCGCCCTTGGTCTGGATGGAAACAGCCCCTTTTCTCTGCTCCCCAACAGCGGCTCCCACCCCACAGACCCCTCTGTCCCCATCCTGGCCTGGCCACTACCAGGGCCAGTGCCCGCCTGCTGGTCAGTTGCCCAGCATCTGCGAGGCTGGGATGAGGAGGAGCCCACCGCCGGCCGCAGCGGGGCAGGGAGGGAAGCAGGCACTGGGGGCACATGTCTGAGGGGGTGCCAGGCCTCAGTGGGGGCTGCTCCAACCTCCCGGGGGTCAGCAGACCCTTCTGCCCCCGCCGGGGGTGCACAACCAGCTCACTCTATGGCCTCCCAGAGACCAAAACAGTGAGGAGACAGCACCCTGCCACCCAGGGAGGGGCGGGGCCCGGGCTGCAGTAGACACTGCACACCTAGGCCGGCCTGCTCACCTCCCTTCCAGGAGACCCCTGGCCCCTGGACGCATTCTCCTGCCCACCTGTCAACACGCCCCTGTGAAGGCCTGATTAGATCCGACCCAAGGGCCCCCATGGCCCCCACAATGCGTGGGGTTAAGGTCCAGAGCTGAGCCAAAAGATTGAAGGTGCAGGAGGGGGCGACGGGGACACCTGACTCCCGGGCGGCAGGGCCCGGGCTCTGCACCAAAAGGGGTCCGAAAGCCCGGAAAACTGCAGCCTCTGCAGCGCCAGAGAGGCTGTCTGGGGTGAAGGGCAGCGAGGGCAGCAGCCTGGCAGGCCCGGCAGGGGCACGTGCACCTGACCCCGGTGCTCGCAAGGACGCGCTGGCCAGGGCTGAGCCAAGAGGCCTGCCGGGCCGGCAGCTCGCCTCCAGCCTCGGCCCAGGCCTCCAGGGCCTCTGACGCAGCCCCGGGGCGCCGGCCCCGAGCCTGCTCTACGCGCTGGCCGGCGCGCGCCCACCCAGCTCCAGGGGGCTCGGCGCCGCGGCCCCGCCCCCGGCGTGCAGGTGAGGCGGAAGCGCGCGGGTGGCCGTGCGCTCCGCCCCCTGCGCCGCGAGCGCGCGGCCGGCCGGCCTCGCCAGCCTTTCCCCAAGGTCAACGCGGCTCCGCGGTGCCGGCGGGGGAGGGGCGGCCGGGCGCGGGTCGGGGCGCGCTCTCACCTGGACAGGGGCCAGGGTCCCGGCGGCTGCGCCCGCGGGGGCGGCGGGGTGGGCGGCGTGGGATGCCGGCCCTTCAGGAGCTCGCCCAGCCGGCTCTCCACCTGCTGCTGCGTGGGACCTGCGGGCGCCGAGAGGGGCGTCAGCGGCCGCTGCGCCCCGGGGCGCCCCGGCGCCGCCCCGCCCGGCCGGCCCCCCGCACCTGTGCGGCGCTGCGCCACCAGCTTGCTGGGCCCCTTGGTGATGGTGTACATGGTGCACCGCTCGAGGCCCGCCCTCGCCTCCCGCACCGGCCGGGCCGGTCCCGTGCTCTGCCGCCTCGCGCTCCGGGCGTCCAGGGCGCGGCCCCTTTAACGGCCGACCGGGCGCGGCGGGGCGGGGGCGGGCCCGCTACACGCCCCCAGCCCTTAAAGGGCCCGCGCGGCCGGCCGGCCCGGGACTCGCGGCGGGAGCCCCCCTGACCCTCGGGGGACCCAGCCCGGGCCTCCGCCCCGCCGGTCGCCCAACCAGGCTCTGCCCGGGCCGGCTGGGCCGATGGTCGCGCCGTCCTGCCCTGCCCGGCCAGGGCGCTCCTGAAGCCCTGGAGCCTCTGCCCCAACCCGGTGGGTGGACCTGGGTCCGGGGGCGGGGTCACTGCTGGCCGGGGGTCTGGGCAGAGCTCGGGAGTCAGGGCAGGACCTGCCTCCCTGGCCAGGTGCACCCCAACTCCGGGAGGGGAGACTACCTGCCCGTCCAGGAGAAGGGTGGCCAGCTGTACCTCAGGCACCTGCCCCGAGACCCCCTGCTCCCAGCGCCCCACGCGGGGCCAGGGTCTGCTGGAGGCACCTGCGGGCCTCCCATCCCTAACCGGAGGTCACAGCCTCCGCCGGGCAGCCCGAGGGAGAGGCCAGGCGGGTGCGTGTCTGGCAAAGTCCAGGCCCGGCCACCTGGACCCAGCGCATTGGGCCGCCCTGCCCCTCGGCCCTCGGCAGGCGTGGAGGGTTCTGGGGGCTGTGTCCCTCCCCCACGGACCCCTCATGGGCGCAGGCTGGGTCAGAGACCTGGACAGGGCTCCCATGGAGGAAGGGCCCGCCACCGGGCCCGCCGCCCCGCCGGGACCCTGACCCTGTCCAGGTGAGCGGGGCCATCCCACTCCTCCCCCGCCGGCCGGCCTCGCCAGCCTTTCCCAAGGTCACGGCGGCCCCGCGTAACAGATCGGCCTCCGAGTTCACTCAGGGGTTGACGCCGCCTCAACGCCCGGCTAGCGGTGGAAGCGACCCGAGCCTCAGGGGGAACCTCTCCGCCGTCCAGTTCCTGCAGCCGAGACCTCCCGGCCCCGCCCACACACGCCCTTCGCCCCGCCCAGGCGGCCCTGGCCCCGCCCACCGGGAGCCCTGCCCACCGCCCAGGCCCTCGCTTCTGACCACGCCCCACAGTCAGCAGTCTCGCCTCGGTCGGCTTGCCATGGCTTACACGGCACTGACCCAAAGAGACTGACTTCAAACGCTCCCTCTCGTCCCCGCCCCTCCGCCGGAGCGCTGGGAGCCCCACGGCCGCAGACCCGCCAGCCGAGAGTTCCTACCTTGGGTGCCGACCGGCGCACCGGGCTGCGGCGGCCAGCTGCAGGCGCATGCGCGTGGCGTCGCTGCGCGCGGGGAGGTTGCGTCACAATCTTCTAAGTCTCGCGGGCCATGCGGAGCCCAACGGCGCCGCTGGTGTAGTGGTATCATGCAAGATTCCCATTCTTGCGACCCGGGTTCGATTCCCGGGCGGCGCACGTCGCATTTTGGCTTTCCCCCTTTTCGGTTTCTTTGGCTTCTCCCCTTTTCGAAAGCTGCCTCTCGCGCTCCGCATTTCCCAAGGGAAACGCCCGATGCTGGGTGAGCTAGACAATTAATGTCGACTGCGGTAGGCGCCTGGACGGGCCAGCGACCTGGTGTGGAGCTGACCGTGACTGTGGAGCTGCGGCCAGAGCACACCCCCCGGACCGGGCCCGCTCCCCGCGGCTGTGGGACCCCCAACTCGCGGCGCGCCGCCCCCTGGGAGAGGTAGTCCCGAGCGGCCAGGGGTTCGGCCTGCCGGACCGCCCGCTCAACGCGTGGCCCCCTGGGAATTGTAGTCCTGCGAGGCCAAGGGCCAGGCCACACCTCCAGACGCACCGCTGGTGTCGGCGGGGTCCTAAATGCGCGGCGCGTGGCTCCCTGGGAATTGTAGTCCGGAACGGCGAGAGGCCACGCCAGCCTTATTCGCGGGCTGAGACGCGGCGATGCTGATGGCGGCGGCCGCGGAGCGGAACAAGGAGCCCATCCTGCGCGTGCTGCGGCAGTACGTGGACCCGGCCCAGCGCGGAGTCCGCGTGCTCGAGGTGGCCTCGGGCTCCGGCCAGCACGCGGCCTACTTCGCGCGGGCCTTCCCGCACGCCGAGTGGCAGCCGTCCGATGTCGACCAGCGCTGCCTGGACAGGTGCGGGGCGCGGGGCCCCAGGTGCGCGGGCGGGCAGGGGCCGCCCCCAGGAGCTGCCGCTGCGATGGGTCGGGTGCGGCTACCGTGCCCACGGCCGCCCTCCCCACAGCATCACGGCCACCACTCAGGCCCAGGGACTGTCCAACGTGAAGGCACCGCTGTTCCTGGACGTGACCTGGCCCTGGGAGCAGTGGGGCGGGATCCCGCCGCGCTCGCTGGACCTGCTGCTCTGCATCAACATGGTGCACATCAGCCCCCTGAGCTGCACCGAGGTCGGTGCAGGCGCCCACCTGCCACCCCCGCGCCCCGCTTTGCAGCTGGAGAGGCCTCAAGGGCCCATTCGTCCTGTCTCCTCTTCCCCTCCCCAGGGACTCTTCAAGGCCGCCGGTCACCTGCTCAAGTCCAAGGCTCTGCTGGTTACCTATGGGGTGAGGGCCCTTCTCAGACACAGCCCACTGCCACCCCCTTGCCGCTCCCTCCACTGCCTCCCCTGCACCCCTCCAGCCCAGCTGGACCTCGCAGAGGGAGTCCCGGCACCCTGCGCGCCTGTGGGTGACGGCCTGTCTGTGTCCCCCGCAGCCCTACGCTGTCAACGGGAAGATCTCGCCTCAGAGCAATGTGGATTTCGACCTGTCTCTCAGATGCAGGTCCGCTGGGGGGCGGGGGTGGCCAGGCGGCCTGGTGTGGCCCAGCTGACCACACCTCCTCTTCCCGCAGGAACCCGGAGTGGGGGCTGCGCGACACTTCTGTCCTGGAGGCCTTGGGCCATGCCAGCGGCCTGCTCCTGGAGCGGATGGTAGGTGGGGTCTGGGCCGCCAGCAACCCAGAGCAAGGCCACTTCTCCAGCCCATGCTCTCCCCCAGGTGGACATGCCGGCCAACAACAAGTGCCTGATTTTCCGGAAAGAGTGACCCTCCTCCTCGTCCCTGGTCCCCACTCAGCGCCCTTTGGGACAGGCTGCGTGTACACTGGCCTGGCCCAGGCCGGGCCTCTCGGCGGCGCGTGGCCCCCATGAGAGAATAAAGCGCTGCGCAGCCCCCGCGTCGTGCTTCTTCTGCGGGTGGGCGGGCTGTCCCCGGAGCCCTGAGAGGGGTTGGCTGGTCCAGGCGGCAGGAGTAGACCAGGGCGGACAGGCCCACAGGGCTGGGAGGAGTGGCACTGGCATGGGAGGAGGGGTAAAGCTTTTATTGGGGGAGTGGGGGCGGGGCCGGGGGCGGGCTAGTCGCGGAAGCGGCCTAGCAGCTCGCAGGCGCCACTCTCCAGCAGCTCCGCGATCTTCCTGACCCGTCGTTCGCTGGCGGCGCGCACGTAGCTGCCAGCGTCCAGCACGGCCACACCGTCGCGCACCTCGCCCATGATGACCAGCGGGCTGTCGCCGGCCGTCACGTTGGGGCAGGGGCAGGCCCAGTCCATGCCGCTCAGCGTCACCTCCAGGTACCTGGTGCCCAGGAGGCGGAGGCCCATCTTATCGTCCTTGAGCACGTCGTCCAGGGCCACGCGGGCCAGGCCGCCGCCGCCGCCGGCCTCGGGCTCCTCCAGCAGCTCGGTGAGGCGGCCCACGATGGCAAAGTCGCTACGGCACAGGCTGGGCGCCAGGCGGCTGCGTGGGCGGCAGGCGCGGCAGGGCGGCGCACGCGGCACAGGGCAGGCATCCTCGCAGCTCTCGCGGCTCTCGAAGTTGTTCCCGTTGCCCTCGCAGCCGCCGAACTCAAAGGGGTGGCAGCGCTGCAGCAGCGGGCTGTAGGCCCAGCGCGCCTCACGGGCCTGGCAGGGGCCCTGCACGGCGGGCAGCGCACAGTTATCGCCGGGGCCCCGCGCGCAGGCCCGCTGGCAGGCTTCATACGTGTCGAAGCCACGCGTGCCACAGCCACGCGCCGGGAAGGTCCTGCAGCCGCCGCGCTGCGGGTCAAAGTGCCAGAGCACGCGGCCCGAGGCGGGCGCGGCACAGGTGGGCGCGGCGGGCAGGCAGGCTGCAGGGCCCCGGGGCGTGGCCGGCTCACGTGGCAGCACGGACAGAGGGAAGTCTGCGCGCAGCAGGCCGGCCGCATTGCGCGCCGTGCACGTGTACAGGCCCGCGTCGTCGGGCCGCGCGTTGTACAGCACCAGCTGGCCCAGGCTGGTGACCACCACGTTGCCATACATCTGGTCGGGCCGTAGGATGCGGCTCTCGCGCTGGTCACTCTGCTTCTCCCAGGTCACGGCGGGCGGCGGGCGGCCACGGACGTCGCAGTGCAGGCTGGCCGTGCCCCCCACGAGCACCGCCTGCGGGGCGGGGCTGCTGTAGAGTGCGGGGGGTGCTGGGGCCTCGCCGGGCACCGTGGCCGTGGTGGGCGCTGGGGGACCCGGGCTGCTGGGCGGCCAGCGGAGGACGTGCTTGCAGGCCACGACGTGCAGGCGCAGACCACGCAGGCAGGCCTCAGCGTCCATGTAGCAGCGGTTGTAGTAGGTAAGGCCATCAGAGGCGCAGGTGAACCGCGGCTCCTTCTCGCATCGCTCCTGGCAGCGGCACACGGGCTGCCCATCCCACAGGTCGCAGGTCGCGCCCTGCTGCGCGCAGGAGACGCCAGCGCACGAGGGGGCGGGGGTGGGCGCGCCGCCTTCGGGGAAGCGCGCGGCCACGCAGCTCCTCAGCCCGCACACGTTGGCACAGCACTTCTCCGCGGCCGCGCAATCCTGCGGGGCAGCGGGCGCTCAGCATGGCGCGGCGCGCCCCGTCCGCCACAGCGACCCCGGCCCTGTCCCGCCCCGCGGCTGGTCCTGCGACGCGCGGAGAGGCCGGGCTCCTGGCCCGCGAGACCAGGACTGTGGGTCCCCTAGCCGAACTCTCGCGGGGACGGAGCTGGGCTGCTGGAGTCGGGTCCCCCTCCAGGACAATTCTTGGGGCCCACCGCGGTCCCCCCCCCCCAGCCCGCTCCCGCCCGCGCTCACCTGGTCCCCGCTGCAGCCGCGCTCACAGGTGCTCTGCGCGTCCACCCACAGATTGGGACTGAGCTGGTTGGGGCACATGCCTGGGTGAGTCCCGGGCAGCGGCGGCGGCAGGCTGGCCCCCGAGGCGGGCCCCGCGAGGAGCAGCAGCTGCACGAGCAGCCGCAGCCCCGGCATGGGGACCGCGGGAACCACCGGGCCTGAGGCCCCGCAAATCCCGCTCCCCGCGGGCAGCCACGCCCTGGCGGTGGCCAGCACACTCGCGCCCCACGGCCCCCAGAGTCAGAGCAAACACTAGTCCGAACGCCCCGGTTGGGGGTCTCCAAGCTCAGCAGCCGCAATGTGGCGCCCGCCCCTCCGCCCGTCGGCCCAGGGCAGGGGGCGGGGAGAGGGGAGGCGGGCTGGGGAGGGTCGGGGCAGGCGGAGAAGGGCTCAAGGAGAGGGGAGGGGGCGCGGCAAGGCGCCCCACCCCCACTGGAGGGCGCCGACCAGGAGCGACCAGGTCGCTCCTCGGAGGCCCTCCCGCTGGCGGCAGCAGGGACAGGGCTGGATACTCTGGCTCCTGGAGCAGAGCCAGGCCGCCGGGTCACCTGCAAGTCCCCACCCAGGACAGAGACCCCTGCGGGGGAGGACGAGCGCCCCTCCCAGGGCCCCTTCCCAGCAGGACCCCACCCCTGGGGCCGAGGCAGCCCCTTTGTGCCCTGCTACCCCCGCTCCGTGCAGGGGTGTCCCGGGCTGCCCACAGGGCCAGCCAGCACACTGGACCAAGCAGCTTGGGGTGGGGGCAGGGCCGCAGGACAAAGGGCTGCCTCTGAGGCCCCCTGACCCCGCCTCTGACCCCTGGCCTGGGAGCAGAGGCCGAAGAGCAGAGTCCGTCTGGCAGGACAGCAGCGCCAGCCCAAGGAGGGGCCAGGGCGACTGGACAGACCCTGGCTGTCAAGCTGCACCCACCATGGCAGTACCCACCCCAGGCCCTCCCCGCCCAGGCAGGCCATGTGTCCACTCCGTGCCCAACCCCAGATGGCGGGGCCTGCTTCCTGCAGCACAGGCAGGCTTCCTGCAGTACCCTGCAGGGCCAGGCCTGGGGTGCGGGCAGTCCCCCACCTGCTGGTCCCACCCGCAGGGAGGGGCTGGCTGGGGCGCGAGGAGGGCAGGGCAGCCTGACCCTGCCGGCCACTGCGGCAAGTGCACGGGGCGGCAGTGTGGAGTCAGCGAGCGCCCACCGCGTATTGGACACCAGGGCTGCGGACACGGCGCGGCCAGTTGTGGTGGAACCGCTTTACTGCACAAATGAGAGCCGTCCAGCACACCTGACGGTGCCCGCCGGGCGGCAAGAAGGGCAGTGCCGGGCAGGCACCCCAGGCCTCAGCGCAGCCCAGGCAGGGTCCAAAGTCCAGGGGAAGGCCTGCGGGCAGGGCTGGCAGGCAGGGCCAGGCGACACCCACGCAGGCCCTGGACGCTCGCGGAGAAGAGCCCGGGGGGCGCAGCTGCAGTTGCCCTGTCAGGCGGGCTGGGGCTGCTAGCTGGACCGCAGCCACGTGGGGGTCAGGGCACTCGCCGCCGCTGGTAGGTGGCAGCCACCAGTACCGCGTCCTCCCGTCCAGACACCAGGCGAGACTCCTGTCCCCAGAGGCGCCCGTCCATGGGGAGTGAGGGGGCTGGGGGTGCGGCTGTCCCCCTGGGGCCGCAGCTCCCCGCAGTGGCAAGCACCCCCCAGGTGCAGCCGCAGCCCCGCGAAGCCCCTGCCAGCCCTGGAGCAGGCTGAGGGCCACAGTCGGCCCTGGGGAGCCGGCCGCTAGGAGATCTTGCAGTTGCTGCGCGTGCAGTTCTGGGGGGGGCTCTGGGGTGGGCGGATGGACTTGGAGCGCTTGAGGCTGTTGCCCTTGCTGCCTCCGCCCGCGGCGCCACCGGCCAGCGAGTAAGACCGGCCGTGCATCATGACAGCGTTCATGCCGTTGGCCATGGAGAAGGACTTGAGGTGGCTCTTGATGGTGACGGGCAGCGGCAGCTTGTCGATGAGGTGCACGGGCGTGCAGGACACGATGGCCCGGCAGCACAGGTCCTGCAGGCTGAACACTGCAGGCAGCGGGGGTGGGGTCGGCCGCCAGCCCACCAGGCCCCGCCCCGCCCCAGGCCCCGCCCCACCGGCCCCTGGGCCTACCTCGGTTGGGCCTCCAGATCTTCTCCATGCCATGCCGCATGAGCACGATGCGCGACAGCTCGGTGAAGGACTCGGTCACGTTGAAGTTGCACAGCGGGCTGACCTCGAAGAAGGTCATGCCACTCTTCTCGGCGTAGGCCCGCGCCTGCTCTGTGGGCACCTGCCGCTTGAAGGCCAGGTGCAGCCGGTTGCCGACCAGGATCCGGGGCACCCCGGGCGCGTGCTGGGGGGACACGGCGCTCAGCAGAGGGCCCGGCCGGGCAGCGCTGGGGGCAGCCGGCGCGACACCCACCTCGTCGATCTCCTTGATCCAGCGGTCGATGCCGTCGAAGGACCAGCGGTTGGTGATGTCGTAGACCAGCAGGATGCCCTGCGGCCGGACGCGGCGTCAGGGCCCACGGGCCTGGCCAGGAGGAGCTGCTCTGGCCTCTGCAGAGCGCGGGGCCCCACCAGCCTGGAGCCTGGGCCCGGCGTTCTCCGGGTGGCCCCCAGGTGCAGCGGCCTGGTCCGGGACCCTCCCACCCAGACGGTCGGGGATGGGACGGCGGTTCTGCCTTGGCCACACAGGCCGCCGGCTGCAGCCGGCCCCTACTGTCCCTCGCCGGGCGCTAGGACAACAGCGCCACCAGACGACAAGGCTGAGGGTCAGGCGGGGGCCGGTCGCCCCAGGCTGTGTCCCTGCTGCTGCGCCACCGGCCTCTTCTGCCTGCAAGCCAGCCCACCTGCGCCGCACCGGGCTGGTCCCCCAAGCCCCAGGACCACACCCCCCAAGCGCTGCAGAAGGCCCTGGCAGTGAGCACGGGGCAGGCACCCCCACTGCAGGACTGCCCGATGGAGACCAGGCCCTCGGCCGTGCAGGCCAGCACCGAGCCTGTCTGACTCCTCCCGGGCCGCGGCAGCCAAGTGTCCACACTGGCCTGTCCACACAGGTGCTGACGGCTGCCCACATCTCCTGCCCAAGCAGACTCGTGGCACAGAGCAGCCTGGGGCATAGGACAGCAGCCCCCAGGCCAGCTCTGTCGTGCCTTGACCACTGCCTGGCAGCTGCCTGGCCACTTCCAGACCGGCCGGCAGAGGTCCTGGACAGAGGGAGAAGTGACTCGGGGACCCCGTGACCCGCTGACCAGAAGCCTCCCCACAGCGGGGTCCCCGTGCTTCCAGGCCCAGACCCTAAGGCCGTGGCCGGCACTCACCTGTGCGCCCCGGGAATAGGACCGGAAGATGGTGCAGAACCTGCCCTGGCCCGAGGTGTCCCTGCAACACAGTGGGGGCGGTGGGCAGGGCCCTGGGATGAGGCACTGGCGGAGCCCCCAGTGCCCCCCACCCAGGGTCTGGGGTGTGGCCCGCGGCGTTTGGCCTCAACCCCACAGCCTGGGAGAAGGGCGAGGGGAGCAGGAGAGGACGGGATGATGGGGCCCTGCGGTCAGCTCCACCCAGCCACTCACCAGAGCTCCAGTTTGACCCGCCGGCCGTCCAGCAAGATGGTGGTGGTCTTGTAGTCGATGCCTGCAAGAGGTAGAGGCTGAAGGCTGCCCTCCCGCCCGCTGTGAGCTGAGGCCTCAGCCCCACCCCACCCCGAGCCAGCTGCTGGCCAGAGGCCTGGGTGGCTGCTGCAGCCAGGTCCCCCTGGGTCGGGCCTGTTCCTGACACCTGCCGGCAGCTGACCACCCAGAGGCTGGGCCAGGAGGTCACTCCATGCAGTGACCACAGTGGACGGGGCTCATGGGGACCCACGTAGGGATGGGGAGCCCCAACAGAGGAGCCGCTGTGGCCGGCCCCGGCTCAGGACACCTCGGGCTGGCGTGGGGCCGTGGATATGAGCTGCGGGTGCCTGCTCCTGCCCAGCCTGTGCCCGAGCCCCGGCAACACGCAGGCTGCCCCCCACTGCTCCCCAGGGCTGGGCCTGCCCCAGGGTGCCCCAATTCTTGGGCCTACCCTTGCTCCCCAAGACCCTGGGCCCCTCCAGGCCCTGGAGGTGAGCCCAAGCCAGCAGCCGCCCCCTGCCCTGTCTCGCCATCCCCTGCACGCCCAGGCGGCAGGCTGGCTCGCCCTGTCCCAGCCCCCTCACCCCAGGGCGGCCCCAGAGCACCCTGCCCAGGGTGCCCCGGCCAGAGCTCTGGCAGAACCCAGCAGCACCAGGGTGGGTGCCCTGCCTGAGGGATGCATGGCTGTCGCTGGCTGCGGCCCTGGGCAAACGGGAAGGTCCAGCCGGGAGAAGCCCCAGTGGCCAGCAGCACCACCTGGAGCGCACCCCAGGTTCCAGCCGTGTGCCGCAGGCTAGCGTGGGTACTCTGGGCGCTAGGCAGCAGGGACCAGAGGGCCTCCCATGGCAGCCGCAGGGTCCAGCGCCCAGCCTGCCGGTGGGGGAGGGGAAGGCGCCCCAGCGAACCCGGCCCCAGGGCCCCCACCCAGAGGCTGAGGCTGAGCCGCTGGAGGGCAAACCAGGACTGCCAACACCTGCCCGTCTGGCACACCCAGGCAGGGCCTGGGGTGGGGGGGGGGCAGTCACTGCGGGCCTGCAAAGGGGGCTCGCACACCTGCCACGGGCACTCGCCCCTCCCCCGAGCAGGTTCCTGTCCGCCTCCCCCCCAGCAAGTCCACTGGGCCACCCCAGCAGAAGAACCTGGGACGGAGCACGCAGGGTGGGGTGGGGCTCCATCTGCAGAGTCGTCTGACAGGACCAGCAGCCGGCGGGCCCAGCCAGGCTCCCCGAACCCACCCGGGCGTAGACACGTGCCCAGTCCATGAAGAAGAGCAGGAGCACGCAGGGGCGTCACCCGTGTTTCCTCTAGGAGGGGCAGCCCCGCCCCGCAGGACCCGCGGCCCAGGACGCTCGGGGGGTGCGGCCACCCGGGGGTTCAGACCCAGCTGCTTGACACCCGGAAAGTTCAGTCCCCCGCGGTCACCCGGGCCGGGGCACACTGGCAGCGCAGGGTGCCTCCCGGGGCCTGTGGGGGTTCAGGCAGAGTGGGGTGGGGTGTTGGTGGGTGGGGTGTTGGTGGGGTCTGTCGGGGGACCGGCTGAGGCCTCTGATGTTGGGAGATCTGGTGGGGGTCTGACCAGGGAACTTCGGGGCCTGCGGTTTGGTTTGGGGGGACAGGGGGGTCTGGCTGGGCGCTCTGGTGAGAGTCTGACCCTGGCAGGATCAGAGACCTGGGGGCCGGGGATCGGAGGCCGAGGGGACGGGCGCAGGGCGCGGAGCGGACCTCAGGGAGTCGCAGGTCTGGGGGCTCCGGGTGTGCGGGGTCCTGGGGGTTGGCGAGGTGGGGGCGCGAGCGTCGGAGGCCCGGAGGGGCGGGGTGTCCGAGGCCGGGGGCCCGGGGGCGGGGGCGCAGACGGGGGCCCGGCGCGGGAGGAAGTCGGGGCCGGGGCCGCGCTCACCGTTGCTGTAGGCGTACGGGGACTCGGCCGCGCCGTCCTGCAGGCTCTCCAGGATCTCGCCCTTGCCCACGTCGCTGTCGCCCACCAGCAGGAACTTGAGCAGGTAGTCGTAGCTCTTGACCGGGCTGCCCTGCGTCCCCATCTCTCAGGCGCGCGCGGGCCGCGCCCGCATGCCCACGGCGGAGGCGGCGGCCCAGGAGCGGACCGGGCCGCGACCCCTGCGGGCCCGCGCCGGCCGGGACCGCGCGCCCTCGCCGCGCCCCTGGCGCCCGCGCCCTGCGCCGCCCGCCGGCCTCCGCTCAGCGCCGCCGCCGCCGCCGCCCCGCCGCTTCCCGCACGGCGCCGCGCCGCCGCCGCCCCGCCCCCGGCGCTCGCGCCGCCATTGGCCGCCCGCCGCCACCCTGCGCGGCCCATTGGTCGGTGCGCAAGTCCGTCGCGACCACCCCGCCCCCGCCGTTTCCCACACCGCGCTGCGAAGCCTCGGTCGACCCGCCCCCTCACCTCCAAGCCCCGCCCCCGACCGTCGCCATTGGGAGGGGCCCGTGGTCCCGTTTCCTGTAGCCATTGGCCAAGTGGCACGCCGTCACGACTGCCCCGCCCCCTCAGTTTCCCACACAGCGTTGCGAACGCCTCTCCACCGTCACCATTGGCCACTCGCCTCCAGCGGAACCACTGGTCTGCCTGCACGTCCATCAGCGCAACTACCACCCAACCACTTCTCTCAGAGCCTCCCAAGTTCCTGGTAGGCCCGCCCCCTCCTCCTCAACACTCAGAGTGCCCGCCCCTCCCAGAGCCATTGGGCCGCCCGCACGTCTATCACGAGCCTTTCCTGCGCGCCCACCAATCAGCAACCCGTGGCATGGTCGTCGCGCTGCACGCCTGGGTGAGGTGACGCGACGGGCAGGGGGACCGACCCGCGGGGCGGGGCGCCATTGCCCTGGAGGCGGAGGCGGGACTTCCGCTCTGCGGTAGGGGCGCAGGCGGCGGGGCAGGCGGCTTGGATGGCGGTTCCGGGGGCGGGCGCCTGGGCCTGGGGGGGGTCTCGGGCGGAATGATGGGGGCGGGGTGACCGGGCGGGCGGTAAGAGGCGCGGGGCAGGCCGAGGGGCGCGGGCGTCGCGGCCGGCTGGGGCGGGCCCTGCCTTCCGGGACCCCGCGACTGCCCTGCGCCCTCCGGCCCCGTGCGGGCCCGCCCTCCGTAGACCTCGGTCCGAGCCCCCTCGCTGCTCTGAGGCCTGTCCTGCAGGTGCCGCCCCTGCAGCCTCTGCTCGCCGTCCGGGCACCCTGGGGCAGAACGGCAGTTCTGGGCCCCCTGGAGGCCTGGGCAGCGTCTGGTGGAAAACTGACCCTTCCCCACGGCGCCCATACCCCCGACTGGGCAAAGATGGGGGCCAGGCTTCCAAGCAGCCTCCATCCTGCCCGGAAGAGGGGACAACGGCAAGGTCTGGTGTCCTTGTCGTCGTCCCCCAGGACACTCACAACCTCCCTGCCATACCCAAGCCCTGCCCTCTGAGGCTGGAATGCCCCTTGGGGCTACCGGCCCTGCCCTCTGCCCCCACCCCCAGTGTCCCCACACAGCCCAGTGCCAGGGACCAGCTCTCTGAAGTCCCGCAGGCAGACAGAGTCCAGAGCCCACCTGGACAGAACCAGGCTGCACTGCCGGGCTCGCGGGCCCACATCCAGGGCAGACCCCAGCTCTGAGGAAAGCACTTTGCACATGCCTGCACACAGGTCGGGGCCCTGGGGAGGGTGAGGTGCCCTCAGGGGAGGCCGGGTGTGGGGGAGGGGGCACTTCTTGGGGCTGGGCCTGGGCCCCACTGGCAGGCTGAGCTCAGGGTAGGACTGGCGCCAGCTGGGTCCCAAAGCAGTCGGATGAGGGCTGAGCAGGCTGGCCAGGCAGGCGACCCCAGGAACACAGGTCCTCTGGGCCCAGCTGGCTCTGAGCACCACTGGTAGAGGCTGGGGCCTCACAGTGTGGACTGGACAGCAGGCGAGGGGCCCCGGGGCCTCTGAAGGCCGAGGACAGATGGGTATCTGGGAGCTTCTGCCTGCCATGATGGCAGCTGGCGTGCCCCCCACCCTCAGGAGGGCCTGAGCCCCTGCGCTGGGGCCTGCCGCCAGGGCCAGAGCCTTGCCAAAGCCAGGAGGGAGGGCCGGGTTCATTCACTCACCTGGGGACATCCTCAAGCATGAGTGCCCCTGTCTTCACCTGGACAGGCCCCTTGAGGCTGTCAAGGGAAATGGGCGGAGAAGCAGCCACAGGCCCCAGTGGCCTTGGTGGACCCAGCCCCCCAGACCAGCGCCCGAGGCAGCAGGAGGCAAAGCTAGGAGAGGGGGCTTTATTGTCACAGCAGGAGACAGAGGCAGGGCAGGCCCGGGGGCCCACAGCAGGCACTGCAGGAGAACCTGCTGGGTCGAGCCAAGTGGACACCACTGCCCTACGTGCCGAGCACAGGTGGCCCACAGTCCAGTGCTGCTGGCCAGCCTGTGAGCAGAGACCTGCGGCAGGGCCCGGGCTCAGGGCAGCCGTGGGCAGGCAGCCCTGGGCCCCAGGCCGCAGACTGCTCAGCGGGCTTTGCTGCGGCAGCAGCTAGGTAGGTGTGACAGGGCCACAGCCGCCACTCCAGAGTAGGCCCCCAGGAGGCCTGGGGCTTGCGTAGGCCCCCAGGAGGCCTGGGGCTTGGGGCCTTGAATGGGAGTGACGTGTGGTCACCCCGAGGACAGGGGGCGTGGCCTGGGAGGCGCTGCTGGCCTTGCTGGCTGTGTGGGGAGGCCTGGGGGTGGAGGGTGTGGGCTGGCGGCGCCCCTCAGTCTTGCTTGTCCCCTCTCTGCCTCCAGGGGTAGATGAGCTCCCCAAAGAAGAGCTTGCGGCACAGGGCGCCCCAGGAGTGCTGGGGGGAGTAGCCACAGCGGGGGAGGCGGTAGGCGTGGGCCACGCGGGCGTAGGGCAGGGGGTTGATCTGGGGAGACAGCGGCGTCAGCGGCAGGGCCTCCTGCGCACGACCCCACCTCGCCCCGCTGTGGTTCGGGCTGGACAGCAGCGGGGCGGAGGCTTCTGGCCAGCACAGCACGGCACCAGTCCCTGGCGCCGTCTGCGGGACACTCCTCGGTCCAGCTCTGGAGCCCTTCTACAGGGCAGCAGCCCTGCGGGAACCTCCCTCCCCTCCAGCCCATGAGCCCACCCAGGGCCCCTGGCCCGTCCACGCAGCGGAGCGGGAAGCCGGCCTCACCTGCATCAGCAGGCGGAGGGGCCTGCCAGCCTCGTGCGCCAGGACGCGGAACTTCACGCCAGCTGCGGGCAGGGGCAGGAAGGGGCGGTGAGGGCAGCCGCAGACCAGGGTCTTCCCAGGACCCCGAGGCGCCTGCTGCATCTGAGTGACCCCAACTTCTGTGTGAGGCTAACTTGGGGCACACCCAGCACCCTGGGGGACTCCCAAGCCACCAAGTCCTCCGGAAGAGGCAGGAGCTATCACCCCCCAGGTGCGCGAGGGCCGGGGGTGGGGGCACACACCGCCTGCTGGCTTGGCCTGGAGTGTGGGTGCCAGGCGTCTGGGCAGCCCGGCAGGCACAGGTGGGTGCAGCGCGCGGGAGCGCTAGTGACCACAATGGCCCATGGCCGTGCCGGGAGCCCCCACGTTCCCTGACTGTCCAAGTCTGACCAGGGCCAGCCCCTGCGCCCGCAGCATCGAGCAGGCTCCCTGGGGGGCGCGGCCAGACCATAGCTGCTCGGACAGCCAGGCGCGCAGCCCCGGGCAGAGGGAGCAGGTGCAGTGCTGACCTGTCTGGTGGCAGCCCCTAGGTGGGGGTGGAGGCATCTCCACCCACAGGCTCCAGCTCCACCCTGTTCCCCAAGAGGGCGGCAGGTACAGCCCCATGCTGCAGGGGAGCATCCCCCCAATCTGGGCTCAGGTGGGCCCGCCCCTCTCCGCACGGCCCCCCTCCCACCTCCTGCATTGCCCCACGCCCATACCCGCAAGCCGGTAGGGCCTGCAGAGTCGGAGGCCGAGCGAGTACAGCGGTAGGGAGTTGACCAGGTCCACGAGCAGGTGGGTCAGGCCTTGCACAGCAACCACCAGGAGCCGGAGCTGCAAACACGGGCAGGAGCCGGGTCAGCCGCTCGCCCACCCCTGAGGCCCTGGCACCAGGCAGCGGACCGACGTCCACCCAGGGAGGGCACCTCCTGCTACCCTCAGCACATCCCACCCCTGGCCAGGAACCAAGGCCCCTCCAGGGGCACCCAGCTGCCCCTGGGAACCAGCACACCCCCCGAAGTCCACACCCTCAGACTGCAGAGGGCAGCACGCAGGCAGGCCGCAGTGGCCGCCCCAGCCCAGAGGCCGGTGTGCCACTCACCAGAGTGAACACCAGGTAGTACAGGGCGGTGGTGGGCAGCAGGAAGACCAGGATGGTGAAGAGCAGAGTCCCGATGAACAGCTGCAGGACGGCATCAGCAGGAGCCCCTGGCGCCCGCCCCGCGCCCCTGCTGCCCGCCGTGTCCGGACCGGGATGGCACCCCAGGCAGCGGGGACGCCCAGCCAGACTGGTGCTGGGGACAGGCCCACCAAGATGGGAGCTTTGGGACCGCCAGGCAGGGCCAGTCCAATGCCGGACCCACGCGGGCCACTGCGCGGCATGGCCTGCTCTGCAGGGCGCCTGCCCGCCGGGATCGACGTTGCCCAATGGCCAGTGCGCAGGTCCTCCGCACACATCCCACACGCCAGCCCGGGGTCCGCGCGGCCACCGGCACCTCTGCCCGGCAGGCTGCAGCCCGGCGGGCCGTGTGGCTCTGAGGGTTAGGAGGCCCAGGGCTCACACCTGGTCGAGGTCATAGGAGCAGGAGTCAACCCGCTGGCGCAGGACGTTCCACTTCTTCCCCCGGAAGAGGCGCCACAGGGAGGACAGGCCGCAGACCTTCAGGCGGTACAGCCTGCGGAGGGCGCGGTCAGCCCCCACTCCGCCCCGGCCGGCGCCTGCGCCTGCACCCCCAGCTGGGCCCCGCCCCGGCCCACGCACCGCGCCCCGTAGACGTAGAAGCAGTAGATGTGGAAGGTGAGGAGGGCGAGGATGTCCGACAGGAGGGACAGGGCCACCGTCAGGCCCAGGCAGGCGGACAGACCCACGTGCCACAGGATGCGCTCGACGAAGGGGGACATGAGGTGGATGTAGCCTGGCGGGAGGGTCGGCCCTGAAGGAGGCGCAGCCAGGCAGGGGCTGGCCCCAGGGGGTGCAGGGCCTGCAGGAGGGCGGGACCGCGCCGCGGCCGCACTCACTGATCCACAGGTGGATGTGGTACAGGAAGAAGCGGCCCAACACCTGGTCCAGCGCCCGGTTCATCTTGAGCCCGGCCGGCGCCCCCATCAGCCACTGCAGAAGGTGCTGCAGCCCCTCGGCCACGCGCTGCGGGGACAGGAGGCTGCAGCTGCAGCTGCGGCTGGGAGCCCGCAGGCCGGCCGGCCGCACCCCTCCCTCGCCAGGCTTTGGACGTGGCCCCGACCCCCCAAGGGCAGCGCTGCTGTCCTTCCTGCTGGACCCAGGCCCGCGCAGACCAGCGGCACCGGGGACCAGGCTCACTGTAAGCTCCCCGTGAGCCCAGGCGCCCGCCCGCCCGCCCGCCAGCAGGGAAGGGCTGCAGTGCTAAAGGACAGTGGGGTGCGCGAGGCCAGCGGATGCAGCGCATCCAGTATCTAGACACGAGCTTGGTGGGGGGACTTCTCCAAGTCAGTGCTGGCCCAGCATGCGGGGTGGGGGTCATATGCGCGGGGCAGCCGCCCATGGGAGGCCCTGGCCTCGCGGGCGGAGGCGGCCTTCAGGCTCTCAAGCACCGGGTGGCCCCACGCGGTTGCTGGTGGGCCAGGAAGGGGAAACTGGGAGCTTGACTCGGAACCGGGCAGGTAGAGAGCGCTGCGGGAGCCCTGGGAGGTCTGCACCCCACCCTGGGAGCTGGAGTCCGAGTCAGGGGCCCCGTCCCCCCCTCGCTCACGTCCGCCGTGGGCACAAGGGCGTCGGCCAGCTGACCCAGGCGGTCCTTCCTGTGCAGCCAGGACAGCAGCGCCAGGCCCAGGGCCACGTCCAGCAGCACCGACACGAGCGCGTTGGCCTTCCTGTGGGGGGGGTGACGCCGGTGAGGGGTCGCACGGGCGCGGGGAGGGGGTGGGAGGGGCGGGGCGTGGCGGCAGCACCTCATCTGCTGGGCGGGGTCCTCGGCCCTCTGGGTGCTGAAGACCAGCCTGAGGCGCTCCAGCCGGTGCCCCAGCTGCTCGCAGGTGGAGAGCTTGCTCCAGACGAAGGACAGCGGCCACGCCCTGAGCACACTGCTGGGCGGAGGGTAGTGAGACACCGCGGGACCCCGGGGCCAGCGCCCCAGTCGCCCTGCACCTGGGCTGCCAGGCGGAGCTCCGGACTCCTCAAGCCACAGGCCGGTCTGTGTGCTGATGGCCGCAGGCAGTGGCTGGTGCATGATCACCTGGAGGGTACCTGCAGACCTGCCGCCCAGCCGGCCTGTGGTTCTCAGGGGGCAAAAGGGTGTGGAGGCCTCCAAAGCAGTGCGGGTGCCCTCAGAGTGAGGGGGTGGGGTCAGCGGCCCCTCCCCAGAGCGGCCTGCGTCCTTCGCACTGACCCAGAGCTGGGCTCCAGCAGACTTCCGAGCAGGCAGCCACCCCCAGGAAGGTCACAGCACCTGTTGCATCCCGGCCAGTGGCCAACACCTGACCCCGGGGCTAGACAGTGTTTGGGGCACAGGAGGGGCCTCTGGCCTCCCGCGTGGCCTCCAAATGCTGATGAGAGACCACCCAGCACGGTCCCGGGTGTCACCTCCCTGTAGGGGTACAGCCCCCACGCCTTGTCCCCGCATGGCGGCCCGGGGCAAAGACTGCCTTCCCCTGCCCGGGATAATACCCACCGGCAGGCGCTGGCGTTGGACACGAGGGACAGCAGGCCAGTAAGCAGCAGGCAGACAGGACCCGAGGCCCGCTTGGCCAGCTCCACGAGGATGCTGGCCTCCACACCCTCGGACTGCCAGTGGCTCAGCCGCACGGGGCCCTCGGTGAAGCGGTCGCTGTGGAAGAGGGCCTCGCCGCGAGCCACGGTGTCGAAGACCGCAGCCAGGCCGCCCGTGCTGGCCGTGGCATCACCGGCCTGGTGGCCAGGAAGGGCTGCGGGCGGGTGGAGCCGGGTCAGCAGCACCTTGCGCTGGTCGTAGAAGACCAGCATGACCTGGCAGCCACCGGGGCTGGTGGGCCCCTGCCAGCGGGTGGCGGTGCAGCCCCAGTGCTGGCCACCCCTCTCGCGGCACAGCTGCAGCCAGGGCTCATGAGGGAAGATGGCGCCCAGGCCCTCCAGGAAGGGGCCTAGGCTGTCCCCTGGACCCTGCCGGCCGTGGCACCAGGTGCCCAGCACGGCCACGCTCACCCGGCCGGCCCGCTGCACCCGGGCCAGCAGCTCCTTAAGCTGGATGGGGATGAGCGGGAAGTGGGCCACCGCCAGCACCACGGCGCTGCTCTGCCCGGGCACCCACCGGCCCACCAGCAGCCCGCTGTCCGCTGAGGCGCAGCACGTGGGAAAGAAGGCCTTGAGCACTGCCATGCCGGAAACGCTGCAAGAAAGGGCTGGCTCAGGGCGGCCTCCTGACCACAAGACTGCAGGCTGGCACAAGCGCTGGTCAAGGCCCGCAGCGCGCCAGGAGGCGCTCTTACAGGGCTGGGCTGACCGCAGCATGCCGCAGGGCCCTGGTGCCCCTTACCTTCAGGGCAGGCTCCGCCAAGGGACAGCTCTCTGGCCACAGCCCCGATGACACCGTTCCCAGCCTTTCGGCCTGGACAGCGGGCCGGGGGCGTGGTCTTCCTAGGGGAGCCTGTCCCTGCGCGGGTAGAGCCTGGGCACCGGAGCCCTCCGGACACAGCCCTCCACTTGTGGGCTGAGCACCACCCAGGCACGTCCCAGGCACAGGCCTGGGCAGCCCTGGCACATCCCGCTCTCTGGGGGAGGCCTCAGGCGCAGTCCCAGTGCTGAGGAGGCCAGGGCAGCCCCACCCAGGCTGAAAAGGGCCTCGCTGGCCAGGTGGGACCTCCCTCTCCCCAGGGACCTGAGCGCGTGAGACAGGTGCCCAAGTAGACAGCAGCCCAGGTGACCAGCTCTGGCTGGCCTTGAGGCCACCTGTGGCCAGACCTCTCCCGTTGTGAGAGAGGCACTGCGGTGGCGTGTGGACAGAGCTGTGCTGCCTGGGAAGGGCCACTGGCCACCTGTCGTCCACGGGGCTCAGTCACCCTTGCTGGGGACACCTTCTAGGAGCCGGGGATGCTGTCAGAGCCATGGCCGGAGGGAACCTCGGGCGGACAGCAGCGTGGGTGCGGGTGCTGGGCGCTGGCTGGGGCGCCCCCTGAGCGCGCCAGCCCCTGTATGCTGCGTCTGCAGCTAGCCTTCCACAGAAGCCCCTGGGAGGAGGCAGGAGAGGGGGCGGGAGCGGGGCTCTGGCTGAGCGCAGCAGGGAGAACTAAGGAGCTGCGCTGGGCCTAGCACTGCTCGCCGCGCTGCGGGATGCGGCCGAAGGATGAAAGCGGAGGCGATCGATAGCAGGCGGCGCCGGGCCGCGCGGCTCGCGCGCCTCTCGGAAGGCCGCGATGAAAGCGCCGCGCCGGGAAGCGGCGGGGGCGGCCGAGCCGCGGGGCCGGCGTCAGAGCTCGGCCCGCGGGGCGCGGCGCCGGCGTCCAGCGGTGGGCGCCCCAGGAGGCGGGTTCAGACAACAGCGGACGCGCCGGCGCCTGGGACGGCCTCGCACCGGAGAACCGCGCGGCCCCGGCCCGGCTCTCGCCCTCCGCCGCCCGCCCGCCCGCCCGCCCGCCCGCGGGGACCGCCGACCTGCCCGCAAGGTCACGGCGCCAGCGCCGCCCGCCGCTCACCGGCTGCGCCCCGGCGCCGCGCCTTCGGGCGGCGGGGTCGGGAAGGGCTGCGCGGCCGCGTCGGGCGGGCGCGTGCGGACGGCGGCGCTCACGGGCCCCAGGCCCGTCGCGGCCGCGCCGCAGGACACGGGCCCCATTTCCGCCGGCGCCGCGCGTTGCCGCGCGACGGTCCGCCCCCAAAGGCGCCCCGGCTGCCTCCGGCCCTGCCCGAGCGTTCCGCACACGCAACGTTCCGCCCGCCCGGAGTGCGCGGCCCTCTGGTGTCTCAGCCCCGCGGCGCCCCTGCCACCGGCAGTCTTGCCCCTCCAGCGCTCCCGCTCCCTCCACCCCACACGCAGCTTCTTTGTTCCCCTCAGCACCCGGCAGCGTCCCCACCCCGGACCCCCAGGCCCCAGTTCCTCCTCTGAGGGGCCCAGCGGGATTGCCCCACCCTCCGGCCAGGAGGGACCCCAGGGGGAGCCCCTCCCACTCTGGTCTGCCAAGGGGCGCCCCTTCTGCCCAGCAACGCGGGCCTCCCGCCGGAGCACACTTCACTGAACCTCTGTTGCGCCGCCAGCTGCCGGCCTGCAGGCAGCCCTTGGCCCGCCCTGCCCCCAGCCGAGTCTGGCCAGGCCTGCGACCAGCCGGCCACCAGACCCAGTGGGTCTCCCAGCGGCCGGAGGCACTCCTGGGATCTGAGCTGTGTGGTCGTCCGGCAGAGGAGGCAGGGGGCTGAGGGCGCGTGGGCCAGCCGGCCGGGCCGCCCCAGCCCCAGCCACGGGCCCCTCGCCGCTGCCCCTTACCTCTGCAGGGCCCACGCGGCTGCTGGACGCTGGCACTTGGCGCCCGGAAGGTGGGGCTCCAGGGGCACACCCATACCGCCCGCGGCTCAGATTAGGAGCTGGCTGGGCCTCTGGGAGAGCCCGTCCTGCCCGTGCTGTGGGTCAGGGCCCATGGACGTGGGTGGGTGAGCACGGGCACAGAGCTGGACGGCGGGGCCGGGCCCGGGGCAGCTGGGAGGCCAGCAGCATCAGGAGTTGGGGCATGGGCCTGACCCCCTCCCAAAACAGCCTCCTGTGACCAGCGCCCCGAGGGCCCCGGCCGCCCAAGGGGTCCTGGAATAGCTTGATGTGACCGTCCCCTGCGTCTGCCACCACCAGCCAGCCTGAGGCACACGGGCACCCCCGGGCACTGCAGGCCCGGGACAGTGGGCAGACAGGAGGCCGGCTGGGGGAGTCATCTGGCGGCTGCTTGTCCACCACAATGCTGCTGCCCACCGTGTTGGTGCACACACGGCCGGACAGCCAAAAGCGTGACCCCGGAGGCCCCAGGTGCCCAGCAGCCAGCAGGCACAGCCGACAGCTGCACGTCCCCCGCTCCTCGCTCGGCTGGGCCCACCCAGAAGGGGTCCTCCAGACCCAGCATGGAGGCCGCAGCCCATCACCAGGAGGCGGCCCAGGGCATCCACGGCCAGCCCCAGGGACCCAGCGGCCTGAAGACCCCGGCAGTGTGCTGGAGCATGGGGCAGCCCCATGGGCTGGGTCACTGGCCACCACAAGCCAGACGCCATCACGGCCATGTGCTCCGGCACAGAGACCAGCCCGGCCCGAGCAGGGCAGGCGGCGGGTGGGGGTCCTCCAGGTCCAGCACGTGGACGCAGGGCGCAGCCCCCGCCATCAGGCCATCGGGGAGCCATGCAGTTTGGGAGACCCTGTCCCTGTGGGGCTGGATCCGCCCGAGAGCCGGGGCTGTGGGGCACAGCGGGGCCTGGGCTTTGTGGCAGCTGGTCACTGCGGGGCAGCGCGGGAGGCCAGCGAGAACCCCGCAGCCCTGCAGAGGTCCAACGCAAGGCCCCGCCGTCCAGCAGCAGCCCGAGCCCTGCGTGCGGCTGGCCTCCGCAGACGGGCGGCCCAGGGCAGCTGGCCGGAGCCAGTGGCGCCTCGGCCGCAGGTCCTGGCCAGCACCCAGGGTGCACAGCCCCGGGGCGGTCTGCTGGGATGGGCGTGGGGAAGCAGTGGGCAAACCTGTGGCCGGGGGCCCCACCTTCCTGCAGGGACCCTTCTTGGGGCAGCCCCCGCAGCGCCTCAGCCCCGGCCGCCCTCCTGCCCCCGCCAGAGAGGAGGGTCCCTACCTGGCCACCAGGCAGCAGCTCTGGCTCTGCAGTCGGAGCCTGGGGGAGGGGTGGGGCCGGGCAGCGGGCCACGTGGCCACCGAGCCACGACGGGGGCTCCCCTGCTGCCGTGACCCCCCCCCCGGCCTTTGCACCGCCTCTGGGCCATTCTTCCCCGGTGGCTGTGACTGGACACCACTCGGGCACCTAGGAGGGCCCAATCCCCAGCGAGGACCCCCAGGCAGTCCCCCAACCCCAGGGAGGCCCCCACCTTTTGGTGTCAGGCCATCAGGACCAGCTGCCCAAAGGGACCGGGCAGGCTGGACCGACGAGCCCCGCCCCAAGCAGGCGCAGGTCAGGGCCCGGGGGCTGCCTGCTGCTGGGAGACCTCCCAGGGCTGGGCTGGCTGGAGCATGGGGCCCCCGGCGGGCAGGCGGTGCCGACTGGCCCTGAGCCTGCAGCGGAGCTGTGTGCGCTCCCCTGCGGCCCCACCTCCCTGCCCAGGCCCTAGAAGGGGGCGCACACGCGGGCGGGCCCCCGCAGACCCCGACACCTCCGCCCGACCCCGGCCAGCCGGCCAGCCCCCCCGCCACGGGGCCTCGAGGGGCTGGCCCCGATGCTATCGGCCATCGCCAGGGCTGCTTAATGGGGCGGCTCCTGCTGTGGCTGGTGTGGCCCAGCTGGCCGGCCAGGTGCAGGCAGGGGGCACCGCGGGCGCTCCCCCCGCCCCGCTTGGGCCCCGCTCCACGCAGGAGGCAGCGAGCTGTGAAGGCCAGAGGCGCCTGTCCTGCAGGCAGCCCTGCCACGGACACAGGCCGGGGCTGGGCCGCCCAGGTGTGGTCGAGGCGAGGGCCACCCGCGGGCAGTCCGGCCACCAACCCCGTGCCCACCCACCCCGGCGGCCCTCGGAGGCAGAGGGTGGACGCGGGCGGGCAGGCTCGCGAGCCCAGGGAAGAGGCCACACGCGTGTGGGGCGGCTTCTGCTTTACTGTGACGCTCTGCGGTCAGCGGGGCCCCAGGGCAGTGCCGGGGGGTCAGTGCCAGGTGGGGTGGGGGGGCCGGGCTGGGCATCAGGCGGCTCCCCGGGGCTGCGCGGGCCGGGGACAGCCTCGGGAGTCCAGCCACGGCCAGGCGGGAGGCCGGGGGGCGGGACGCTGGAGTCGGCCTCGCACTTGGTGGTGTGGCCAGGGAGGAGGCCGGCCGGCCCGTGGGCCCCCGCGGGCGGGCGTCTCACAGAGAGGTCGAGGGGCGCGTCCGGCGGCCGGGCGACCTGCTCCAGCGCCTGGTGGATGGACCGCAGCTCCTGGCGGATCTTGCCCAGCTGCTCCCGCAGGGGCCGTGGAGCCAGGTGCCGCTCCAGCAGGGTGTCGTCCCCAAGTGCCCGCGTCAGGTCCTCACCCACGAGCCCCTGGCCCCCCGGGGCCAGGCGCTGCAGCCGGGGCGGTGGCACTGAGCGGCCGGGGGCCCCGGGGTCAGCGGGCTGCTCCATGTCAGGCCAGAGCCCCGCAGAGGGGTCAGGCTGCAGGCTGCAGGGCAGAGGCCGGTCAGGGGCCTGGCCCGACCCCACCCTTTCCCACCACCACCAGCCGCCACCCTGGCGGCAACTGCCACGCCGGCCTTGGTCCTCCCCCACGGCCTGAGCAACCACCGCGGCGGAGCCCCGCAAGGGGTCCTGTCCCCCGCCGCCCCGCCGCCAGGAGCCTTGGCCACCCACCTGCTCTGGAGACCGGGCCTTGCTACGCTGCGTGGGGACTTCTGGGGCTGCGGCCTACTTCCAGGGCGCAGCTTCCTTGTGGGGCCGCCCTGAGAATCCCACTCCAGTGCCCTCTCCTGTCCTGAGTGCCTGGGGGAGCCCCGCAGCCAGGGCACCCCCAGCCCAGGGACCAGTGCCCCGGGGGGCACCTGGGGCGGGGGCGGGGGCTTGGCAGGGCCCGGCACCCCCAGAGCAGGCTCCAGCAGCAGGGGGTAGTACAGGCGGGGGGCCAGGGCGGGGCGCACCTGGGGCTGGGGGGCGGGACAGGCAGCGCCCGGGGGCAGCAGGGGCCCGGCGGAGGCCAGGAAGGGCACGTGGGCAGCAGCGGCCAGTGAGGGCCCCAGGTAGGAGAAGAGCCGAGTGCCCAGAGGGTGGCTGATGCCCAGCAGGGGCAGGTGCAGGCCTGGGGCCTCGGGGGCCCCGGCCGGGGCGGGTGGCGGGTAGCAGGGGGCGCTGCCCTTGGGGGCCGCCTCCGTCCTGGGGTCCCTCCCTGGCATCGGCTTCCAGGACTCGGCCAGGAGCCCGCCTCTGGCCACCGGGGTGGGTGGGCGTGGGGCCGGGCCGGGCGCGGTGCCGTGGTCAGCCAGGCGCAGGGCGCTGGGCCGGCCACCGGGGCCTTGGGGGCGCTCGGGGGTGGGGGCGCGGCTCCTTGTGCTGGCCTGGGCGCGGCGGCAGCCCCAGTCGGGGGCGTCGAGCAGCAGCGAGAGCGAGTCTTTGCACAGGCTGTACTTCATGTGGTTGTACAGGTGCGACTTCTCCAGGCAGGTGAAGGGGCACTGGAAGCACTTGTAGTTGTAGGGCTTGCCCCAGGGCCGCGGGATGTAGTGTGGCTTCTTGGGCTTCCGCGCCCGCCGGGCGCCCGCGCCCGCCTCCTGGGACATGGCGGCCGGCGCGGGGCGGCGCCACCTGCGGGCAGAGGCTCGCTTAGTCCCTTCGGCCGGCTTCCTGCGCCTCGCCCACGCGCCGGGCTCCTGCCGGTCGCTGGGACCCCTGCCCCTGAGGCCCCGGCCCTCCGCCCACATGCGGCCCTCAGCTCTGCCCACGTGCTCTGGCGCTGGCCACTGCATCAGCGCTGGGTGTCCCTCCAAGAATGGGGTCTGGGGCCTCCCCGGTGGCGCAGTGGGTTGAGCAGCGCGCTAGGAGGCAGACCGCAGCCCCTGCAGCGCGAGTTCGATCCTTGCCGCCGGCCAGGGGTGACCCCAGGGCGCAGCGGACCTCTCCTGCCTCCCGCTGCCCCTCAGCCGTGTGTTTCAGTCAGTCTGCCTGTTCTGCTCCCGCTCTGTCTCTGGTGAATCCTCTCACCCCCAACCTCTGGCCTGTACCCCAGCTGTTGTATGCACAAGTAAGTAAATCTTTAAAAAAAAAAAAAAAGAATGAGGTCTAAGTGGGCGCCCGGGTTGCCGGGCTGCTCGCCCTGACCCTGCGCCAGCGGGACCCAGCAGCGCCCATCGCTGCGCATGCGGAGTGGCCCGAAGGCCCCGCACGAGGGACCTCCCCGCACCCGGCAGGCTGCGGTGGGCGGGGTCCAGCGCTGAGACTCACGGAGGAGGGGCTGCGCCGTGCATGGGTGGCCGTGGCAGGCCGCCCCGCTCTGAGGGGCTCTGGAGGCCTCTGGGGCACCCGGCCTCCCCAGGACGCGGGCTGGGGGCGTGTCCTCACAGCCCAGCCGCCACGCGCCACCTGCTCAGCCTGGCTCCATCTGGGTGGCTCCAGGCAGGTCAGCGGCCGAGCTTGGCCAAGACCCCCCTCCCCGCGCTGCTCCCTCGCCCGCTCGCAAGCCGCAAGCCGCCCGGGCTCCATCTGGGCCGCCACCTGGGCCGTGCGCGCCCCAGTGCGCCCGGGCTGGCACGCGCCGTGTGCCAGGCTCGCGACCCCCGCTATGCTCCGCAGGGGCAGGCCGGCACCATCGTTGCCTCGGGTGCCCACACTCAGGCTGGAGCGACCACTGCAGGCCCGCCCATGTAGGCCCAGGACCCCCCACATAGGCCGGAGGGCGCCGCTCCCGCACGGGGCAGCGCTGGGCAGCTGGGCAGGGCTCCCCGGCGGCAGCTCTGCGCCCAGCGGGCAGTGGAATCGGCCGCCCAGCCCTCGGCAGACGGGCATCGCAGGAGGGCCAGGGCGCGGGGCAGGCAGGTGCCTGCTACGTGGGCTCCTGCCCCAGACACAGGGCTCCGGAGGGGCTGGAAGGAGGGCTGGCTAGGGAGGGCCCAGGCCCAGACTGCTGGCTGGGGGGGCCGACGCAGACCCCCGCCCCACCCCCGCGCAGATGACAAATGGGCGTGTGCTCCCAAGACAGGCGCCTGCCGAGGACATCGATCACCCGGCCCTGGGAGCCACACAGCTGCGCCGCCTGGTGCCACCGCCCGCCCGTCTCCCCGTGGCCGCTGGACTGGGGGCGCCTCCCCACCCGGCACAGGGTGGGCCCCCACCTGCCATGCTTCAGTTCAGTCACCTGTGAGGGGTCCCGTCGGGAAGTCACGCGGCAGCTGCTGGCCCCAAGGACACCCAGAGGATACCCCCAAACCACCGGACACACTTGTGCAAAGCAGGAGGCACCCCAGACACCAGCCTGCGCCTACCACCCAAAGTCACCTTCCTCTTCCAGCTGAGTTCCCTGCAGCCTGCACCCCGGAGCCTGGGCGCCTCTGGGAAGGGCTGGCGCCAGGCCAGGAGCAGGACACCCTGCCCAGGGTGGATGAGGGGACACTCCTGCCTGGGCCACCGGGCAGCCACCAGGAGGTCCAGCGCACCCAGACCCCAGGCCCTTGGGCCCTGGAGCGCATCCCACTGGGCGTGGTGCAGAGAGAAGGACCGGGTTCCTCCTCCTGCAGGCTGAGACCCCACCTCCCTCCCCCTCCCCTCCGGACCCGAGCCCCAGAAGGCCGGTGGCAGTGCCGGCTGGACCTGGCGAAATAGGGGCTGGGCCGACACGCCCCCGCCCAGACAGATGCGCCCCGCGCCCCTGCTCAGCCGCGGCCCCAAACTTGGCTGGACGTGCTGCCGCCCGCGCCCGCCTTACCTGCGCTGTGGCCCCGGAGCCTGTGGCGCCCGCACTGGTGCTTGGCCCCAGGACCAGGCGGAAACTTCCCGCCCCCGCCCCGCCCGGCGCCAGGGCGACCGCGACCCCGCAGGACCGGCTGGGCCCTCGGGACGGCCGCGCGGGCGCCCGTGGGGGACACTGAGGCTGGGCGCTGGCAGCCGCCCCCCGCGGCGTCGCGGCCACTCGCTCGGCAGCGACTTCCCGAAGCCGCCGCCGCCGACCGAGTCCCCCCCGACGCCGATTCGCGCTCACCCAAGTTGGCGGCAGCGGCTGGCGCGCGTGCGCCACGGCGCCGGGCTGCGGGGGGCGCTGCGACCGCGGGGCGGCCGGCGCGAAGGGGCGCGCGAGCGCGCTCTCCCCGGCTCCCCCGGGCTCCCCTCCGCCTGCCGCAGCCGCCCCGGGCCCCCCTTACCCGCCTGGCGGGCCGGGACCCCTCCGCGGCCCCCTCGTCCGGCGACTCAGGCGTCCCGCGGCCCTGCCGCTGCTGAGAGGAGCCAGCCCGCGGGAGGCGCAGGTGCGCGGCCCCCGCGGGGCTCCTGGTGCCGCCCCGCCCGCCCGCCGCCTGCGGGCTGCTGCGGGGCGCAGAGACGGCCAGGTCTCCCGGGGTCCGCGGCTGTGACGGGGTGTCAGCCGGGCGTAGGGAGCTGGGCGCAGGGAGCCGCGCCAGCCTCCATCCGGCAGAGCAGGGCTCTGGCCCTGACAGCCGCTGTCCACAGCCAGCGCCCAGGGGCTAAGCCGGGGCAGGGTTGTCTGGGGCAGTCAGCCTGGGGGGCAGAGGGCAGGGCCGGCCCAGGTCTCCCTGCCTGGCGCCTGTGCACGGCCACAGGGGTTGCCTCGAGAAGGGACCGGCCACCCCGCCCCACGGGCAGCATGGGGCCCCTGCCAGCCCCCTGGGAGGACCTGGGTGGTGAGGGGCCCCCATCCCGGCCCGGCAGTGCAACACCCCCACCCGCAGGCCTAGCAAGGCGCCACCTGGCCCTCCCAGTCCTGCCCCTCATTTCTCACCTGGGTGGGAGCGGAAACTGACTGGCCAGCTCCACCAGACCCTGGCGTGGGCCTGATCCACCTCCCGGGCAGGCTCTGCCCTGTCCAGGGCAGATGCCATAATGCAGGGAGCAGGTTTGGGGGCTCTGAGGCCCTGCCAGCTCAGCCAGTTGCCCTGGGGCACCTTGCGGAGGGAGGGGGCACCCTCTGGGACCCACCCACAGACAGGGCAGCCTGTGGGGAGTCCAGACCCCGAGCCCCCAAACTGGGCCTCAGCTGCCCACCTGCACAGGACGGGGCAGGCCAGGACGCGGCTGTGGACACAGGTGACCTGGCCTCTGGTCAGCCGAAGCCATCTCTGAGCGCTGGGCCCGGGGCACCAGGGGGCCTGCAGGGCTGGGGGTGGGAGGCCATGGTGGGGGCGCAGCCTGGCCCAGCTGACCAGCTGACCGTGCAGGCGGCCTCAGGCAGAGACAGCTCCGAGGCCGTCATGCCGGCCGCCTGTGGGCAGTGTGGGCCAGCCTGCAGCGCACGCCCGGATGTGCACAGCCCCACTGCAGGCCAGCCCGGAGCCGGGCGGGGCTGCCGGCATGGGCTGGGGCGCGGGAGGGAGGCTGGGGGAGCTGAGCGCAGCGGGAGCCTGTGGCCTGACGGCGCGTGCTCAGGGACCCTGCCCACCGGGCCCTGGCACCTGCCCGCCACCCACGGCCACACTGGCCCTGAGCCCGCCTGTGTAGGTGGGTGTGCGCAGGTGCCTGCCTTCTCTCCTGGGGTGCCTGGGCAGGCTCAGACCCTGCCCTCCCGCTCCCAGATGGCCAGTCTCTGCATGGCCCTGGGGCCTGCCTGACCTCCACTGTGCTGCGGCCTGGGCAGACAGGGCAGCGGAATGGCCTGGCCGCAGTCCCTCCCCTGTGTTCACACAGCTCTTGCTAGGAGGGTGCGGGGGTTGCCCAGTGGACAGAGAATGGGTTGACCCAGGCACAGTGGATCCAGGCACCTGCCTCATCCTCCTCCTGGCCAGTGGGGCCTCAGGGGCTGCAGGGCTGCAGGCTCTGGGCCTGGGGCTGCCTGGGAAGCGCGAGGGGTGGCGTGTGGGCGGGGCATGGAGCGGGTGGCCCCTGGCCCGCCCCCTCGGGTGCGGGCGCTGCTCCGGGTCCAGCCAGCCTGAAAGTAGGCGGCAGCGCCTTCCTGGTGGCCAGGCGGTGTGGCCGAGGCCGAGGGCTGACAGCAGCCATATGTCGGGAAAGGAGCTGCGCGCCCTCCGCGGCCCCGGGCACCCGCGCCCGGCCTGTCACACGCGATTTTCCCCGCCTGAGTGGCAGGCGGCCGGCGGGTCACGGTGCTTCCGCGCGGGGCAGGCGCGGTCGCTGCTGGAGACCCGTCCAGCATCAGGCTCGGCGCCTGCACTGGCGGCCCCTAGGGCGGGTCCTGGCCGCTGGCGGTCGCTGCCCGGGGTGGGTGCAGGGCCAGCGCGGCGGCGGGCCGCCCCGAGCTGTGCAGGCGGTGGGAGCCGCGCTAATTTGTACACTAAGTGCTTCTGACAGGGCAGTTCCGGGCAGCTCCACGCGGGGGCTCGGCCACCCGCGCCGGGAGCGGGCAGCAGCTGCCAGGCGCCTGGGCCCCGGTGGCCCCTGCAGCCCCGAATCTGCCCAACCGCGGCCGGGGTGCTTGGTGGGGGAGGCGGGTCTCCGGCCCTTACTGCAGGTGGGCCCCCCAGGAGGCCCTGACCCCGGCCCAGCCTTCACCTGGGCCCCTCTAAAGGCTGGGGGTGGTCTGAGTCCCGCACTCAGAGGCTGACCTGGGGTCTCCTGTGCACACCCTGTGCCTCCTGGGCTGGGGAACCCGACCCCCTCTCTCCCCTTCCCTGCTGGAGCCCCCGCGGCGGCTGGGATGGGGGTCCCTGCTGGGGTGGGGGGTCCCTCCCAGACAAGGGCACACACGCAGCCCCTGGCCTGAGGGGGAGCCCCTGCCCAGCCCCAGCGGCTTCAAGCCGGGGTCCAGAGGCCGGTGCAGACCAGGGGCCTCAGCGCCGCCCGCGGGGAGGGGAAGGTGCGGCCAGCAGGCGGCGTCTGGGGAACAGAGGAGCTGTGCCCGCTCCGCCGCCCGAGGCCCGCCCCGAGCCAGCTCTGCTGGTGACTTAATTGCGCTCGCTCGCTCCCCGCTCCCCCGCGGGGGGTCCCCCCCCAGCCCGAGCCGCCGCTGCCCTGCCCTCCGCTCGACCACCGCCCTCTGACCACCGCCCTCCTCTGGACCACCGGGCGGGTGGGGGCGAGCCCGAGGGACCCCGGGACCCGCTGTCCAAGCTGGCCGCGGGCAGGCAGGGAAGAGGCGGGCGCAAAACAGAACACTTTTATTTGGTCCTTCAGAGCCTGAGTCTGTAAACCGCCCGACGTCCACGGGCCTGGCCGTCGATAAAATAGCCTCTGTCAGAAGAGCTGGTCCTATTTACAGGGTTAAAAATATTCACAGCTCAGAGAAAAAGGAAATAAAAAGGGCCCAGGAGGGCGGAGCCCGCGCCCCAGGCGAGCCAGGGAGGCGCCCCAGCTGTGCGGGCAGGGCTGTCGGGCCTGGCCCCCTGGCCCCAGCGCGAGCCGCAGGCGGCCACCACACCGGGCATGGCTTCGGGCCTGTGGACCCCAGGAATTGCATAGTGTCGCCGGGGGTGTCGGGGGCCCCCAGCCCGCGGTCACCAAGCACCTGCCTCCTGGGGTGCGATGCTGGGACTCCAGGGACCCCTGCTGGTCCTGTCCCTGCTCACTGGGCACCCCGGCCTCGCGCCCCCACAGGGGTGGTCCTATTCTCGCCAAGGGTCCCGACCTCCAACCCCCACAAGGGGGTGGTCCCTGCTGACTGGTCCGGCCTCAAGGCCCCACAGGGGTGGTCCTGCTCTCACCCCAGGGCGCTGCCCCCCACCTCAGGGGTGGCCCTGCCCACGGGGCCCGCGTGGCCGCCCAGATTTGGTTCTGCGAAGGGAGCGCTGGCCGCCCTGCGGGGTGCTGGGGTGGCCAGCACAGGGCCACTCGGGCCAGAGACTGATTCGAGGTATTCTGCTGGGTGGCCGGGAGACCCTGGCCAGGAGGGGTCCAGGCAGCGGCCTCCGAGGCGGCTCCTGGGGTCCTGAGATTCTGGCTCAAGCGAGCCCTGTCCGGGGCTCCCCCATAAAGTGCGTGCGGGGTGGGCAGTGACGGCGGTCACAGTGGCCGAGGGCCGTGCAGGCCGGCCACCTCGGGCGTGAGCGGGGGGCTGTGGGTGCCCCGAGAGTTCGTCCAGTCGCTGAGGATGGCCTGGGCGGCCTTGCGGTGTGCCAGGCGGTGCGTGATGGAGAAGCCGGCGTTGCCTTCGAGCTGCGACAGGATCACCAGGACCTGCCTGGGGGACGCAGCCAGTGAGGGCCGCAGTCCGTGCGCGGGGTGGGCCGGCCTGTGGGCCTGGTCTACAGGAAACTGGGCTGTGCCCGCGGGCCGGGCGGGGGCACCTGGGTGGGGGCGGAGTGCATGTGTGTGGGAGCGGAGAGAACGGGGCGGGGCAAGCAGTTGGGGTGGTGGAGGGCGGGAACGGGGCGGGGCGCACATATAGGGGTGGGGTCTTGGGGCAGGCCTGCGGGGGAGGGAGCAGGGAGAAACGGGGTGGGGCGCACCTGTGCAGGGGTGGAACGCTGTCCTGCGTGCGTAGGCTGCCACGGGTGGACACCACGTTGAAGCTGTCCGAGCAGTCGCACTGGACGTGCAGGTAGGCCTTGGGGTGGCGGTTCTCCACGACCACGATGAGCCCCGCCCAGCCGTGCGTCAGGTAGTAGCAGGTCATGCCCTCGCGGCCCTGGCACATGGCGCGGTGAGCGCAGCAGCCGGGGTCTCGGCCAGCCCCAGCCCCGGCCTCCCTCGGCCGCACCCACCTCGTGCCGTTCCCCGCGGCTCTCCGTTAGCAGGATGATGGCGTCGGCCAGCGTGGTGGACTGGGCGGCCACCGGCTCCACCATGACCAGCCTCGAGCTGTACACAGCCAGCACGTGGCCAGGCGGCTCTGGGGGGCACGGTGGGTCGCCGGCCGGGGGACTGGAGGCTGCGGGGGTGGGGCAGTGAGCGGAGGTGGCGGGGGCTGTGGGCTCAGAGGGCGCGGCGGGGCGGGGCGCAGCGGGGCTCACCCGGAGCTGCGGCCGCCGAGGGCGCGGTGGCCCAGTGGTTGAAGGCGCAGCATACCACCGCGTACTCGCCCGGTTCCAGCATCACGTCGCAGCCCACGAACTTCTTGACGGCACGCTTGCTGTGGGCCAGTAGGCGGCCCAAGCTCAGGCGGCCGCCGCTGCCGAAGGAGGCCCGGAAAACCAGCACACACAAGTCCAGCAGATGGCCGTCTGCGGAGTCCACCCGCCTGGGGGTGGAGACCACGCTGTCACGCGAGCCGGCCAGGCAGCTGTGGGCGCGGCCGCCAGCACCCATCCAGCAACACCCACCTGCCGCCCTCCTGGAAGAGCGCGAACTCCAGCGAGGCGCGCTCCAGCACGGTCAGCGCCGTCACACCCACAGGCCCGCGCGCCGAGCTGGGGAAGCAGCCCTGCACCCGCACCTCCTGCCAGTCTGAGTGCACCTTGCAGATGTCCACAGCGTCGAAGTACCTGGGCGGAGAACCGGCGCAGTTCCGTGGAGGCCGCGGCCACTGCCCTTGCCCGCCCCTGCCCCCGCAGTGCTGGGAGCCCTGGGCCTGCTGTCCCAGAGGACATGGCCAGGGGGCGCCAGCGAGGGCCCACCTCGCCCCGCCCTCTGGGGCGGCCGCACCTGATGAAGTCGCTGTACTCCATCCAGAAGACACCCTCGCTGCTGCCCAGCGGCATGAGCTCGCTGCGCAGGTGTCCAGGCCAGTGCGGCCACTCGTCCGACCAGCTGCCATTCCAAGAGAAGCGGCCCCACGGGTTCCGGAGGCGCAGCAGCCTGCAGACCGCGGAGATGAGGCCATGCCCCGCGCCCCGCGCCCCGCGCCCCGCGCCCCGCGCCCACCTGGAGCCCTGCACGTCCCGCACGTCCAGGACGGAGTAGGCGTGGCGTGGCCGCAGGCCCAGGCTCTCGTAGGCCGCGTCGTCCACCTTCATGTTGCCGCCCCCGCAGGAGGCACCCATGAGGAACCTGTGGGCAGAGCGCCTACTGACCGGGCTGGTCCCGCCTGC
This sequence comes from Galemys pyrenaicus, assembly GCA_019455555.1. Classification (NCBI taxonomy): domain Eukaryota; kingdom Metazoa; phylum Chordata; class Mammalia; order Eulipotyphla; family Talpidae; genus Galemys; species Galemys pyrenaicus. The sequence goes on along the minus strand of JAGFMF010012160.1, from coordinate 10,272 downwards.
CTGGGGCCGGGGAGGGCCCGGGGCCGCACGGAGCCGAGTGCCGGAAGGCCTCCCCCGCGGCCACCCGCATGTGCGAGGACCAGGGCCTGCTGCCCCCGCTCAAGCTGCAGGGCTGTCTGCCTGGGAAATGGGGGTGTGCCAGGGCACAGAGACCCGGCCCCAAGTCCCTGGGAGTGGCTCCACGCGGGCATGGCTGTCACCAAAGGCCCAGGCAGGCGTGGGAGGGAGCCAAGGGGTCAGCGGAGGGCTCTCCTGAGGGGGCAGGGCAGGACCGCTGCCCGGCCCCTCCCACTGCCCTGGGTGTGGCCACCCGCTCCCTTGAGCCCAGGGCGTGGGGGGCCCTTACCCCGCCTCCTTAGAGCTTAGCATCTTGGCCCAGATGAGGTCGGTGTCCACCGGGTCCTCGCGGGGGTTGGTGGAGCTGACCTGAAGCGCCAGGCTCTCGCAGGGCGCGCCGGTGAGCGTGGCCAGGCCTTCGATGGCGCGGCCTGCCTGGAGGGCGAAGTAGGAGCCGTGCAGCTTGGCCAGCGCCTTCTCGATGAGGGCCACCCACAGCTGCCTGCGCTGCGCCTGCAGAGCGAGCGGGGTGAGCGGGTGAGGCGCCCCCGCCCCGCCCCCCCGCGGCGCGCACCTGCGAGAAGAGCAGGAAGCCGGCCTCGTCGCACGGCAGCATGTCGTCCACCAGCACCGTGGTCCACGTGCCGTCCTTGCACAGCCGCACCTGGTAGGCGCCCTCAGCACACAGGCTGCGCGTGACCATCACCCGCTCCACCAGGTCCGGCCGCTCGGCCAGCACCGCCAGCGCGCTCAGGAACCTGCGGGGCGCGTGTCAGCAGGCAGCATCCCCAGCCCCCCCCCCCCCCCCCCCCCCCCCCCCCCCCCCCCCCCCCCNTCCCCAGCCCCGCCCCCCCCCCCCCCCTGCCCGCGCCCTACCAGCAGTTCCCCAGCAGCCCCTGCAGGATGTCTGAGGGCCGGAGTGTGTGGAACACGGACCAGGAGGTGCCATGGTCCCGGAAAACGGCACAGTTGATCTCGTGGGGACGCAGCCACTGTCTCACCCGCTGCTGGACACTGTCCCCCGCAGGAAAGCCCACAGACGCAGGCCCTGGGGGAAAGCTGTCGTCCACGAAGCTCACGCGGTTCTGCAGGGCCAACACCGCACACTCAGGCCTGCGGCCGCCACCCAAAACTACCCGCAGTGGCCTGGGCCCTGGGAGGGAGGGCACGCGCACAGCTAGGGAGGTTCGGGGCACGGGCGGCGGATGGGGTGAGGGCCTGGTGTGACCCAGAGAGGCGTCCCCACCCCCCCATCGTGCTATATGCCTGGGGGGATGGGGGTGTGCCGGGCACAGGAGGTGCGCTGGGCGGACGCACCTCCCGGCAGAAGGCCACGATGTTCTCCCAGAGCGCCTTGGCCTCGCCCTCGTCCGTGCGCCGCCGCTGCTCCACGTGCACGCTCTCGCGCCGACGCAGGGGCGCGCCCCGCCGCGGGGCCGCCAGGCCCTGGGGCGTGTGGCAGGCGGCGCAGTGCTGCGTGCGGGGCGCGTTGAGGAGCGTGCAGGCCGGGCAGGCCCAGGCCGCGGGGCGCTCCGGGCCGCGGGCGGGGGGCGGGCTGAGCTCCGGGAAGCCGTGCAGCTTGGAGCAGCCGCAGGCTGAGCACCGCGGCGCCGCCGTGGGGTTCCTGAGTGTGCACTTGGCGCACGACCAGGTGGTGAAGTCGGGGCTGGAAGGGCTGGCCGGCGTGTAGCGCACTGTGTCCCCCGCCAGGTCGATGACGTCGCTGCCCGGCGCGGGGCTGCAGGCCTCGGAGCGCGCGGGGCTGGCCGGGCCGGGGCCGCACCTGTGTGGCGTGGGCACCCCGTCGCCGGCCGCCTCTTCCTCCAGCAGGCTTAGCCGCTTGCCGGACAGCAGCTCGGCCAGGCGGCAGGCGCTGGCCGCAGGCCGCCCGGGGGCTTGGGGGAGCGCCCTGGGTCCCGCGGGGGGCGCGGCCTCAGGCACAGGCGGCTGCAGCTGGGGGGGGACTTCCCGGCGGCTGCGAGGCACGGGGTGGTTCTGCAGGGTGGGTGAGAAGGGGCCGAAGGGCCCCCGAGCAGGCTCCTGGCCCGGGGTGGCGGGCGGGTCGGCCTCGGCCCCCTCCCCCGGCTGCAGCGGGACGGGCATGATGGGGAAGCCGGCGGGGGCCACGACCTCGGGGACCACCAGGGCCTCGGGTGGGATCCTGGGCAGGGACAGCTTCCGGGGCCCCCCGCAGGCGGAGCAGGAGCTGGCCACTGGTGTGTTGAGCAGTGTGCAGCGGGCGCAGGCCCAGCCGCCGGCCGGCTGCGCGGCGGCTGCCTCCCCGGGGCGCCCCCTGGCGGGCTCCTCCGGCCTGGCTGTCTGCGCCGGGCCTGCCTTGTCGGGGCCGCTGCCCGGGGGCTCTGGAGGGCCGGCGGGGGGCCTGGGCAGGGCTCCGTTGACGGAGGGCAGCAGGGCGGGCCCGGGAGCCGGCTCAGGCGCGAAGCCGCACACCTCGCAGGCCGCCCGGCCCAGGAGGTTCCGGAAGGTGCAGCGGGCGCAGGGCCATTTCTGCTCCTCCACGCTGAGCCGCAGGATCTGGTCCAGGTCGGGCTGCTGTCGCGGGGCCTCGCAGATGGAGCATTGGCGCCGGCCCGCCGTGTTCAGGAAGGTGCAGCGCGCACAGGGCCACTCCGAGGCGGCCGCCATGGACCCGGGCGGGGGCGTGCGGCTGGAAGGAGAGGCCGCATCAGGGGCCGCGCCAACCCACGCCCCCTAGGGGCCCAGGACTGAGCGTCCAGGAGGAGGAGGGCACTGGCCACACCGCGTCCTGCTCGGCCCTGCTTCTCCAGGAGCCGGCACAGGCACACCGCAGGCAGGCGTCGCCCGGGCGTCCGGCAGGTGCTCTGAGACTGGACGCAGCCTGGCTGGGGACACAGACAGCCAGGCAGCCAGAGAGCAGCCCCAACGCCCCAACCGCAGGGTCACAGGTCAGCCCTTGGGGTCGAAGAACCCCTGCATGAGCCCAGTCATTTTTTTTGCAGAAACAGGAAGAGCTGACTTTAAAATTCCTACTAGGCTGCCAGGGCCCCAGCAGCCCTTGAGCACGAGGCACAGACTTGAATTCAGGACACTTCCTGGCTCAAAACATAGCGCAAAGCTATGGCCACCAAAGCGACGTGGCGCCAGCGGAAGGCGAGGCTGTCGGCTGTGGACTGGGCGGCAGGCTGGAGGGCCCCTGGGGGCCAGCGGGCGTGCAGAGGGCGCGGGGCCACGCTTGGGGCCGGTGCTGGGCAACGGGGCGTCGGCGCCCGGCACACGCAGGGCCACGCGGCGGCTGTGGCCATGACCAATGGCACAGCTGACCGGCACCAGCGGGGGCCGTTCCCAGCGGCACCCCAAGGGCACAGAGGCAGATCACAGACTGCCCAACGCCCCTTCTGCGCCAGGACGTCGCCGAGGAAGTGGGCGAAGGACCCAGAGAGCAGAAAAGCGCCGGCCGGCGTCCTGTCTCCACATCTGTCCAGTCCCGCGACCTGCATGCGGCCAGAGACGCGCCCTGGGGTCATGTGCGGTGGCGGGGCACTGCCCGGCACCCTGTGCCTGGAGCCCAGCCATGGCGGTCAGAGCCTGCCGGCCCCCGGCCGCGGCTCCTCAGTGCCCAACGGGGTAACCCACGGCCCAGCAGGTCCGCTGGACGCGGAGCGGGGCCACGGGAGGGTCGCGCCGTGGGGCGTCCCGCACAGCCCAGCCAGAGGCCAGGACGCGCTGGGGCTGCCCTGTCCCACGAGACGACCGTTCCGCGCGCAGGGCGGGCGAGGCTGTGGGCCCCGGGCCGCAGGGGGGGGCTGGCTCTCTGGTTTCTGGGGACTCCCAGGCAGGGCCCCAGTCCTGCCAGTGCCCTCCTGCCATTGTCTCCCCGGAGTGCCGGCGGCAGCCACAGGGATGCCCACGCAGCGTGGAGAACAGCTGCACAGGGGCAGCTGGAGGAGGGGTCTGGCCAGGGCGGACCGCTCAAAGCAGTGCAGCAAGAGCGGCTGCTGCCCCAGCGGGCACAGGGCGAGTGCAGGCCCTGCGGTCAGGGAGAGCGGCCCCTTCCAGAAGCAGAGCCCGGTGGCCACGGGGAGTCGGGGGTACGCCAGTCTCGGCTGGGCCTCCTGCCCGTGCAGAGCAGGGCCCACAGCTCGCGAGTTAGGGTCAGCAGTGCGGCTGGCTGTCCCTGCCCTTTGCCCCGCACTGGCCCGTGGCCGCAGCTCCTGGGCGGAGCCCTGGCCTTGGGGAGCACCAGCGCTGGCCGGAGTAACGGGAGCAGGCTGCAGGCCACGCCGGGCTGGGCCGGACACTGCAGGCCACGCCCACCTGGCCCCAGGACCACCGGTGCCCCCAGCCCAGGACCTGGCGTCTGGCCAGGGGGCTCCAGCGGGGGACACGGGCTGTGGTGGCCTCACCCTGCCCAGCCCCACCCCGTCTGGTGTCCTCTGGCCACGCAGGGCGGGGCGGCCGTGCTGGCGGCCACCGGAGCTGCCATGGGGCTGGACTCTCGGCAGGCCCGGGTGGACGGCTGCGGCCCGGGGACCAGGAGGGCCTTGGCACTCATCCAGCAGGTTACAGGGAGGCTGGGCGGGGGCCGGAGTGCCCTGGGGTCCGCCGCGGCCAGACGGGAGGCCGGGCGGGGCCCGGACCCCCGCGCCTGACCCCAGCCTGATCCGCCCGCCTCCCTGCTTACCTTCTGGCCTGGGGGCAGGGGGGCTGGTGCAGCCGGAGGGGCAGGGCGCCGCCCCAGACGGGGCCCCCCAGGCCGGGTCTGCACCAGCTGGCCACCACCGGCGCGCCTGGGCAGCGCGGGCCCCCGGGGAAGCCGCGGTCCGACTCGGTCTCCGCGGCCAGCGAGGAGGCGGAGCTCCCCATGGCCCCGGGACGGTGCCGCTCTGGGCCGGGCCTGGTCACATCTGGCCGGCGGGCGAGGCGGGGTGGGTAGGGACTGGTAGCGGGCGGCCGCCAGGCTGGCCGGTCACACAGGACAACAGAGACAGACGCACAGCAGAGAGAGAGAGGAGCAGCGTGACCGGTGGGCAGCCGCGGCCCGGGGGACTCCACGGCAGCACCGCCCAGGCGTGGCCCGGACGCTGAGAGCGGCAGCCGCGGGCCGGGCCTCGGGACTGCAGGGACCGGCCTCAGGAGCGTGCGGCAGCTGCCCCGGGCGGGGCTGGCCCTCAGGGGCAGCGCACGGCTGCAGGGCTCGGCCTGGTGGCACGTTCGTGGGGTCAGCGTCCCGCGAGTCCATGGGCCAAGACCCCCAGTGGCCACTGCGTCTGCGGCCGAGCAGAGGCGCGGGGCCGGGCTGACCACAGTGCCCCGGCAGGGAGAGGCAATGCCCGTCCACGTCCACGCCAGCCGGCTACCTTGCTCCGCCGGGGACCCGCGGGCACAGGGCCTGGCGGCCATCTCCTGCCCCTGCCTGGCACAGCAGCCCCAGCAGGCCCTGCGTCTGGGGCAGCAGGTGAGGGGCCGCTGCCTCGTGCTGGGGGCCCCTGGCCCGCCTGGGGAGGGCAGCCCAGCCTGTGCGCCCTTGGCCCTGCCCTGCCCGGGGGCCGCTCAGCGGCTGGACAGCCGACCCCAGCCCCCGGCCCAGCACAACCGGCATCCCTGAGGCCTGCCCCTCAGCTGCACGGCGGGCCGAGCCGGTCCAGGCCGGCGGCCACCCCGAGGCCCCCGGGTTCCTGGGGCTGCCGGGGCGAGGCGTGGCGTCCACAGGTCTCGGCCTGCGGCCGCCTGTCCAGAACAGGAACCGCCCAACGGCCCAGGATGGCCTGCCCTGCCCTGCCACGCCTGCCCCGTACGCGGCCAGGCAGGTCCCGAGGGCCAGGCAGGTCCTGTGTCAGCCAACGAGCAGCGTGGGGGGCCGGCCGGGCGCCCCGGAGCTCCGTGTGTCCCGCTCCGCAGGGCGGTCAGTGTCTGTCCCTGACCGTGGGGCCTCGGCAGCCCTGCAGGCTCCTTCCTGGCCACTGCCCGGCTAGGGGGTGGTCAGCAGCGGGAGGCCGTGCGGCTGGCCTGCCCCCGGTCCTCCGACGGGGTGGTGACCGCAGGCCTGTGGGGAGCAGGAGGGACAGCGCCAACACAGCGGGCGAGGACAGAGGGGCAGGGCCAGCCGGGGTCAGGCAGGGTGGCGCAGGCCAGGTGGGCGCGGGCTAAGAAGGTGTCTGGGCAAGGGTGGGGCCGGGGCTGCAGGACGGGACCCTGAGGGGTGACCAAGGGCAGCGCTGTCTGAGGCGCCATTCACACCTGGGTGCAGAGGGAGGCGCAGGGGAGGCGGGGGGGGGGGGGGGGGGGGGGGGGGGGGGGGGGGGGGGGGGGGGGGGGGGGGCAGGGCCCAGGTCACAGAGCCGCCGGGGGTTGGGTGGCGGACGACAGCCCTGACCTGCAACCCCAGGAGCTGGGCTGAGGACAGCCCCAGCCAGGGCAGGCAGAGTCCAGCCACGGGGCCTGGAGCGGCCACTTCCTGCTCTCTCAGCCCCGGGCTGGGGTCAGGGCAGGAGGCAAGTCCCCGCCTGGAAGGGCTGCAACCCGAGTGGGCAGGGTGCAAGCCAGCCAGGTCACGGGGTCCCTGCTCTGTACCGAGGCGCACAGGAAGGAGAGGCGCCAGCGCCGGCGGCTGAGCGCTTCCTGCAGCCAGAGCGTGTCCGCCAGACCGGCCGCGCTGGGCCACGGACGCTGCCGCCACGCTCAGCGTCCGCGCCAGGGAGGGCAGGAGTCAGCGCACCTGCCCCGCCGGGCGCGGGGCCCACGTCGCGGCCGATGCTGCAGGTCCTGGGTCCGAGCTGACCCGTGGCCCGGCCCGGCCGGGTGTCCTGCTCCAGGAGTTCGTGGAGCACCCACCGGCCGCCTGACCTCTGGCCCGGGAGGGGCCCGGCCGCAGGGCGCGGCGGGCCAGGACGCCGGGCTGGGCGCTCAAGGGCAGGAGGCTGCGGTCGGACCCAGTGCCCCGGCGGCCCGCCGCGGCCCCGAGCGCCCAGGCGGGCCCGGCGCGCGCCGGGGGCGGACTCACCTCCGGCCTGGGCCCACTCGCCTGCGCCGGCGGGCCCACGACTGCTGCTCCGCGGCGGCGCGGCCCGCCGGGCTCCCGCGCTGAGTCCGGAGCCGCCGAGCGAGCCGGCCGCCTACGCCGCCTCCGTAGCGTAGCGCCCGGCCCGGGCCCGCGGCTACGGCGCGCCGGGGGCGCACGCGGCGCTGTGAATCGCGCCCGGACTACGGCTCCCATAGGGCCGCGCGCCGGCCGGAAGTCCAGGGCGCGCGCGGGGCCGGCCGGGAGCTGTAGTCGCCGGAGGCCGCGGGGCGGTGCCAAGGCCGGACCTCCGCTCCCCGGGCGCCCGGCGCGGGCGGGGGCGGGGCGGGGGCGGGGCCGCGCGGCTCTGGCTCGAGCTCCGGGCCGGCCGCGGAGCCTTTTGGTGTCGAGGTCGCTGGACTCACAGGCGGCCAGCGGGACGCAGCCTCGCGGGACCCGCCAGCGCAGAGGGCCGGGAAGCGGAGGTCGGCCCCACCCCGAAAGAACCTAGGGGGCGGGCCCGCGCCCCGCGGCCCGGCCCAGCCTTGCTCTCCTGGGGCGCACGACCCGGGGAGCCCTGCAGTGTCCCTGACCGCAGCCCCGCGGGGTGGGCCTCCCTAGTGCCCTCGCCCCAGCCCCGCAGCGGCCACAGGCTCTCCTTCTCGGGCCGGGGGTCGTGGCCCAGTTGGAGCCCCTGGCCGCGGAGCCCCCAGCTCGCCGCAGGGCCCCAGCAGCCGGGCCGGCAAGGTCAGGGGTGGACACAGCGCGCCCGCCCTGGCGTCTGCAGCTCAGCCCGAGTGACCGTGCGGCGCCCCTCGCACCCTGGACGGGACGCAGCAAACGCAGGCGGAGTGGTTCTATCCCGCGCCGGGGACTCCCAGGTCCCGCGGGCCCACGGTCACTGCGGGGCCGGAGCCCCTGTGGAGCAGGGGTACGGGCGGGACAGGCAGGGGCTCTGGGCAGCAGAGGACCGGCCGGGCTGGCCTGTGTCCGGCACGCTGGTCGGCTCACAGAACGGCCCAAAAGTGCCTGCTTGGTGGACCCGGGTTCCCCAGAGGTGAGCGACGCCCCGCTGAATCCCGCCCTCCTCCGGCCCGCCAGCAGGGGGCGCAGAGCTGGCGCCGCGCCCTTCGCGAGGGCCGGCTGCGGCCCGGACGGCCCCCTGGCATCTCCAGGCTGGGGCAGTGCCGGCCACGCCCCCTGGGAGGAGCCTGCCGGCCGCGTGGGCTCCTGACCCAGCCGCAGCCCCTCCTGCACACCTGCCCTCACCTGGACCCGCGGTGCTCGGCCGGCCGCAGCAGACGCAGCAGACGTGCTGGGCGGCATCGGTGGGGTAAGGGGCGAGGGGGGCGCGAGCTGACACTGTCTCCTCGCCTCGCTTGCTCCTGGGCCTGGCGGCCGGGAGGGGCCAGCTCTGCTCTCTCAGGCCACACTGGGGACAGCGGGAAGCGAGTACTCTGGTGCCTGGACCCTGGCCTGGGCTGCACCTGTGTCCGGGGCCGAGACACGACCCTGCTCGCCGAACTCCCGCCGCCTTCAGCCTGGACGGGAGGCCGCGCCCGGGGGCCTGGCCAGCAGGGCCTCGAGGTGTGTGGCGGGCAGGCAGCGGCAGGACGGTCTGCCGTGTGCTGGGGGCTCGCGTTGGGGCGCTCTCAGCGCCCATTTGGCGCCTCCTCTTGGACCCTCCCTGGCGAGCTGCACTCCCCCCACCCCACCCCCTGCCGCCTCAGCCCAGGTGGCAGCACTGCTATATCCAGCCCAGACGCCCCCCTGCCCAGACGCCCCCAGGAGCCGCATCCCGCGGCCTGTGGTGCGGCCTGTGGTGCGGACGCGGGGTGGTGCGGACGCGGGGGCAGCAGCCCGGCGGGCAGGACTGGCGGGGCTGGGGAGCCACGGGCACCGGCGCGGCAGGGCAGGGCAGGAAGGGAGCCAGGCTGCGCGTCGTACATATATATATATTTTCATTGTGTACACAGATAGTTCCTCTCTCGGAAGTATTAAAAAATTGATTGACCTTCAATCTATAAAAAATACCTACTCTACACGATAGAAAAATCTCTCTTCCAAGTTTACAGCTGATTTACACCCAACTTCCCAAGGTACAGGCGCAGTGGCACCGCGTCCGTGCAGCCATCCGCCGGCCAGTGCGCGCGGGCGGGGCGGGGCGGGGCACCCGCTGCAGGCCCAGTGGAGCAGGCAAGGTGCTCCAGCAGCGAGGGTGGGGTGCCAGCTGCCCTGGGGTCACCGGGCCTCTGGCCGCAGCCAGCAGCCCTGGAGACCGCCTCCCCAGGATGTGGGCTGAACCGGAAGACGGCGGGTCCATGGGTCAGATGCAAGCCCCAGCTCTAGCTGCTCTGGGCCGCACAGGCTCGAGCCCGCTGGGGCCAGCGTGTGCCTGGCTGGCTGGGCCTGGGTGCCCCTCTGGCTGGGTGGCCTGGGTGAAGCCCCAGGGAGGGGCAGGCTACAGCTCGGGCACGGGTTCTGCAGAGGTGGGCCCTGCCGGCAGGCGCCAACTTGGAGCCTTGTGCAGCCCGCTGCGGGGCTCAAACCCGAGGAGCCACGGAGCGGCCAGCTGTCCAGCCCCTCACCGCCCAGCAGACACGGGAGCCCAGTGCGGGGCTGAGGACAGGAGCTGCCTGGCCGCACGCAGGCCGCGGAGGGCCCCGGCCTGGGAGAGCAGGCGAGAGCGGCCCTCCAGCCGCTACTTGACCTCCAGGATGGACGGGTTGGTCTCCATGATGGCCACGACGATCCTGTCGATGTAGTCCTGCAGGCGCAGGTTGATCTCCTCCTGCTTCTGGATGGCGTCCATGAGCTGCGGGGAGGGCAGTGAGCTGGGGGGCGGGCGGGGAGGCGGGCGCGGGCCGGGCGGGGGAAGGGCATCACCTCGTCCCGGGACACCGAGCTGATCTCCGCGGCCAAGGACTCGGAGAAGGAGGCGCTGAAGAGGTTCTTGGCGCCCTGGATGCTCAGGTTGATGATCTGCCCGTTGAGCTCATCGTTCTGCTCCTTCAAGCTGCGGTTGTCCTGGGGTGGGGTGGGGTGGGCGGGGCAGGTGAGGACACACAAGCTGGCTGCCGCACCCCTGCTTCAGCCAGCCCGCCCTGCGCACCCCTGCTTCGGTGGCGGGGCCCCTCCAGCTCGCCCCCTGCGCACCCCTGCTTCGGTGGCGGGGCCCCTCCAGCTCGCCCCCTGCGCACCCCTGCTTCGGTGGCGGGGCCCCTCCAGCTCGCCCC
>JAGFMF010012159.1:677190-699058 GCA_019455555.1 Galemys pyrenaicus | reverse complement strand
AAACCAGGTGGAATTTATTCTAGGAATGCAGGGCTGGCTCAACATACACAAATGAATCAGTGTGATCCATTACCTCAACAAAAGAAAGGATAAAAACTACATGATAATATCTGTAGATTCAGAGGAAGCATTTGATAAGATACATTACCAATTTATGATACAAGTTCTAAAGTAAGAATAGAAGGAACCTACCTTGACATAATAAATATATCACAGACTTACAGCCAATACAATACTATATGAAAAACTGAAAGCTTTCATCTTAAGAGGGTGCCCGCTCTTACCACTTCTGTTTAATTTATCTAGAGTGATCAGACAACAGGAAGTAAAAAGAATCCAGATTTGAAGTGAAACTGTCATTATTTGCAGATAACAGGACATTGTATGTAGAAAGCTGTAGAGACTATGCCAAAAAGCTCCCTGCAATGATCCGTGAGTACAGCAAAGTGTCAGGTTACAGAATTAACACATACAAAAATTGATGTATTTTTATATATAAATAGTGGAAGGGAAATGAAATAAAGGAAAACATTTCATTTTCAATTACATAAAAACAGTTAAATACTTAGGAGCTACCTTGGCCAAGGAGTGAAGGATTTATACAATGAAAATAAAAGACTATTAAAAGATACAGAACAAGGCAGACAACAATATTCCATGTCCATGGATGGGGAGAATTAATATAGTTAAAATGACTATAAAAAAACCATATGTAGATGGGGATTTAATACACTCCTCATTAAAATGTCAGTGATCTCTTTCAATAAAGTAGCATTTAAAAATCCTAGAATTTATGGGAACCTTCAACAGGTAAAGCAGTTTTGAGGGAAATGGTCAAAAAACGGAGGCATCATGTTACCTCATTTTAAAACTATATTATAAAGCAACAGTAATTTCTAAAATACGGTATTAGGATAAAAAATAGATCGGTCAATGGGACAGAATTGAAAGCTCAGAAAGAAAGGTATACATGCAGCAACACCTATTTATGACAAAGACGTCATGACCACATAGAGGAAAAAGGAATGTCACTAACAGTGGTGCTGGGAAACTGGACAAGCACATGAAAGAGAATGAAGGTGATCTAACTCAGCATACACAAAGGGACTCAAAATGAATTAAAGATGTCTGTGTAAGACCTGCATCAATAAAATAGAAGAAAGCATTGGTGATATGTTCCACGTCACCACTTTTAGAGAGGTCCCGTGATTGGAACCTCACAGCAAGGGAAGTAAAAGGAAAAATAAACAATCATGGGACTTTCCCAAGTCAAATAGCTACTTCAAAGAGAAATAAGGTATTAGCAGATGAAAAAAGACACCCTACTAAGCGGGAGAAAATACACATTACACAACTGACAAGTGGTCAATAGGCAAGTTATATTAAGAACTCATCCAACTTAAAAAGCAGCAATAACAAGTGACCCAATTAAATGGGCAGTGGATCTGAATATCGAAGTTTACCAACGAGGACATTAGAAGACTAACAGATCAACAGAGGTATGAAAAAAGTAGTCATGGTTTCTAGTAAGGAAAATGCAATGCAAAACTACGAGGAGTTACCATCCTGCATGGTAAAAGCGGCATATGCCAAATAAATGGGGGAAAAAACACCCCACCAACCTTCCAGCAAATACTGAAGAGGATGTGAAGAAAGAGGAACTTTTATACACTGTAGGTGGGAATGTAAGTGATGCAGATATTTCACAAAGTGGTTTGGGCTCATTTTTAAAAAATAGAAATGGAAAAACCATCTGGTCCAGCAACCCCATTTTTGAGAATCTATCTGAAGAACATGAAATCACAACTCAACAAGTTATGCTTCACAGTGTTTATTGTAGCATTGTTTACAATAGCAGCGATATGTAGGCAACCTAAGTACTCTCTGATAGCAGACCAAATAAAACAAATGTAACATACACACGAACTAAAAGTAAAGTAAAAGCTGAATACTATCACTTACCACAAAATGAAAGGAAGTGGGACTATGCAAAATGATGTAAGCCAGAAAGATAAAGACAAATATTGAATGGTATCCTATATATGAACAATATAAAGAAGCAAAAGGGATGTGCTCACAAAAACAAAACAAAACAACAGAGATGGATAACTAAGCTCAGGCTTCTTAACAGGAAGAGGGAAGGGGGAGGTCGATGAGTCAGGAAGTAAAAAGAAAGGTGGTAGAGAAAAAAAAAAAACCAAATCTTTCCTCTTTAAAACAATTAATTTTTTTTAAAGAAACCAAATCCCAAAGCATGTTTATATAGAGATCAAAGTGGGTAAAACTGAACTTGTTTTCCAGTAATTCTTTTAATGGTTCTTTTGATGGTGATGTATTTTTCCTTTTATTTATATATTTCCAATTTTATTTGTTTTTAATCGAGGTAATATTTGGATATCACATCAGGTTTTGCCACCATCGCGCACTGCAGAACAATCTGTTGTGCTTCCTTCCCTCTTTGTCCTTGCCCCTGCTTCACCCCTTCTCTGCTCCCTGTGAATGCTTCAGTTCTAGAGTTTTTCAGCTTGTTGACCCTTAGTTTAGTTACCATTCCATGTTAGTGATACCAGCCAGTATTTCTCTCTCGTTCTGACTTGTTTGACTTAGCACTGTCCTTTTCAGCTCCACTCATGTTGCTGCAGATGGCACGCGTTTTATCTTTTTTGATCGCTGAGTAATAATCCATTGTGGGTATATCCCTTATCTTCTCAAGCTAATCGATCTGTTTGGGGGCATTTAGGTTGCTTCCATAATTTGGTTATAATAAATTACCTGCAGTAAGTGTGGGAATGCAAGTTTCCTTTCGCATTAGTGTTTCTGAAATTTTTTTGAGAAGATGCATAGGCATAGAATACTGGCAGTTCCCGTGTCAGTGTTTTGAGACACATCCATACTGTTTCCCATGAAGTCTGGGCTTGTCTGCATTCCCACCAGCAGTGCAGGAAGTTTCCCTTTTCTCCACATCCTCGCCAGCACTGGCTGTTTCTGGTCTTTTCATGGGCCATTCTCACAAGTGTAACGTGGTATCCCATTGTGGCCTTGATTTGCCACCTGTTTGAAGTCTCTGCCTTCTTGGGAGAAATGTTTGTTTAGTTTTTCTACCTACTTTTCTTTGATTGGATTGTTTCCTTTTTGTAGGGTTGTATGAGTTCTTTGTAGATCTTTAGTATCAGTCCTTTGTTCGATGTGTGGTATGCAAATAATTTCTCCTGTTCAGTGGGGTGTATTCTTATTTTAGTTGTGTTTCCTTCACTGTGTGGAGCTTTTTGCTATAGTTTGATGGAGTCCCAGTTGTTTAGCTTCTCTTTTGTTTTCCTTGCTTTTGGAGATGAATCAATCCCTAAAGATGTGGTGATGTATTTTAATTTCTGTTTTTCGATAAAACTCTGGATTCCTCCTCCAGTCTTGAAAGCGTTCTAAGTGGGAAATCCTTTCCTTGATGGCTTTGAATACTTCCTACCATTATTATCTTCTTGCCTGCGAGGTTTCCACAGGTAGTCACAGGTAATCTCATTAGGTGGGGATACCCTTACATGTGTCTCTTCTTTTCCTGGATGCATTTAGTATTCTCTGCTTGTCACTAGATTTAGCAGTTTTATTATGCTAGTATGTTTTGGAGTGTATCTGTCTGGCATTAATTTGTTTGTGACTCTTTAGCCCTTTTGGGTCAGGATATCTGGTTCCTTTCCCGGATTAAAGAGAATATTAGCTATTATTTCTTTAAATAATCTTCTATGCCTATTTCTCATCTCCTTCTGATAAAAACATTGTTCCTTTTTAAATTATCCCAAAGAACTTTTCTGTGGTCTTTACTTAGTGTGGTTTTTTTTCCCTCCTTCCTAGTCTTTGTATGTTTTCTACCACTGTGCATTCAGGCTCACTAGTTCTATCAGTTACTTGTGTTTGTCTACCGTTAAGGTCCTCTGTTGCATTTTTTAGTTCACTTGTGGTATTTTTTAAGTTCATTCATTGCATTTGAGACATACTGTGTTCCTGTTTTTTGGTGGTCCATTCCTTTTCTTATTTCAGCCACCATGGTTGTACAACCTTAAACTCCTTATGAGGCAAGTTATGTAGTTCTTCTGGATTTGAACCTCTCTGAGGGCTTTTTTGTTCTGTCATTTGTGGTATGTCCCTCTGTCTTCTCGGGTTTAGTGTTGATGGGTTGAGATAAGGGAGCTTCTTTTCTTGTCTTGGTGAGTTGGCTTTACGTTATGTTTACAGGTTGCAGGCTGTAATCCTAGGTTGTTTATCCAGGTTCCTTGGGTGTCTTGCTTCCTAGAGTGACACCTCTGAACCTGTTTGAATGACTGGGGCTCTGTTGCCAACAGGAGCAAGAGATATGAGCCAGTGTGTCAGGAATCTGCTGCTATTGAGGATCAACACTTCAAACCTCTAATGGTACTGTAGTTGCCTGGATTGGGTAGGGAGGCTCTACAGTGACCTAAGCTAATTCCTCCATGAAAGTGTCAGGCTAACATTGAGCTTAACTGTGAGCTGAGATTCTACTCTGACTTATGGGTTTTGCAACTAGTATATATCCCTCACCCCAGACTCCCCCCCCCACTGCCAACTACTGATTACAGGTAGAGGAAAGGTGTGTGTTTCTCCAGGTTTGCAGGTGTCTCCCAAAAAAGAGTGCCTGTCCCCCCTGTAGGCTCTCTCAATCTTTCTTATAGCTATGATTGGGTAGAGTCAATGCTGGCGTTTGTTCCCATCACCTTTCAAGTACAGATCCTTGCCCTGGGGTGCTCGTTCCTGTTGCCAGGACTATTCAGTATTTAACAGATGCCTCCTTTTGCATAGGCGCTCTTAGACCTGGCTGTTGGCAGTATGCACCCATATATAGTTGTCTCAGCTCAGGCTCCCAGTAGAGGGGAGGCAGGTGTTTTGCATCCCACCAATACCAGCTATAGAAAAGACTGTTATCTAGAGGACAGGTGACCCAGCCTAGCCTTCTCCTCTGGTTCGGGCTCCAGTTATTCATGTGTGGAAATTACAAGTTGAAACGAATAATCATCACTTTATGCAGCTCCTATACTGGCAGTCCCAAGTCTATCCATCTGCTATTCTCAAGCTCCCCTATTTAAAGGTGTGGGATATCTCACCCTATTGCTCTGGTTGCCTGGGTGCTATTCAGCTACCTGCCTTTGCAAACATGAAGCTACTGTTCCATTATCTTGTTGCTGATCTTCTTCTCCTCTACTGCTATAGTTTTCCAGAGGTAGAGTTCTCCCTCATCCAGCCCACCAACCATGTGCTTTCTGAAGTCTGTGTGGGTCCTGAAGTCAACAATAGAGAGATGCAGAGTAGCAGCTGCCCCTCCCTGTCTTGGGTTGCATTGGCCTGCAGTGCTCTAACTGCACACGACTCGATTTCAGTTTTTCTACTCTCCGCATTGTGGTTTTTCTTGACACAGTCATTATCTCATTGTCCTCCAGGAATGGTTCTTCTTCTTTACATACACTTTGGTTGCAAATACCTGGGGGAAGTAAGTCAGTTTATTCACTCTTCCTCCATCTTGCCAGATTCCCTTGGATTCACAGAGCTGGAGGATAGCGCTAAGACTCAGAAAGAAGAACTCACAAGGAGGAGCCTGAGCCCCACTTTGCTATCAGATATCCACAGTGACAACTTGAGAGTCATGAGTGAAAAGAAAACGGAACTTGTGTTGTAACACAAGGATGGGGATAGAGGTGGGCAGGAGAGAATGAGGCTGATGAGATGTGTTAGTAAATTGGTAAATCTGTGCTGATACACTTTTAAAGATACTACTGTTTGAACATTGATGTCGATGCTTTTAAGCAAGTGATGTTCTGGCTTTTCAGGCCACATCTGAATGAATTGGCTTGAATTCTGCAGTGTACTTTAAAAAGGGTTTATTTAGATGACCTTGGGTTCATTTTGAAAATGGTTGTGAGGATTGGGAAGAGATTCCATGTTCTAAGATAGCTGGTTAAATTGTGGGTTTGCAGAGGAGAACATGGGGATCACGATAGTCTGTTTGAAGGCTATGTAAGCAAGTTTGAATTTTGTTTTTGGTGAACACAAGGCGCGACACTAGAACTAGTAAAACTTTAAAGAGGTGGTTTACAGTTCATTGTGAGGAAGTGAACTGTAACTATTCAAAACCAATTGCTTGAACTGTGCTGCTTATTCTTCTGCTTAAAACTATTTTTCTGTTCCTTGGAAATAACTGGGTAAAAGAAATGTTTTTTCAGTTGACATGGCTTCACCTTCAGTATGCTTTCTCCCTGCCCCACTGTTAGAGGGAAGTAAAGGGCAGCCTTCTCTGTCACAGGAGAGTGGCCTGTGACAGTCTTGGCTACCTCCACTGCCACCTTTGCTTTTGTTCATTAAGAGAAAAAAATATTTTGGAAACCTCAGTTTCCAGATGGCAGGTTTGAAAACTAAAAATTTGAAAAAGAATTGCTCTTGCTACAACTTTACGGTTACAAAATATATCCTGAGCTTGTCAAAGTGTACTGTAACCTTGTTGGTTTATGTTTTTCTCTTTCTTCATTGATACAAAGGCCTGACAGCATGAACTCCTTGCCAAATACGTGCTGCTGTCCTGCATTTTAGTTCTAAGACCTCACGCATCAATATTCATTAAGATCTATGTGCATATTTGCTTTTATTCATAGTCTTTATATTCCAGGTTTCCATCTATGATCATCTTCGGCCTGAAGGATACCTTTAGTAATTTTTTATTGTGGATCTATTGCTAGGAAAGTATCTTTATTTTGGCATCATTTTTGGAAAGTATTTTCACTGGCTAGAGACCTCTAAGTAGGAGATTCCTTACTTTTTTTCCCTTACAGTTTCAGAGCTGCTGTTTCCATATTATAACGTCCATGGTTTCTCTTAAAGTATTTTTGATGATTCAGTCTTGTGAAGTCTCTAATCAGTTTGTAAAAATTCCCAGACATTCTCTTTCCAAATAATGCTTCTCTCCATTCTCTTTTCTAGGACTCTACATTTCTCAGTTTTCTTCAGTACATTCCCCTGTAACTGTTATTTTCTATGTTTTCAGCTTTTTAACATCTCCTAGTTTCATTCTGGATGTTTTCTGACTTTTCCCCTCCCCAGTGTACTGATTTTCTCTTCTGTGATGTCTCCACTGTGGTTAAACACCTCCATTAAGTTATTAACTACATTCATTTTATTTTTAAGTTTCAGAACGTCTGCACATTATTTTACAAATTTGTTTCTTATTGACCCACCACTATTTTGCACCCTTGTTCATAAGAATTTTTATATTTGAGCTGCCTGACAGGGTTTTCCATTTCATTTTTCTTTGCTGGCCCACTGTTCAGCAGAGTGACATTCAAATCTGTGTCTAATAACTCACTGATTCCTTGTACTTTTGTGTCTCTTGCTGGCTTTTTGTTCACTGATCGTGGCATCTTTGTTTTTTTGTATAGCTGGTTACTGTTACTGATATGCGCTAGATACTAAAAATTGGAAAACTAGGTTGAAGCCTTGGATGCCAATCTTCTCCATAGAGGATTTACATTTGGTGCTGTCCAGGGTCAGGCACTTGCATCCAGGACCCGAGTCCAGTGGAGACTGAGATGACTGAAAGCTGGACTTCACCCTCTGTCAGGGCAGTTTACAGTTTGTCCTTTAGAATCTCCACCTAAAGTGTGGGAGACTTGCCAGGGCCTGTCCTTGGTGGACGCTGATGTCCGCTTTTTATCTCCCTGACCTTGTGAGTCTTACTAAGCTTCTTAACTTCTGACCTCTCCTTGTTGCCGGGAAACCTAAGTGGGGAGCGATAGCCCTGCTGTCTGGTGGTCTCTCTTCCTGACCTTAGCTCTCTGGTTGCTATATCTGTGTCTGCTTCTAGAGTCTCGGACAGGGACTTCTGCAGATTACCTAGTTTATTGTTATTTAAATAGTTCCCCTCTGTAGTTCTTTTGGAAGCCGAACTTCTTCACACGTTTCATAAGTGTACCAAAGGATTGTTCTGTTTTGGGTCTTGTCTTCATTTTCCCTTGCTTTGGTTTTTATTTCGTGTTTTAATTCTGTTTTTACTTTTGTGACCCTCATCATCAGATAATAAATATACACACTCATTATAGACTATTTTAAAATCTTCTAAGTAAATTAGTAGTATTAATGTTGTTTTTAAAAGTAATTACACTTGCTTGTTTGTTTTTTAGGATAACTTTCCATTTTATCCTCCGTTTGTTCGAGTGGTATTACCTGTTCTCTCAGGAGGGTGAGTGTAAGTGATTATTGTCTTTGATGTGTTCATTAGAATCATATCACATAATTTGGAGGGCTAGTGAGATGCCGAGAGATCGAGAATGCTGGGTTTTACCCCAACGTTTCCGATTTGGTAGATAACAGGGTAGGATCTGACAGTTTGCTCTCCTTAGACAATATCAGGGAAAGGTGATGTTGCTAGTCTGGGGATCCCCACTTGAGAGTAATGTACGTAAACCATTATGTTGTTTATAGAAAGAGTTTTTACTGATCCCATTTGCATATATTTCACCATAAAAAACGTTTTTCAAATATAGATTGTGATTGAGGATTCAGAGAAAGGATTAGAGAGGGATTCCCACTTACCTATGATCTTATGAATGACCACAGGCAATTTCATGGGCCAACGAGGTGGCCATCTCTTCCTTGTAAAGGTAATTCTTTCAGTTTGGTAGGATCAGGTGGTAATTGTCACTCGTTTCTATTGAAGTTTGTTGGGTTGTTTTTTTTTTTTGGTAATTAGAAATTATGTGTAGAATGTGGAAAATATCAGAATTTGTGGATCTATTAATCATGAAAAATTCTCTATCCCCAGAGTCAGAGCAATAAGTGATTTGAGAATTCTGGTTGCATAACTGGCCAATCCCTCATTGTGATATAATTCACATTATGATGTGTAAAGTCTAAAATAAATCTAGTATTTACTTCAATTATAACTAAGATAAACATAGTAATAGTTTCACTTATTAAAATATGAGAGCAGAAAACGAGAAGGAAAAGCTTTAGAAGAAATTTTGTAAATTCAAGGTAGCTCAAAATATCTTTATCATCATTTTGATACCTGATCTAATCTTGACTAATACAGACTTCATAGTTTGGTTGTGGAAAATCCCAACAGTTTTAAGGATTTGTGATCCTAAGTATTTTACTACCTAGTTGTGGAGACAAATATAATGACGGCCTCCCCTACTGACCTCAGCTGGCTCCTAAGGTGGTTGAGGTGAAGGGAAAATTCATAAAAATACACCATTATCAGCTTTAAAATCTGTTACATAGTTTCTCTTCATTGAGTCAGTTTGCCACAATGGATTGTCTAAAATGGATTAACCAAATGAAAAATCTGAAAAGTAACTATTCCTAATAAGTTTTTTCAATTTCTAAAGTAGTGTTTCCCCCATCATACTAAGAGGAATCCACATAGAAGGACGTTAAAAGTAGGAGTACTGTTCTGTGTTTCAGAACGTCTACAAAGTTAAGTATGACTCTTGAGTCTAAAGGAGAAGCATGTGATCTGGGAGGACGTGATGAAGTGGCTGCAGGGATCCCAGCTGACGCTTGCAGTGTGAGTGGTGCTTGTCAGCTGTTGAAGGTGAAGGAAAATCATCTGCTCAGGTGAGAAGTAAACACAATCGTGCATGTAGCTAGGGCAGAGCATGTATGATATATTCAGAGTACATGAGGCCAATTTGAGCTCTACCACAGGGGCAGAATTCATAGGAAAGATGATTAGAAGTTGTGCTGACAGAACACCTCTTGTGCAGAGACACCATGGGTTGGTGACAGGGTTTTTTCCCCCTAGTAAATAAGCAAACTCTTTACCCAAGGGTGTTGAATTTATATATTTTTTTAAAGCTGGTTTAGGAACTGGGAAATAATTGTAAAGAGAATTTTTAGGAAGATAAATCTTGTGACAGTAGAAGAGACTACAAAACAGGTTCTATTCACAAAGCATAGAAGGCCGCAAGGCTAGTTACCTCTGATGCCACTGTCTTAGAGTGGCCTGGATTGGGGCAGTGTAGTGTTAGGGATGGAAGGATGAGGCAGATAGAATGACTTCATTTTAAGGAGGAAGGATTATTAGCTGACTTGGAAAGAACTAGAAAATGCAATCTCCGAATCAGGCAAAAGCTTAGATAGTATGATTCTGCGACACAGACTTGAGGAATTTTTTGTTACATGCATTTTATATGCCACATCTTCTAACTACTAACCTAATGCTTGTGGGTTGTTGTTGTTGTTGTTTTTCATAGCCTAACTTTACCCAAAAAAACCACCAGATTTTTGTGATATAATTCACATGATAAAATTCATTCTTTTTTAAGTGTGTAATTCATTGGTTTTTAGTATATTCACAGTTATACTCCTCCCTACTTCCTCCCTACTCCCATCTGTCAACAACCGCAAATTTCCTTTGCTTACCAATTTCCCTTTTCTAGACTTCTGTATAAATGTAACCATACAAAATATGACCTTTTGAAACTGGTTTCTTAGTAAAAATATTTTCAGTATTATACATGTTGTAATATGTATCAATACTTATTCCATTTTATGGCTGAGTAACCCTGCATTCTGTGAATATACTACCTTTCATTTATCCATGGATCTTTGTTTCAACCGTTTCCTGTCTTTCTACCTACTTGTTATGTCCACACAAGTTCTTCTGGATATTACAACTAATGCTGCTGTGAACACTCATGTTCACGTGTATGTATTTCATTTCTCTTTCATACACAGCTATGTGTGGAATTATTAGGTCCTCTCTAAGTTTGTTAAGTGCTGTGATGACGTGCCAGACGTTCCTCAAAGCGGTTGCACTGTTTATGTTCCCACCAGCACTGTGTGTGTGACCACATTTTTCACTTGTCTTTCCTCATCAGCCCCTTATAGTCTGTTGTTAAATGTTACTGTTCCTCCCAAACTATTGGGTTGTCAGAAAAGTCATAGAAAATTTGAAAAACATAGAAAAAAGTGCATCTTTACTTTTTGACAACCCAGTACTATCACCAGGGAAGTCCATGTTGTTAAATTCAGAGATCCCTCTTCATCCTTTATCATATCTTATTAGCAGATTTCTCAGCAATATTGAAATATTTTTCTCTCTGACTGCTGCTTCTCAGTCTCTTTTGCTGGCAGCTTTTGTTCACCTAACTTATATATGTTGGAAATTTTCTTTTTCCCCTCCATTCCTGTGACTTTTTTTAATTGAAATTTTTATTGAAGTCTTTGTAGATCCATGTGCAATTTAAGAAATATTAGAGATCCCTTGTACACTTTACATCCTTTCCACAGTGGTAACATTTTGCCAAACTATAGTGTAGTATCACAGTGAGACTGTAGTACAGTCCATAGAGCTTATTCAGATTTTCCATTTTTGCTTGTGACTCATTAATGTGTAAATATATTAAGTTCTCTATAACTCAGTCACCTGTTGTATCCATCACCAAAGTTAAGATAATAAAAGGTTTAACCACCACAAGAATTCCTTTTGTTGTAATTTTAAATCATAGCCACCTCTTGCTAATGCCCCTCCCCGCCAACCTGCCAACTCATGGCTACCACTAATCTGTATTTCTAATATTTTGTCATTTAAAAATGTTACATAAGTGGAATTATACATTTTGAATTTGTAGCAGGAGTTAGGTTTTAATCACCAACCATAGTTCTCAGGAGATTCATATAAGGTATATCTAGGTTTATTTTAATTGCAGAGTAAATGCTATGTATCACACGTTGTTTAACAGTCACACGTTGAAGCTTCTAGACTGATTTCAGTGTATGGATTTCTGTGTGAATGTATTTTCCTTTTGGGGGGATGTGTGTTCAAGAGTGCAAATGCTAACTAATATGCTCATTAGATACTGAATTTTTAAAGAAACTGCCACACTGTCTTCTCGATTGGTTTTACCATGTTACAGTCCTATTAGGAATGTGTGAGTTGTTTGGTTTCTCCTTATCCTTGCCAGTGTTTGGTGTTGCTTCTTGTTTTTACTTTATAGGTGTGCAGCGATAGCTCATTGTGGTTTTAACTTATTTCCCCTAATGCATTTTCCCTAATGTTGAGTACCAAAAACTGGGGTTCTTGGCAATTTTGTATATCCTTTAATGAAATATTCCTTTATGCTCTTTTGCCATTTTCTAATTGGATTGTTGTTTTGTTTTGAAAATTTTTATATATTCTACATATTAGCCCTATATTGAATATGTGGTTTTATTTTCTCCTAGTGTATAGCTTTATTTTATCCTAAACAGAGTCTTTTATATAACAAACATTTTTAGTGTTGTCGAACTCCAAATTATAAGTGTTTTTTCTTTTAGGATTATGATGTCAAATCTAAGATTTCTTTACGTAGTCCTCGATCACAGACATTTTCTTTTATGTTTTCCTCAAAGTTTTATCAGTAATTCTATGAATTATTTAATGTTCATTTTTATATAAGGTGTGAGGTTTAGGTCGTCAGTTTTTGCCTAATGTCCAATTGCTCTAGCACTGTTTGTTGAAAAGGCTCCCATGACTTTTAAAATATTTCTCTGTTCTAGTAACTCCCAGGTCTGTACCTCACATTCCTCTGTCTTTTCTACTCCCAATATTCAACTGCCTTCTGGACACCTCTACTTGAATAGCTCTTACACTGGCACCTCAAACTTCCCCAACTTCTCCATATCAATTAATGAATCTTTACATCCTTTTCTCTCATTCCCCCACACTGAGTTCTGTAATTCTCTTCCATTTTAAAGAGTTCTCACATCCAATTACTTGTCTCCAAGTCTGTTGCTACCACCTCAGTTCTCCTGTGGCCAACTTCAGAGGGTTCTCAAGAATCTCCCTCTTTTGTTCCCTCACTTGCATAAACTTTTAGAGTGAGCTTTTTGCTGATCTGTGTCTGACCCCTCCCTCTTCCAGGTCTTCACATTGCTCTGTGATTCTGTTCTGCAAGTGCTCTGTGATGTTGTCCTTGCCTCCCTCTCCAATCCTCTTACCACTTACTTGCCCTTTCTAAGTATGCCCCACTTTCAGGCCCTAGTACCAAGCAAATGTTTTTCCCGTGACCTTCCTTATATGTTATTCCTGCCTGGAATATTACTCACATCTACATTATAACTCCTGCAAGTTTCAATTTGTGAGTCTCATTGGAATGCCATTTCTGAGCATCATATTAAAAGTAAGCCCCTGGTTATTCCCTCTCATAGAAACCTATTATTTGTTCAACATCTGTCATCTTTACTGGATTGTATACATAAAGGCCAGGTCATGTTAGTTTTCTTCATTATATACTTCATGCCCGGCTCAGTGCCTTGCATGTATTATACATATGTATGTGTGTACATATATACACATACATTTATATATTCACACAGATAGACACACATATATATAATAAATATTGGTCAGAGAGGGGAATACATTATGTGAGTAAGATGTAGGCTTTTTAAGGCAATACATAATTCTCAGTGATATCCACTGATACATATTTTCTTACAGTGAAAGAAATTATATTTAGAATTAGCCAGCTGGACTCATTTAGAGGACCCCAGTTTTGTTGGCACCCTCTAAAGCAGCACAGTCAGGAGCCAGTGAAACACCTACCTTCTCTCCATCAGCTCTGATCAGTGTTGACCTTGGCCACATCAATGTCATAGAGCTCCTTCACAATCTGTTTGATCTCTGGTGCTTGTTGCCCTTGACACTGCAGTGAACATAAGTGTGCTATTGTCTTCTCCTTCTTCATGGCTGACTCAGTGTTCAGGAGGACTGTGATGATGGCACAGTGATCAAGCTTACTTCTCCTGGGAGTATTCTTCTAAGGTTATTTGGTGTGCCTTTGAAGTCTCAGTGTATTGGGCTTCCAGAAGACATGTCCACTGATATTTTTTCAAATTATTTTATGGAGCCACTGATAGTTGATAGTTGATTGTCCTTGCTTAATCCAGGGCATAGTACCATGAGAGAGTGAGTATGAGTTTTATCTTCATTGTGAGAGAGCTATTTGTGGGAAACTGAAAATGTTTTACTGGTGGATGTAATACAAAGTATTTGTGCTTCAGTCATCCACAAAGAGAATATTTCTACTTCTGGACAACCATGGGTTATTTCTATATGTATCGAGGGACCTACTCTTAAAAGTCTGGTTTTAAGTGCCAACATTTTCTTTTATCCCTCTGTTAGTACTGTGTTTTTAGAAGCCATGGCCCATTTCCAGACCTCAGAAAGGGAAGGATTATGACTGCTTTCCATGGGCTGATAAATCTTCCCTTTTTAATGTGTTTATTGTCAGGAATTTTACTACACTGTAAAAAATTTATATTTTAACTCTTCTCTGATCATTTACAAGTCATGTATAAAAATCATGTTGTAACGCTCTGGTATGAATAATGGTTATCTGTTGTCCCCTCATCCATGTCATTCACTAATCGTCAGTTCTTGTGCATAAGGAGGTTAGGTAGCACACATTCTTGCAAGAACATCCTAATTAAAAAAATATAAATTGATTACATAAAGAGGCTGCACTTAGGATAGTGTTTGCCATACAACTTTGGCAATGAAAATGTTTTTAAGTTTAAAATCACACTATGCCTGTGTGATTGTCCTTTTTTTTTTTCTAGTGTCCTTGAATTTATCCCTCTGTTAGTACTGTGTTTTTAGAATCCATGCCCCATTTCCAGACCTCAGGAAAGGGAAGGATTATGACGTCAGCATAATATTCAGCAGGAATTCTGTCTGCAGACAAAGAGCAAATAAGAGTATAGAACATATTCTGTAGTCTATAGAAAATATATAGATAAAAACAAATGTAATTCATTGTAGATGTAGAATCAACACCTTCTTTTACAGGTATAAATGATGATAGTGTGTATTAAGGGTTTACTGATCTTGCTTCTTATATAGTTACTAGAACTTACTTCTGTCTTCTCTTTAGATATACAACAAACATTTGTTACTTGTTTACAAATACATTCAGTCACATGTGCTTGTAGAAAGTGCATTTACTTCTCTTCTCTCCGCCTGACAAGACGCTCCACCCTCAACATAAGGAGTGGGCGCTAAAAGGAAAGGTGGTGGTGGGATAATTAGTAACTCAATCTTGTCTGCATACCTTCTTTTTCCTAAAATAAATCCCTCTCTGCCTTTAGCATTTCTGAAGTGTAATGATCAAAATTGATGTTGAGTGAAACTTACATGGTGTTAAAATACAATGTATTATTAATACGTCAATAAAAAATAAAATAATAGTAAAAAAAATCACAGAACATGATGTTAACTCAGTTAACAGGTTACCGGTCTTTGAGTAGTCATGGAGAAACAAAAATCCAGAGAAAAACTGGATTTTCTAATTATGTTAAATCAAGAAGTGCTTATTTAAAGCTCACTATAAAGAAATTTTTTGAACCCAGAAAGAAAACTCAAAGAATTGGAGATAGATTTATTTGTTCCAGTAACATAGAAGAAAACATAAGGAAATTTAAAATCCAGTGATTTTCCACCTATATTTAATTTTTGGAGTGTTTTTTTCTCTTTAAATCTTAACTTTGAAAATTCCCAAAGTTGTCCCAAGCAAGTAAGAAAGACCCTTATTTGAATTATCCAGGATGGTGTAATTATTGAACAATTTTGTTTTTGAAAAACTTACTGTAACTATTATTATTGATAATGGTCTAGAGTAGAAGTTGTTGGATTCCTTCTCTGTAATTTAGTTTAATCAGCATGAGGATGTATTTGGTTAGCCAGAATGCCAATTTTACAAGTTAGAATAGTTTAGGCAAGTTTTACTAGGGAAAATAAGGTGTTTGGAAGAGTAGTGAGCAAAAAGAATTTCATGCAATGAAAAGGCATAGGCAGTAAACATCTGTGGTGAACTTAATGTTCATCAATCTCATCAGTGGTCCTATGTATATAGTTTCTCTTCTATAATTATCATTCCCTTCATTTTACTTTTAGGCATGATAATTTGATGTATTTTGAAGTTTAAAATGACATTCAAGAAACAACTGAAGTTATTCTGAGGAAGTGTTAAAATGTTGAAAAACTCTTGATCTAAATAATAGTTTCCTAAGGGAGCTGTGGAAGGTCCCCAAAAGTTGTCTTTGTTTCAGTGAGCAGTTTTCAGGACTAGAAAGAGAAATTTAGGAGGAATTCTATGGCCAGAACATTTTGATATCCTCAGAAATGAATGGATAAAAACAAGGTAGGCCATAGGATGCCATGTTCATTATTACAGATAAAGTTGGTGCCATTGTCAGAGGAAAAACTCTTGGATGCATAACAGGAAAGAAATTTTTAGTTTTTGCTGTCTTTAAAATCAAAGTATTCTGTTTCTAAAAGCCATTATAGACATTAGAATTTTATATTAGTTTTCTAACCTTTTACATTTTTGCATGTAATCTTTTAATCTTCACTTTTATGCATACACTTTTTAGTAGTGTTTAAAATGTCCTTTAAAATTTGCTTAAGAAGGAATATTGAGGGCCTCCCCTGGTGGCACAGTGGGTTAAGCATCACACTATGAAGCAAACCGCAGCCACTGCAGCACGAGTTCGACCCCTGCTGCCGGCCAGGGAGGGAACCCACATGGTGCGGCAGACCTCTGCTGCTGTGCCCGCTGCTCCCCTCAGCAGTGTACTTCAGTTGATCTGCCTGTTCTGCTCCCTGCTCTCTGTGGTGAATCCTCTCACCATCCCCCCCACCTCTGGCCTGTACCCCAGTGCTTGTATGCATAAATAAATAAATCTTTAAAAAAAAAAGAAGGAATATTGAGATCTAAAGAGTTCTGTATGTTTACTCTTTTTAAGGTACGTGTTGGGTGGTGGAGCATTATGTATGGAACTTCTCACAAAACAGGTGACTACTATGGTGCTTATATTTTTCAACCTCAATATAGTGTTTTGATTCTGTAAATTAGATTCTGAACAGAATAGCAGTGATGTAACCTGCTGAAATTAATTTTTAATAGTATTTTAATAATGAAAAGGGCTATTTAAAGTAGAACAGTAAAATGACGTATTTTGTGCTTAATTTATGATAGGATAGGTATTAGAGTCATGCTTGCTTAAGGTTATAATTTACTCAGGTTTGGCATATAAAACTTGTTTTGTTTTTGTGAAATTTTGGAACTATTCTAATTTAGTTTCTCTTGACTACAAACTGCTTAAAGTTGATTTGCCCTTGTTGAGTTGTTACATAACACTTTGTTAAATGGAAACCAGGAGTATCATTGTGTTTTAGAGAAGTATTTTCTTCTTCTATAGGGCTGGAGCAGTGCTTACTCGATAGAATCAGTCATCATGCAGATCAATGCCACCTTACTCAAAGGCAAAGCCAGAATGCAGTTTGGTACAAATAAGGTATTTTAGCTAAGAATGTCACATTAAACCACAACATATATTTCCTGATAACCTTATAAAGCTGCTTCTTGTTCTTTTAAGCTTTGTTATATTTACTGTAAGTAAACATGTAATTTTAAATTATTCATGTGTATATATACTACGAAGTAAAATGTTGTATGTATTTTGAAGTTTCTCCAGATTGAGTTCATTTTGTAATAGTTAAATTTCCAGTGAGTATCTTTTACTTG
Source organism: Galemys pyrenaicus (assembly GCA_019455555.1). NCBI lineage: Eukaryota > Metazoa > Chordata > Mammalia > Eulipotyphla > Talpidae > Galemys > Galemys pyrenaicus. Next base: position 681,497 of record JAGFMF010012159.1, on the reverse strand, counting down.
TGTCAACTCTTTCAATCCTTGCAGTAACCTAAGTGGTATCATTACTGTTCTCATTTTGTAGATGAGGAAACTGAAGAACATAGAGGTTAGGTAGTTAGTCAGACATCACAGGTAGCCTTGGATTGGACCCATTTGGGCAGTAGTCTTTGCTCTTAACCCCTGAGTTCTATTCATCAAAAACAGCTTTCCATGTCTAATTGTAGTTATCTATAAATACTTAAATGAAAGACAGTATGTTTTGAAAAAATATTTGTGTAATAGAATTCATCCTGAGCTAACATTAAACAAAAAAATTGCATGTTCTAAAGTTCTGTGTGATTTTTGTGTTAGATGCCTATTCAAAGAGCATTAAATCTTAATCTACTTATAACTGTATTGCATATTAGATCATGAACCCACTATAATCTTAACTCACAGAGGATGCAAACAACTGAAAAGTCTATTTTTAAAAATTACTTATTTGAGGATATTTATGTGCAGTAACTCATTTTTACTTTCAGCTCTTAACAGCTGTTTTTCTGAATAATGAAATCATTGAGAACACAGCCATTATTAAGGTGACCCTAATCTCTTTCTACAATAGGAGAGACTCCTGTCTTTCCCTGCTGCCTACAGACATCTAGTTATTTATCTGTAGAATTCTCTAGCTAGTGATCACATTCAGATGAGAGATCTGGGTGGTGGTGTTTTGTTTTTTTGTTCCAGTGAAAGGGGAGTTTTATCTGTAATAAGCAATTCATTCTTCTCTTTCTGAAAGAACAAAGTTGGGGAGCCAAATCTGAGAAGCCAGCCAGCATTATCCTGAGATTCTCCCAGGAATAATCTCAGGTTTCATGTTAGTTGAATCCACGGCTTTCATCAGAGGCAGACATACTTACTCTTCAGAGGAAAAAAAACATTCTGACTTAAGCTTACAGTATTCCCTAAGATTAAGATCAAGCAAATATGAATTCATAGTCAAAGATCCCAAGCAAACATGTAGTTGGCAACCCAGCATACATGAGAATTGGCAGAAACAATGAATAAGAGGTGTATATTCCAAAACTTTAAGTTTTGAAATTATCAAATACATAATTGATACTTCAGATATTTGAATTGTGAAAAAATGAGTAGTTAAATATAAAATCTAGTGTAAAGAAAAAGGAATCATAAAATTGAATAAACCTGCAGAATCAGTGAGTGAGACAGACCTGAAAAAGAATGAAATAGAATTTGTAGAAATTAAAAATACAATTACTGAATTATGAAGCCCAATAGATGGATTAGACATCAGAAGAGAGTTGAGTTGATTAGAAGTAACTGAAACTGTTGCACAAAGATACAGGATTAGACAATATGGCAGAAGTTATGAGAGGCAGAGATCAGAACGAGGTCTAGAACAGTCCTATTGGAATCCCAGGAGGAGACAATAAAATTATATTAAAAAGTAAGAGAAATAGAAATCAGAAAGCAAAGCAGTAGAAGTAAGCCCAAATAAATCAGTCACAACAAATGGACTAAAGTTAACCAGTTTATCAGATTGAGTTTAAAAAAAGACAATCCAGTGATTTTTATAAAGTATATTTAAAATATGAAAAAAATAAAATGAGAATACAAAAAGACTGCAGTGGTTTTTTTTTTTTTTTTTTTTTGGAGGGAGGATGGTAAATATCTGTATACAGTAACAAAAAATGATGATGTAACTGTAGGATTTTGAACAAAAAATATTAGTGACTACTTAATGATAAAAATCTTCCTTAACCAGTAGGATATAGTATTTTTTTTACTTTATTCTATATTTTACTTTTACCTATTAAAATAGCCTCAAAATACACATCAGAAACATGACAAAACCATAGTCCACCATCAGAGTGGGAGATGTTAATTTACCTTGCCCTCATAGTAAGTTAAACAGATGTGTCAAAAATGTTAAAAGATCTGAATAATCAGTTAACAGTCTTGGTCTAATGGAAAAATATATCTGTTCTCAATAATTAGATACTGCATACCCTTCCCAAGTGTTTATTCATCAAAAATCATCATAAATTAATCCCTAAAACAAGCCAGCATATTTTTCAAAACCATGTAATTTAAATATGATGCAATTAAGATTATAAGACAATAATGAGAAGACTTATAAAATCTACTACATGAATTTGAAAATTAAACACATTACTAAATCCTGGTTAATCATGAAGATTTAAAAAATACTTGAAACTGAACCATGATGAAAATACTAAAATTCTATTTCTATCTCTCCACTTCTATCTGATTTATCTGGAACATTCACAAAACTAATCCTTTTTAATAAAGAAAACTTCAAACATTAATTTTTTCTTTACATTTTCCCCCATAGTTCTCCCACTACCATATCATCTGTGAACCATCATCATATTCCCTTGCGTTCATTCCTCCCGTCTTGCCCCCTTTCCCACCCCCACCTTCACTGTATGCCTCAGTTCTACAGTCATCTTGCTAAAAATTTTTAAAGAGTAAAATTTTTTTAATTTTTAAAGAGTAAAAAGGACAGATGTCATTCCCTGATCCTATTTAGATAAAATTGTAATTTAATAACAAGAACAGAAAACAAATGTTCCTTTGTGGAATTTAAAAACTCAAACAGACCTTAACAGAGCTTTGAAATTAAACACGCAGAATATCTAGATAATAACAATAATGAAATCACTACACATCAGACACTAAAGGAGAACCCAGGGTAATTAGTAATATTTGAAGAAGAAAAATGAATGAAACCTCAGTGTTAGAAAGGACAATTGAAGAGAAGAAAGTAGAAGAAATTAATAAAAGTGTAAATAAAACCAGTGAGTGAGACAACAAAAAGGGCCTACTCTTTGGTAGAGGAACAGTCCCTGTAAGTGGAGTGTAGCTCTCGTGCTGCTGGCAACTGAGAACGAGAAGGCTAACCTTGCTTCCTCCTTTTGTCTGGGCGGCAGCAGGCTTAGGAAGTGACTCTTCATGATCATGTAGGAATTTCAGTGTATTACGTTTTGTCATATACTAGATCTTACTTTCTTTTTGTGAAAATACAGACCGACTTAAAAATATTTTCATTAACTTGGCATATTTTGAAGTTTTAGTTTTTAGGTGCATTATGGGAGGGTTTTGCTGTTTTTAAACAGTAGTTAGCAATTGAAAAAGATGACTCTAGAAAGTGGGAAAGAGAGGTAAAATGACTGTTTATTAAAATAGAAATAAATTGTAAACAATGGAGACATTGTTAGCCTAATTCAATAACAGAAATGCAAATCAAAATTCCATTGAGGGTCCTTCTTTCACCTGTTATGTTGTCAAAAGTAGTAAGAATGTGAAGACGTATTCTCTTGCTTTGACTGTAGAGGCACAGTCAAGACTGATATGCACAATCATTAATCCTGTAGAGTGAATTTAGCAACATTTCAAATTTAACAAAGGTCAAAATATGTCTTGACCTAGCAATTTCATTCTAAAACTTTTTGTCAGTACTTGCAAACATATGCACGTAGTTGTTCACATTACATGTAACAGCAAAGTACTGAAAACAACCTAAATGCCCACCACTTTGGGGACTGATTACTCTACTGCCCATGCAATGGAATATTTCACTCTTAAAAGTTGAGAAAGGCCAGACTTTCTGGGTATTAAGAAGGAAGAGGATCCAGGACATGTTGAGTGAGAAAAGGGGGAGAATGGTCTCTATTGCATGCTGCCAGCTGATTGTTGGGGAAAAGCAGGAGGCATTGGCTGTCAATAACCTATACATGAATTTTTTTGTTAGAATATAAGGAAACTACAGTATCTAACTTGGGGGAAGGAAGGTTGAATGAACGAAGGAACTGCTTTATAGGTTAAGTAGGAAGGACCGTTCACTCATTTTTTATTCTTGTGCTGTGTGTATTATCAAACAAATTCTATGACTGATAAGTGTGTACTGCTAGTGAGGATGCTCATGACTTATTAATTGTTGTACTGATGGGGGCAAAATTATTCCTAAATTTGGCTCCTTAAGTGGAGTTCTGATGAGTAACCAAAAAGGAACTCCTTTAGTATGAATAGTCTGGTCCCACTTATGGAGATTCTTTGTTTTTTTTATTATTATTATTAGTTATATTTGACATCATTTGTAGTCCCCAGGGAGTACCCACCACCATTTCACCCGTGCACCATCACCTCAGTCCCTTGTGCACCCTCTGGCATCTTCCCCATCTTAGCCCTCCTCCCTTCCCTCCCCACCCCCCATGGTCCCTTTGGTTTATCCCGGCTTTTTGGTCTTATTAAGTTTTTGTTGTTGTTGTTGTTGTTGTTGTTTACTTTTGGTTATAATTGCCCAA